>OZ007567.1:53362641-53720141 GCA_963931925.1 Onchidella celtica | reverse complement strand
GTGGTGCCCCCTTTCCCTTGAATGCCCTAAGCACGTGCTTCTGTTAATCCAGCCCTGCATAATTATGCGACTTTGTTGTGTTGCAGTCTCGTCGCAAATTGTGTCGCATTTTTTTTTTATATTAATCCAGGCGAAGTAATGGGGATGAACGCACATACGAGACTCGACACAGGCAAACTGCAGAATCTACAGGAACACAGAGCTAAGGCACCACTGAGAACACTACATCATGCGGGCGCCATGCCTAGCTGTTAAAGTTTGAGTTTGGAGAAATCACGTCGACACACTGACGGCCACATCGTGCTAGGAAAAAAGCATGACGATAGACAGAATATAACAGAGCGATGAGACAGAAGGAGACATTGCCAGAAACGCCCATCAACCACCCACGCCTAACTGTTAAAGGCTTGGATAACTGTGTCTCCACAGCGCTGCGTGCAAGATTTTAACTTCTATTGGGTAAATAAGCCTGTTTGCGTGTTTCAAGGTGTCATAAATATCAAAGTAAGTACTATATCTCTTGGTCACCTCCCATTACAATAAACTGGACAGATACTGGCTGATCTGACGGTGTCCTTCCAGTGTCACATCTAATATTTATACTGCAATGGTTCTCGGAACTCTGGCCACATGTCTACTATTTCTTTTTGTTTGGGGATGTTAAGGTTTTCATTGTTGTTGTTTTTTTTTTTTTTTACAGTACCATAAGGTTATATCATAGTCAAGGCTCGAGCTTCTGGAAAAGTCATAGACTGCGTGCTCCTCCACCCTCACTCGACCCCCCCCCCCCCCCCCGTGAAAAAAAAAAAGGTTGGAACTTAATCTATGTTTTCATGTATACGGAAACGGGAACGACTAAGGAAACGTCAAAAACCCTTCAAGTAGTGAAATGGAAAAAATGTTTTCATGTGTGCGGAAATGTCACTTCCGTATGCAGGGAAACGTGGCCTCTTTCTTTTAACTATTGGGTGGATTTATGCCTTTTTCCGTTGCCGTTTCCATTTCCGTACACATGAAAACACACAGATTTACTGTGCTTAGGACGGTAGTTTCGCACAGCAGTTCCGTTGGGCCTGTCCTGGGCAGGATTAGAACTTGTGACCTCCTACATCTCATAATCTAACGCTCTAACCATTTAACTACTGCGCCGGCCGGCACCAGTCTGTACAATCTCGGCAGAATCCGAGAATGAACTACCTGAATTTTACTAATGTTTCTTCGTGTTGACCAGCGAAAGCTGGGTTTTCATGCGTACGGAAACGGAAACGGCAATAGAAACGTCCAAAACCTTTCAAGTAGTGAAATAGAAAGAATATTTTAATTTGTACGGGAACGTCGTTTCAGTACACATGGAAACACTCGTTCTGTTTACGACTTGATGGATTTTTGACGTTTCCGTTGCCATTTCCGTACACATGAAAACAGCTTTATAGAGCTACAGCGTGTTTTGTATTAAATCTGGGCAGGAAAAGGTGGGAAGCTGACAGAAATGTCTTACGACTACTAGCGAGCTGCAATTGTCCTAAATCCCTTCAAGCAAAAACAAAAGCTATCCATCTTGTAGCGAACACTTCTTAATACAGTGAAGCGTTATGCACAAGATACCTTGCACACAAACCTAAAGTAAATGGGTGTAAAATGAGAACGTTTTTTTTTTCTTCTTTTTTCGCTTCCTCAAAGATGCGGAAATGTATTTATGACAGTAATCGATACCACCAACAAATGGCTTCTGGAAGGAAACGCTTTCCCTTAGTATCGGGTTTTAGCGGAGGGTAATAATGATAGGCAGTATTGTACAGTCTGAGGAGAATGACTTCTATAAACGTGTTTATCTTTGGGAATGCAGTAACCTTGCGCAAATCTTATCGTTGCCAGCCCTGAAGTCTTATCATAGGCAATAATCCCCAGAAGCCGTCGTTATTTTATGATTACTGTTGCATCATGCATAGTGGGGTCCTCCCACGCTCTCTCTCGCTGTCTCTGTCTGTGTCTGTCTGTCTGTCTCTGTCTCTCAGAGGGTGGACGCTTGTGGAAAGGTCTTCTACTCTCCTGTTTCTGTTATAGTTGGTGTTTCCTTGCACAATGCGTCGACCTCGACCTGCTTTCTCCAAATTTCTTCTCTCTCTCTCTCTCGAGCTATCTTTCTTGTTTGTCTATCCCCATTTCCCCTTCTCTCTCTCTCTCCCTTACTGTCTGATTGTCCCTCTTTCCGTCTGTCTGTCATTCTGCGCCTTTTTCTGTCTTAACCTCTAGTCTCATTCTCTCTCTCTCCCCTTGGGGGGACAAACAAAAAAGGTGGATAGTAGATAGAACGAGCGAGAGAGCAAGTGAGTGAAAGAGAGAGAGAGAGTGAAAGAGAGAGAGAGAGAGGGGGGGGGTGGTGTACACGTCCAAACGAATCGAAGGCTTCACAGACAAAACTCATCGTTAGAACACAGAGAACACAACGCGGCTTTGTTTGTTGATGGTAACGTTCAATACAGCGCTTGGCTTCAACGGCGCTGTTTATTCTTGATTTTCTTGTGAAATCGCAGTGTACGAGTTAATATCCTGCCGCCCGTCCACGCCTTCAGCGAAATGTCGAAAGCCTGCGTTTAAAATACTAACCTGACGGTGATTACCGCTTTCATCGAAGTCGAGCATTTCTCAGAGTGGGGATTGCTGTGGCGCTGTCAGGATTCCGTAGGTCCCCACGACAACTGCAGGGCTTCAGTCTCTTCCTTCTTTGTCACGTGATAGTTTATACCCCTAAGACAGTGGTTAGATCCTCTCAGTCACTATGGGTTAACGACCTGACCAGACGCAAAGAGTTAAGTTGTGGGTTCTGTCCTTTTCAAACTCCTTCTAGCGCAATTACGTTTGCGCAGAATTGCACATAATTTTACAGATTAGACACAAACACGTCCACAAAGTGCAATAAACTCATTAGCCGACCCACGCAAGATAAATCTTGCAGATTCATTATAGGAAGCCCAACGGCATATCCAGATCTAGGCCACATTAAAAGCAGCACTTGGATTCGATGCAATAGTGTGACTAATAGGACTTAGGTAGAAATACACAGATGTGATTACGTTGATTTTCGACCAGCAATGTGCAAAGAGAGGTCAAGAACGAAGTTTCCGATCATGCTTTTTGATTCTGCTCGACGAAAATACGTCTCTTTGTTTGCGGCAAAAAAAAATGTTGATATAAATAATAGTAAAGACTGATTTTTGTTCAAAATGAATGTGTCCAAGTCACTCTTCGTCAAAAATTGATGCAGTACGCCAAGTTTCCATAATTTTTTGTGGGGTTGTCGAGAAGTTTTAGCTGCTTGCACTTTCACCCGATAGCTCATTATAGAAAGAAGCTATAAATTGTCTCGCGTCCTAATTTCAAAAGGCAACATTTCCCCGAAATCATTTATTTTCTCGGCTGGCGTCGAGTCTTTTGTTTGTTTCGTTTTTGTTTATTTTGTGATCCATTATGAGACAACAATTCATCTTCCTTATCTATTCTATTTCAATGAGTTTCGTCCATAACTATTTCTTCTGTCCTTCCTTGCGTCCTTTCGTTCCCGATGTTTTTACTTCTCTCCTTCACTGTTCCTGTGCTAATTCCCACTGAAGGAAATAATTATATTTTGTATTAGTTTTTTTTTTTTGTTGTTGTAATAATCAATGATAGAATAGTTCAGCACAGTCCACAGACTAAAATTTATTAGTCTGTGGCACAGTTCTATGTGTCCGTCGAATTCAGCCCGGCTTGGCTTTTTATAATTTTTCTTCCCGCAGAGACGTATTTTCACATCGTTCAACTGTTCGATTCTAGAAACATTGGCGCTACATAACCTACTGACACACAACTCTCGGTGACAGCAGAAATGTTTGGTCTAGTGAAAACAACAAGGGCCCCTGCCGTGTCTGGTCGAGCCAAGCTGAGCAGGGCCGGGCCGATTTCAGTGGAAAAGAACACTAAGCCCTCATACTGATCGTGCCTGTGCATGTCTCACGGGCCAGGTCGAAGAAGCTTTTGATAGAAAAAATGTGTTAAGTGCAACAGAGTGCAATAAATTTTATTGTCTCAGATGATTACAATTTAGAGCTCAAAATATGAAATTAAAAGTTCTCTAAACTGGTCTCCTGGTCCACTGCAATGCAGATGAATCTATAGCCTTCAGCCTGTGACTGCAGGTTAATTTTACTGAAACTGACGATCTTTATTATTATTACTGGTATTTGCTTGTTTGGCAGAGAAATAACAAAATGCATGATATTAATTATTATGACAATGAGTCAAGCAACGCTCCTTCTAATTTTCCAAACCACTGAGCGAAACTTTTGATGCTTTGAGCAAAAATATTTTAAATAGTAAGCAAAACAATGGTACTTGGTAAATTCAAATGAAAGGCAACATTTTAATGTGCGCGAGCACTAGGCGCGCATCTTAGAGGGAACATTGGAGTCAAGTATAGTGGTCTCTTTCGCTCTCTCTCTCTTTCTCTCTCTCTCTCTTACTCTCGTATTACTCTTTCTTCTTTAATATTCTCAAAACGTGCACTATCGAGACATATACACTGAGCGCGCATCTCAGAGGGAACACTGGACTCAAGTATAGTGGTCTCTTTCGCTCTCTCACTCGCTTTCTCTCTCTCTCTCTCTCTCTCTCTCTCTCTCTCTCTCTCTCTCTCTCGCTCTCACTCTCTCTCAACTCATGTTGAAAATGTCATCCCGTCAGGGACCAGAACTAGTACATGTATCACAATGACGTAGAACATTTTCAGAAACACAATGCGACCGACAGCAGCTATGAAAACAACGACTTATCGTGGAATGCTATCGAGCCAAATAAGAACTGCCGTTTATAACACTTTGCAATTACGTCGTGGAGATCAGCATTGTCAATGCTTGATGATTATTTCGAATGCTAAACTTTTAGGATTGCCATTCCCATTAGGATACATTTAAATCTTTCGACAACGAACGAATGCCTTTAGGGCTTACACTGCTCGCGAAACAAGGGTATCAAAAGCGCTTTTCAAAATATGAGGGCGTTTAATTTGCAATTCAAATCGCTTAGAGAGATTATGTAAATATCAAATAGGACACGACAACCGGCTCCGTGGAGATCAAAAGCCTGCTTAGCAGAGTAGCCAGTCAGGCACTACATTAAGAACGTGGATAAGATCAGCATGAATGGGCCATTCATTATCTGCATTACCAGGCGGTGTATGTGAGGGGAGGGGAAGAGGTGCTCACACATTCCAGTTTCTTTCTTAGGGGAAGGGGGATGTTCACTGGTCTATTACTGACAGACAAAAATCGTTGGACCCCTACCCTCTGCATCTCTCTATATCTGTCTTTCTCTAATTTAATATCCCTTTCTTGCACTCACTCTCTCTTTCTCTCACTCTCTCTCTTTTGTCTCACTCACTCACTATCTCCAAACCCCTCTCTCCCTCGCTTCTCCTCCCCCCTTTGTTCTCTCTCTCTTCGGTCCCTTACTACTTTTCACTCTCTCTCTCATCCTCTCCAATTTACTCTCTCTCTTTCTGATGCTTTCTCTCTCTCTCTCTCTCTCTTCCCTCGCCCTCTCGCTCACTATCTCCAAACCCCTCTCTCCCTCTCTCTCCCCCCTCTTTGATTCTCTCTCTCCCCTCCCGTACTATCATTCTCTCTCTCTGTCACACATACTCCCATTCATTCTCTCTCTCCTCCATATGCTCTTACTCTCCCTCTCACTCACTCACTATCTTCAACCCGTCTCCCCCGTTACTTCTTCCCTCTCTCTTTTCTCTCTCTCTCACCCCTTCCACCCACCCCCACCCCGACACACACACACACATTTTTCGGCCATTTCCCCTAGTAGTGCCAGCGATTATTCGATTCTTCACCATGCCATGAATTATGTCCCGTCCCGTAGTAACCAGCGCTGAAGGGCCTCCAAACCTCATTTAGCGTTGACCGTTGGTGGAGGATGGAAGTCAAAAGGACAGTTTGTAGTCTTTTATCTTGCAATTTTCCTTCAGCCGCCAGACACAGGTTGGATCTGATATCCGAGTCTACCGCGCCAGTATCATAATCCCCAGGGTTAAACTTGCAAAGAAATGCACAGTTGTCAAATTTTATTTCATTAAATTTTGCCGGTTTGTATTTTCTATATCTGACAGACTTCTATACAGCATAAACTTTTCTGTCTCTGAAGAGACCGGCTATGTTTTTCATCGCTGTCTCTTGGGGGTCTCAGTGTAATGTCATATCGTTCGGGGGAGGGGGGGGGGGGGAGTACATCTATATCTGGCATGGGCAACTGTCCATCTTTAATAAGGACTTAACCTGAACATTGTGAGGGTGCAGAGGGTCTGATACTCTGCTTTCATTTTATTATTAAAGCCCTTGTATAAAGGACAAAAATTAAATGTTTGTTTGTTTTTTATGTTGATTCCTAAAGACGGATAGATGAACGGATGTTTTCATTCATCATTTTGTTTGCTTGTTTGCTTAAAGGACGGATGGGTGGAAAGTTGCTTGAATGGGTGGATGGATGGATGAATGGATGAATGGCAAGATGGATGGATGGATGGATGGACGGATGGATGGATGGATGGATGGATGGATGGATGAATGAATGGATGGATGGACGGATGGACGGATGGACGGACGGATGGATGGATGGATGGATGGATGGATGGATGGATGGATGGATGGATAAATGGATGGATGGATGGATGGACAGACAAATAGATTTGTAGATACATAGACATGTACATAGCGGAACGAACGAGTGAATAACTGAATAATATTCATGAAAGCTAAACCAAAGCCATTTTTAATAAAATAATATGAAAAAAAATTTAGTACTTAAAAATTTGTAACTGGCCTTTTCTTTCTTTTCTTAACCAAAATTTAACTGCTACTAAGCAGCTGACAACAGTCCACCATTCGAAATAATAACAATATAAGGGAAAAAATGTCCCTGAACTATTGTCTATCATCTCTCGGTATCGATCCTGATTCTTGAATTGTCCGGTTTCCCAGGGGAGTTTTTCACATCCCGTAAACAACTTCTTCTACAGCTCCATTTAACTCGATTTCACAATCTTCTACAGCTCCATTTAACTCGATTTCAATTCAACATTTATCATGCCAAGAAACTCCTAGTGAGAATCTGATTGCTGCTGGTGGAGAAACAGAGCCAAAGATAATAATTACTTTTTGTCACGAAAATAGAAGTGTGTTGTTTTTTTTCCAGGCATCTAGGCTCCATTCGCCCCCCCCCCCCACACACAAAAAAAGGGGGGGGGCGGAGGAAGGGGAGGGGGGATAATTCCAAGAAATACGGGAAATGATATTCAAGACACAACCTGACTTGGATTATGCAGCAGGATATTTTACACGTGCATCCCCCCCCCCCCCAAAAAAAAATAATAACAACTTCGATAAAGATTTCGTTTATTCAAGTCGCATTTATCCATCTTATACAGTGTGTGGATATGAATGAATAATTTGTGAATTTTCTTCATCTATAGAATAATCTACAATTAATTTAGTTACACAATCATTATGAAAGAGCATTCTCTGACACGGAAAACTAATTCATGTTGGTAATTTTTTTTTATCGTTCAAATCAAAACCCTAAGAAATGGATACGCCCATGAACCCACAATTGAATATTACTATATTTTACTGTAGTTTAGGACTGTCAAAATATTTTCTTTCTCCCTTCTTTTTGTTTTCATAAGTGGATCTCACCGATATGTTTTACGCAGTGCAGAGAAATCTAACCAGTAACATTCGTCTTTTTAAAGTCTAGTGTAAGACATGAGCCCATGCAATATTTAAATCTAGCCCACGATTTTCGAGAAAATCGATGTTGATGTCGCTCACGGCAAATTTAATACACAAAAAAAAAACAACGCACAACAGAAAATATAATCATAATGTTTGATTTTTATAATCCAATATAAGTGAACAATTTTGCTCCCCCCCCCCCCCCCAATAATTTTAATTCATTATCATAAATAAGGAGAGTACGTATGGTTTTTAAATACTGGGGGCACCGCTCCCAATCTTTTAAATTCATCATTCATTGTCATAGATAAGGAGGGTACATAGACTGCGCTGTTCAAACGTTGGGGGCAACAACCCCCTCCCCCCCCCCCCTGTAGCGCAGTACTTTGTGGGTGCCTTCTTTGTTTCATGCATGTGTTGCATGCTTCCATGGCGTGCCTGGAGTCCATGACACTGACCGGTTCTAAATTCCAGTTAGCCCGAAATAAAAGAGAATGTAATTCTCTTAGAATTGGTTAAAAGGAAAATTTAAAGCTAAGTTGATTAATAGATTGTTGAAAATACGGCCGTTAAACCACAAATAATAGATAGGACGAGAGGAAAATTGAAAATGTGTAGTAGTGTTGCTGTATTTCATTAAAAGGTAATTTCCAAATGTTTTAAATTAAAATTCTCCAAAAAAGGATTGCTAAGCTGTTGGAACGCTCAACAGATCGGGAAGAGTGAGGGCTGAAATTGGATGAACCACGTTCAGTATTACTATGGAAGTAATTTCTTTGTAGTTTAGCAGGTATTAGATCACAGTGGGACAAAATTTATGCGCCATGTTAAAAAGCGAAGTAATGTACACAACTATACTTCGAAATATCAGAAAACATGATGAACATGGATTCGTGCACCGTTTTAAATTAAGATAAAAGAAACTGCTTTTATTCAGAGCCAGGACTCGAAGATAAGTTACCGAATTGATTTAATATTCTATATAATGTTCTTTTTTTTTTTTTTTTTAATCGATCGATTGTTTTATCTTTTCAATTTTCCATTTTGTGTTTCTGTTGTCATTTTTTTTCCCCTTGAAAAGGGTACGGTACTCCACCGAAATAATGAGATGTTTTTGTCTTCCCTTTTCCCTTGCGGCTCACTGGATCAGTTGGATATTATTTCGTACGCGAGGCTTTGCTACATACAACTTTTTCTTCTTGCCAATTTTGACTCGCATACCTTGCCTCTAGTCTAGACCACGGTGTCCCCAACAAAATGTATGGATATCCAAGGCTGAATACAATTACTAGCATCAGTGACAAACATTTCACAGCACCAGCGGACAAGAAGAGCCAAAACTTTATCGAGACGCCGGTAACTGCAACCTTTGGACATGATGATACCAGTTCGTCGAGGGTCCACGGGCCCACAGAGCAGCAAGACAGTATGCCTACTCATCATTCTTACTAACAATACGATATTGTCAGGAAATACCGTGACCTTAGAACAATTGAGTCTGATGTCCACTTTCTGCAGTTTTGAGAAAATCGAATTTGAAAGTTTAACTCCTCATGCGGAAGAAATACAATAACGGGGTACACAACTAACGCCGGGCACATAATTCTGGGTGCCAATCTCCGAGCCGTGCATTTCTGTAAAAAATCTCCATCTGGAAGACAAAATAGATAATTTTTGTGAACTGCTGTAGATTTCCAGCTTTGCGAACCCACTTTGGCTTGTGAATTGGTTTGTAGCCGGGTCGAGTGACTGAATCTGGCAGTCTGTCGGGTGACTGAGGCTGGTAGTCTGTCGGGTGATTGAGGCTGGTAGTCGAGGTTGATTTGAGACGACCCATACTGCATGAATTCACATTGCAGCCAGATATTCATTGCATTATTAATGTACCATCTTGACCTGAGGTCCATGGATGTTGATCATTACCATATAGCATCTGCATAAAGTGCATCATTGAATTGTTATTTCAAAGCTTCTGCTCCTGAAGCTCAGCTTCACAGGTCGAAAAAGAGATCCATCCGCCAGTACCTTTATACATACCAGGCTGGTGATCTTGGGAGGAAGGCATAGGCGTCAGGCTGAACAGCACGGAAGAACGCAGTCAGCCCAGTTTCACTTCACTCTAGTTGTATAGGGTATCTTTACCAGTCATGTCGTTACAGATCATCTGCATGGATTTTCTAGGGCAGTCAGCCGTGAACGATATGGACATTGAATTGAAATGTGGCGAGTTTTTCGTCACATGCATATCAACAACTGTGTTCCTGTGCAGTTTCTCTAGGAAACATAACTGTGGATGATCTCTGTGTCGATAAGGCTGCGGCTATGTCAAAAACCCTATCGAGCCTCCCATTAATTAGGTGATTGAGGATTGAGAATATGTAGCTGTACTTGAAATACATTTGGTGGAGGGAGAAATTGTTCCTACTGAGCAGTTCCACTCTCTTCACACCATCAGGCAAGACTGTGACACCACAGTGAGTCCTTACAAAAATCAACGTCAATACAAAATAATACAGTGCAGTGATGTGTTTTAATGCGTATTTCTCAGTACGCGCTCAGTTGATCGCCTTCTTGACTATGGAAACCGTGGGGATCCTGCTGGAATGAGCATGTCACGAACGCTTCAGCATATAATGTCCGCCGTATCCGTATCCAGTTTGGCTGTGCTGTCAAAACCATTGTCAGGATTGATGCTGTCGTTACATGGCAAACAGCTGCGAGTTCTCCACGTGAGGGAAGAGGGACAGTAAAATACTAATTCTGGACGAGCAGCTACGTAAGCGGCACGCCACCGTCCTACCCCCCACACCTCGGACACCTTGGAAATCCTTGACTCCGTCCTACGGATTGTGACAGAGCACCTGGTTTTTATAGTCAACGTATTTGATCCCCCTCTCCCCGAAATTGTGAAGTAGATACACGCTTGCAGGGCACTTCATTTATTATGTTCAAATGGTATAATGAATATATACCGACTGCATTATGTGCAGACAAACCGCCATCACCATAGCAGTAGCACATTCGCACGAAATGCACCTGCCAGCCAGTCAGTGATGAAACTGGAATGTGGACGATGAAATCTTGAGTTGGAAGCCTTGAGATGAGTCGTTTGTAATTGTGTAATTAGTGTCCAAGGAAATTCTGGAGTGAAATCCAATTTCCTACCAACGCTTTTGCGACTCCCCCCCCCCCCCACCCCCCCCCCCCGAATAAACAACTTTTCAGGTTATTGCAACGACAAATCGTACGCCCCTCCCCTCCCTCCCCCTTTAAAAACAAGTTTGGTAGGTAGAGGAGGGCTAGGAAACAGTATTTACACCTGAACAAATCTTGGTCCAGTTTTCTTTAATGGTAGGTTCTTGACTTGAAAATGATGCCGGAATAACTTGCGACTTTGTAACAGTGGTGACTTTCAATATGTGTCGCTGAGCATGAATTAGCAAGGGCATACATTTTTAATAAGCGTATGCCCAGGGGGCTACACTTGAGGCAGCGCTCACAATGGGCAATTTATTTACTGAAAGTGAAACTACATTATCTATGTCCTGGAAAACTGTGTTTTTGTTCAGTAAGCGGCAGTTGCATGAGGAAGATAGCAGTGACATTCCACGAACATTTACAATTTCTGATGCATATTATAAATTGTGTGCGTGGGCTCCATGAAGATCTCCAACAGTAAAGTTATAAAATGTTCTATATTAAAATTTGAAGAGACTTTGCAGTTGCAGTAAGCGGGGGAGAGATGTCATAATGTGATGTTTCTCTCTAGAAAAAGCGTGCTGCAGTATCGTAGCTTAATATAATTATCTCGTTGGGAAAAGTGTGCAGCGATGTCGTGCCATTTCCTCTTTTATTTCTAATAAAAACAGACACACATTAATGTAAATAAGAAAGGATGATCCCAAGTGGAATTGAGATTAGTCCACCAGCTGGCCCGTGTATAGCCAATGGCGTCACTAAGCACCTGATATCTATGTTTGTTTAGACGCTTGTGAGAGTTTACAGCCATGATTTCAAGTCTGGCAGGGTCTCGGAGAATGTGACGTGTTATCAGTGTCGGTATCCCGTATGTGCATTCCCAATGCCGGGCCTTGACATTCTATTTTAAGTTGTCGTAGTTGATTCCAATAATTTTGAAGCCTTCCCGGCAATCTGATTGAATTCGCTTATCGCGTATCGATCCAGCATAAATGCTAATTTTTTAAAATTTTTTTTTGGCCAAGTCTGGTCACATAAAAAATTAGCCATCCATTTATAGATCCTTCTCGATTTACATCTTTCCTTTTTTGTTCCAACCCCCGTCACCTTAAAACCTCCGTTCTTTAAAAAAAAAAAAAATAAATTTAAAAATCAACAAATAATTGTTTTCTGTGCCAAGCTTCGCACTGCAGTCTGCAGACCTTCTACGGTAAGTTTGTCCTGATACGCCCCTGCAATCTTGAAAGAATACGTCCCAACATTAGACAGGGGAAATGCCAACAAAATCTCGTTTAACACTGAAGCAGACTGTAATGATTCTAGAAAGGCAGGGAATTTGTCATCTCGTGTCCAGGGCCAGCTTTGAGCGCCTGTATTCTATCTCCATGTTCATTGCTTGGCCACATGTCAGTCCGCTGATACCGTTCCTATCTCCCTTTATCCCTGTAAAAGTCAGAACACGAATCATGCAGTGCTTAAGTTCCTCTGGGACCTCAGGACAAATCAGAGCCATTTCCTCCTAATGCAAACTCATGTGCTCCTAACGAACCCTGCGGCCCACGCGCCCGCCCATTAGAGCGTGCATTTCATGTCGAACTTAACGAGGGCGAGAGAAAATGTGGAAAGTTCTAGCATGTCCTAACTCACAATGGCTAAGCCTTGCTACTCCAAAGGGCAGAGATGAAACCCCAATCACATTACCAGGGGATGTCCCCTGTCCCAAAGGGCATTCCTAAGAGAGTTAGTTGAGCAAATGCCCTGAGTAGATCTGCTTGAGCGCCTGGCGTCTTGGAGGGTTTTGAAATGTTGTAATTTCAAACCAGATTGACTGCACGGAGAAATGGAAGGGATTCAGCATCTGATACGTCACTGTGGAATTTTGTATCCACTGCCTCGGACAAGTGCGCCCTTGATTTTTTAAAAGTATAAATAGATTGGGTTGTTTTCTGTTTTTCTTCTTTTTTGTTGTTATTGGGTATGAAGGGGAGTCAGCAGCAGCACACATAGGCCGATATTTTTATCTCCGAGGCAAAAGCCATGTTTCATACATCAGCTGCTGGTCTTGCAAAGCTGGTTCAAGTTAGTTCATTGATTTTGATTTTTTATGTGTAAAACACGTTTTTTCTTTCTTTATAATATATTGGATGTGGAGGGAGCCGACACTCACAGGTGGATGTGTTTGTCTGCTAAATACTTATATTCAGAAATCCAACCTGATGTCTATTATTAAGTATTGTTTTCTAGTTTTGTCGTTGGTTTCGAAATGTGGTACTTGAAACACACTTTTAAAGTTACTCTAATTTCGCGCGACAACTTCCACCTCTGACTTTTAGCATATCTGTGCCCTGAAGTAATCGTCTCGGAAACACCACAGTAAATATGTATTATACCATTTTAATGG
This sequence comes from Onchidella celtica, assembly GCA_963931925.1. Classification (NCBI taxonomy): domain Eukaryota; kingdom Metazoa; phylum Mollusca; class Gastropoda; order Systellommatophora; family Onchidiidae; genus Onchidella; species Onchidella celtica. The sequence continues at coordinate 53,706,770 of OZ007567.1, read as the reverse complement.
CTTTAGTAGACAGGTGCTTCATGTCCCTCAGACAAACGACTTTATTACTACTACATTTTTTGTTTGTTTTCAGAAAAAGTGTGAGATTACAGACATTTTAAAAAGCCAAGGCCTAGGGGTTTGGCTATTTTACATTTGATTTTGCCCCGAGTTCTGTTTACAGATGTACAATACATGTAAAACAGTACGTGTTGTTGTTAATTTTGGTAAAAGTTTAGTTCTGTAGAAGGTAACAAAGAAAGTTCAGAACCAACACGTCGATTTCCCTCAGTCCAGTGTTTCTCAGGGTGGTGCACACGGCCCGGCAATATTTTGGTGGGGCGTGGGAGTTAAGACTGGGGCCTAGGAGGGATTTTTCATAGAAATCTTAATTTCTGAGTGTATCTTAACAGTACTCTATAGAAAAACTGTTGTTTGTTCATGTCGTGTTGGTAGCTTCCTTGTTTAGCCTTCTTGTATGTACTGAATATATATAATTTTTAAAATATGTTTGTACACTGTGATTAGGGTCAGGTGCACTGTTTCGTTGTTGTTGTTTTTGTTTTGAAAATTGAAGTGGAGCGTGGGACAGAAAAGGTTGAGTAAAAACTGCCTCCGTCCGGTAAACCAACTGTGCTGTGACGGCCAATAAAACCGGCTGTGAAGAAGTCAGCACTTCGTTGGAGTTTACAGGTCAATGCTCGTCCCAAATTAAAAATTTATAAAAATAGCACTGGCAGCGAAAAACTCTTTTGCAAAGCACTATCACTTAATGCCCCCGGGGAAGCATTAAGGTTAAGCGGTCAAGATCCCCCCAAATGTGTGGCATGCAATTGCCAACTATCAGTAAAACATATTTTAACTCAATATGTAGACTTCATGGGCGTCCAAAGAAGGCACTATGCCCGCGGATCCATGAAAGAATTAGTTTCTGACGTGGACCCACAACGCATCTTGTCCTTTCTGAGGGAGGTTAAGATCTACAGCTTGATTCAAAAACTTTTCTACTCCTTTACAAAACTTTTTTCAGATTCATACAAAACAACTTTTGAGAACTTTACAAATGTGATAAAATTATACAAATGTATCCAATTCTATTGTTAAACTTAAAAGCCCTGCATACGAAACATAAATAAAGACCGTACACCCAAACAGACCCCGGAGGGCTCAAAGTGGCCGTTATCGTGCCAACGCGCGGTAAAACCCAAAATGAAACTCAAACTCAAACTCGTCACTGACTGTGCTTAATATGGCAAACAGGCTAGTTTTTGGAGTTCATCCTTATATATTTCAGTAACTTGCAACCTTTGGCATGAGTCACTGACCAAACTATACACTCTTCAGGCCTTAAATTTGGCAGGAAGGTGACAATTTAGATAAGGAAGATGATGGCTATAATTAAAAGTTGTTTACATCATGCACGTATTTTTAAAAAATAACAATGTTTATTGCTATGTAACATCTGTATTTTTGCATGTTTGTTTCGTTTCACATAATTATATATTTCACAAAATCTCTACCTTTAAACGCAAAAGGCTTTTTCATTAGACCACCTATACTAACCCAATTTTACATGTCCATTTCAAATACCGCGGAGGGTGCATGGAAGTTTATATCATTTTGATTAGTTTGGTTCTTGAATTTATAGAAAATGCATTGTTTCATCTTGCTGTCATTTTCATCCTCCATCTTGGCTCCAATCTGTTATAGTACAGTGCATGTCATACAATGTAACCATATCAAGCTTGGTGCGCAGTGTCCTGGCGGGCATGAGTTCTGAAGCAGGACTGCAGATTACTACTTTTATTGTAAGAGAGAGAGAGAGAGAGAGAGAGAGAGAGAGAGAGAGAGAGAGAGAGAGAGAGAGAGAGAGAGAGAGAGAGAGAGAGAGAGAGAGAGAGAGAGAGAGAGAGAGAGAGAGAGAGAGAGAGAGAGAGAGAGAGAGAGAGAGGACATGATTGTTTATTCCGGTATGTCATCTAGTACTAAATAATACCTAATAACTTGTCCGGTATTACAAATCTCATGGTATGTAGCACTCATTAGATTATATATAATGACGGTTGTATGAAAATATACCAGTCGTCTGGTATTACAAATCTCACGGTATGTAGCACTCATTAGATTATATATAATGACGGTTGTATGAAAATATACCAGTCAACACCCGTTTTAGCCGATTTCACAAAAAGGTATGTTTACATCAAACCTCCGTGTTTAAAAACATCACCCCAGTATTGCATAATTCTACTTCCACTTTTTACCAGAAATGAGGTAAAGCCATACTGACTATGGCAAAACAAAGTGTATACTGTCATTCCTACAAAAATCGTGAAAGTATCCCACCTCTGGGAGCAGATATTAAAGTGCTAACGCTACAAGTTGATCCAACGCCTAGTAAAGTAGAGCTACAACACTTATGCAAGCGATTTTCCCGGAGTGCGCTGATGAGGGGAGCCCGGAGATGGAATATAGCAGAACTGAGATGCCTTAGATGGTCAACATTTCTGACAACTGACTTATAAAAATCACAGTTGCAATACGAGGGTGGGATGTCTATGAGGTGCATAACTGCATAACTGTGGCTTTGAATTTGCTAAATAACGTTTAGAAACCTTACTGATAATCATATCAAGAGCATGCTCCTAGTAGAGAGAGATAGAGAGAAAGAAAGAATGAGAGAGAGAGAGAGAGAGCCAGAGAGAGAGAGAGAGCCAGAGAGAGAGAGAGAGAGAGAGAGCCAGAGAGAGAGAGAGAGAGAGAGACAGAGAGAGAGAGAGCCAGAGAGATAGAGAGAGAGAGCCAGAGAGATAGAGAGAGAGAGCCAGAGAGAGAGAGAGAGAGAGCAGAGAGAGAGAGAGAGCCAGAGAGAGAGAGAGAGAGCCAGAGAGAGAGAGAGAGAGAGCCAGAGAGAGAGAGAGAGAGAGAGAGCCAGAGAGAGAGAGAGCCAGAGAGAGAGAGAGAGAGAGAGAGCCAGAGAGAGAGAGGGAAAAGACAGGGCAGGTGGACAACCATGACTTTGTGCGAACAACCGAAGCGAAAGTACAATCTTCGCCGGAGGATGTTGAAAACTGTCTGGAAATAAGGAAAAGTTCACCAGGAGGTCACGGAAGTTCAAATGTGGTCAAGGTTGAATTTGAAGATTGCCATCAATACCTCCTTTATTTACGCTGGGGAGACAGACTGCGTTTCAATTATTTACGGTGAATAGCTTGCCGTGCGTGTCAGCAAAGTTAGGATTTCACAGCCAGGTTTGCCAATTTGATTTTGACCTCGCCAACTGTGGCGTGGTCCATGCTCAAGTGCATTCTCTTCAAAGTGGCCGTTATCATGTCGACTCGCCGACAAATCCGAACTCAAACTGATACTCAAAGCTCAGCCCGGTAGATGGGTAGTCGGCACGATGATAGCACAATAATATTATTATCTGAGCCATTTTATTTTTATTTTTTTAATGCTGAAAAAAATGTCTAGGGTATATAAAACAAGGATTGTTTGTTTCGTTTCCCCGAATATCATGACGGTTTGTTTCGTGTTTTCAAAAATCCGAACTTTGAGATGAAATGTTTTTGCACAAGTCACAAGATCGCCGAGCAAAGAGGTTATTTTCATGTTTGGCGAATATGTTATGACTGCAACTGATTGAATTTTTTAGGAAAAAGGTAAGAGCCCGAGGGGACAGGGGGCTGGGGGGCGGGTGGCTAGAGGAAGAACGTGAGACAAGTGGCGGATTATGATTAGCTTGGGAAAACTTACAAGTGCTGAGGACGCCGTCGCTAATGAGTATATGTTTAAGCCCGATATGTCAGTCACAGCGAAGACTGAAAGGGGTGCGGAATTCTTTCTAACAAATACTGAAAAGAAATAGTATTAAGACCCGCAGTTGGCAACCCCACACGCATTCCCATATGATAAACAAGTTTTTAAAACGAAAACGACGCAGTATCATATCATTATGGCGTGTCCTCCTAGGCTACCTACTTGGTAAATAAAGGCAGGCTGCGTACTTGGACAATGCCTGTGGCGCTGTCCGTGCTTATAATTACACGTTCACCTCAAAGCGACCATTATTGTGCCGGCGCGCCGAGAACCCAAAATCACACTCAAATTTAAACCCTAGCCCAAAATGATGCCATATAATATTGTGTTTGTAATTTAGATAACCCAATAGAAATATCTTCCGTCCTGTGTATATTTGAGGAGCTATGGAGTGAAACGCACTGTATCCATAGTACTTTCGCCTAGTCTTTTGTTTAGCAACATGATTTTTGCCTTTTTAAAAAAAAATGTTATTCCAAAGCACTTAGACCCAAACCAGTTTCGTCCACCAACCACCTGCTCTTAAGTAAATCTTGAGGACTGGATTTTGTTTTTCGAACAATAGGATCTGAGAGAGAGTGAATGAGAGAGAGAGAGAGAGAGAGAGAGAGAGAGAGAGAGAGAGAGGGAGAGAGAGAGAGAGAGAGAGAGAGAGATAAATATATAGATAGAGAGAGAGAGATAAATATATAGATAGAGAGAGAGAGAGAGAGGGAGAGAGAGAGAGAGGGGGAGAGAGAGAGAGAGAGAGGGAGAGAGAGAGAGAGAGGGAGAGAGAGTTTCCTTTTTATAAAATGCTCATGTTCCACATACAGTTATACCACAGCCATGTACCCTTGTTTGGACAGGCAGTCCCTCACGCTCCAAACAACAACAAAAACCAACAAAAAAGCCATAGGCATCATTAAGCTCAGGATCATAGAGGATTTTGTTACTTGTTGTTCATAAACTTGACAAGAAAATATTTCAGACACAGCGTCCCTTTCCCTTCCGGCGATGCGTCGTCTTGAGTCACCCTTATTAATTAATTGCCATGTGCGCCGGCACTTCTCAAGCTTCCTCCACTCGTGCCCTCCACCACCGCCCCAACCCCCCTTCCAAGCCCACCTACACACATACCAAAATGATGGTTACTTTCCTTCTCCCCCTTGTCACAAATCCCAGACTGGGAGATGTAATATATGACAGGACAACAATCACGAACGAACAAGTATAACACTTAATAGAACAACCAAACAGTCTCACACATTTATTATATATAAAGATAAAGATATCTGTGCAATTACATACATTACATTACTCAATTCAAATACCATTCCATGGTCAGTACTCCCAACATTCATTCTTCTCCGGGTCCACAACCCGATAGTTACTTCCTAACTATGCTCTGGCCTCAGCCTCACATCCATATATATACTACTTGCTGGCCTCTCTTATTGGCTCCTGCTCAACCTAATCTCCGTATCTCAATCTCCCCTCGATGTCCTAATAGCACATTAATATTTCAATAGCACATTAGTATCGCAATAGCACAGTAACATCTTAATAGCACATTAACATTTCAATAACAACGTCCCTGTCTGTGGCCAGACTGCCACGACTCGTGTGCGCCCGCTGCCCTGCGCGACAGCTTCACTCAGGCAGGCCTGTGGGTAGCCTTCGGCCCAACCCCGGCACAAGTCCGCTCACCGCGGGTGGCTTCTCTGCCCGACCCCGGCACCTATAAGAATAACATTACATCTGTATAACACCATACAATTACTATCCACTTCACCACTCATTACGAACCATCAAGCGTACACACAATAGTCCACCTTTCACTCACCACACATCTTACGGTAACACACCTCCACCGTATTACACAGTACTCAGACTAGCTACGAATCCCTGATCCTAACTTACATCTATCGCTCATTGCGCACATCTCTATACACAGTAATCAATGACTTTCACATTCCTCACATATAGCTTATTTACATCATGGTCATAGGAGAACATAGTACATCAATCATCATAATTATCAATCATAGTTCAACCTACCAGTCATCACTGGAAAACACACAATCTCCCGACTGCTCTCTCACGTCTGTCCCCTTGGACTTCTTAACTTGCAGTGATCTGACTATTCAGATTTTGCCTCTACTACGCCTCAACTTCACTCACAACATGCACGCTTCAAGTCCCCTTCCCCGCGCTTATTGACCCTCGCTCACTCGCTCGTGACATCATCCCCCACCCCAAAAAAATTAATGCAATTAATTTCAAATCGCATCAAGATAATTGTCAACGAGTGAGCGTGAGCAATATTTACATAAAAATGACCTACTAATGTCTATAGCACATATGATACCGAAATCAGGGGAAAATATGGCGATCAATTTGCCCTGCACTATGCATATATGTATCACATCATCAATACCTAACTAAAACATAATACCTAATACAGAATCAAAATCAATCAACCTATCAAGCATTCTTCATATAATATTTATAATGTCAATATTTTAAGATCGACGAATCGTTCACACAGATCACTGTCAATGTTCATATGTTTCCCAATTTCTGCTGACATACGTTTTCAATTGTGCACAATCTGCGACTCTTCGTTGTTCTGTCTGTCGAATCTTCCTGTCCTCCGATGTGTAAGCCACTGAAATCTTCACCTAGGCTCGACTAAGGTAGTCGGCGATATGATTGCTGGTTCCTGGAATCGGTTGAATGACGAACGTATACGGCTGTAAAGCCAATGCCCATCTAGATAAGCGAGGGCTGGATGAACGATTCTTAGACAAAAACGTCAGTGGCTTGTGTTCTGTCTGGATGTAGAATTCTCGTCCCATCAGATAACGTCCTAATTTTTGGACGGACCACACAATGGCAAGACACTCCCTCTCTATTACAGAATACTTCCTTTCTCTCTGCAATAACTTTCGACTGACATAACATACAGGATGGAAACATTCGTTCTTCTCCTGTAGAAGACAAGCGCCGACACCAGAGTCCGATGCATCTGTTCTGAGGATAAATTTAGATCGAAAATCTGGCAATATCAGAATGGGTGACGATGACAATGCTGTCACCAAATTTATCAAATGCTGTCTGACAAACAGACGTCCACTGGACCTTATCGGGCTGGCCCTTCTTAGTAAGGTCAGTAAGAGGAGATGACAAGGAGGAAAAGTTCGGAATGAACTTCCTGTAATAATTTAAAATTCCCACTAAGCTTCTCACTTGTTTCTTTGTCTTAGGGATTTGCAACCCTACTAATTTCTCAATTTTTGTTATTTCAGGTCTCTGAATACCTCTACCCACGAGATGTCCTAAGAATACTATTTCTGGACATGCCAAATACATCTTTGCGGGTTTAGCAGTTAAACCAAAACGACGCAATCGTTTAAAAATTACTGTTAGTGTCTGAATATGTTCAGACCATGACGACGTATGACACGCTCCACTGGTTTCGTCTGAGCACACAGATACTCTGGTCTCTCATAAATTCTCTGCAGCATATTAACATGGAAAACCTTAACTGATCCATCAATCTGAATAGCATAATCTACCTTCGAAACGACTCGCTCAATAGTATACGGACCTTTCCATGTCATTAATAACTTATTATGATCCGTAGGCAATAACAATAAAACCTTGTCTCCTGGCTTAAAAATTCGCAGTTTGGATCCTCTATCTTTATAGTTTTTTGCTCTTTTTGAAGCGATACTAGAAGCTTCTTCCGCAATAGTGCGCGCTGAAGATAATCTCTCTCTTGAATCAACAAGGTACAGAAACACTGAAATTTGCTCATCGTCTCCCGATGATGGCGACGTCATCATGTCCCGAAGAACATCCGTTGGACCCCTAGGACTACGACCATACAACATCTCAAACGGAGAGAATCCTGTTGACTCCTGACGTACCCCCCTATACGCAAATAATACTGCAGGGATATATCTATCCCAATCTTTAGGGCGATCAGCAGCTACCTTACGCAGCATCGACTTTAGCGTCGAGTTCAGTCTCTCGCACATGCCATTAGCCTGTGGATGATATGGGGTGGTAGTGATGGGCTGTATGCTAAATAAACGAAACAATTCCCTCATCATATCCGACGTAAATTGTGCGCCCCTATCAGACAAAATCTGTTCCGGTATTCCCACTCTAGCGAAGATTCCAAACAACGCTTCCGCGACTGCCTCCGACGTTATGGTACGAAGAGGAACCGCCTCTGGCCATCTCGTAGCATTACAAATGACCGTTAAGAAAAATCGATTCCCCCTATCGGTAGCTGGGTGAATGGGGCAAACAAGGCCAATCGAAACCTTCTTAAAAGGCTCTGAAACCGTGGGGATATTTTGAAGAGGAGCCTGGGGTGTACGACCCTTGTGCGTCGTCTTTTGGCACGCACTGCACGTCTTACAGTACAACCGTACATCTCTGTGGATTGATGGCCAATAAAAATTCTTCAGGACTCTTTCTTTGGTTCTAGCTATTCCCATATGACCCGCTAATGGGACATCATGGGCCAACCGCAATACTGTTGCTATTAGCAACGCTGGCACAACGACCTGCTTTAGAACGGAAGCCACTGTGACATACTTTCGGAACAGAATGCCCCCCTGGATAAGAAAGGAAGATGAACCGTTCTTATATTTCCTCGTTTTCTCCGTCCGCGCCTCCCCAAAACATGGATTCAATGATGGATCCTCCTTTTGTAATCTCGCCAAGCGCTCTGGTGTGATATCAAGGTCGACCGCTGGCGTTGCTAAAGGTCTAATTTTACCCTTATCAGCTACCTGTCGACGTGTCTCGACTGCGGCACAAAAGTCAATACCTTTAGACTGTGACCATGCCTGTACATGCTATTCAGAAGGGGAAACTACCCGAGATACATTACCAATGATGAGCTGGGCGCCTGGAAAAAACCCAACGACTGCTTCGACTTCCCCGCTAAGAAAAGGTGTATCAATCACTATTTTTGCCATAGGTAATTTCTCAATGGCCCCTGAAAATTGAATGCATGGGACAGTCTCACCTGTAAGCTGTGACTCGTGAATGCAGTCTCTATGCACTCCCACAACGGTAGATCCTGTATCACGTAAAACCGAGACCGGTTCGTCCCCAACAAACCCCGGATAAAGACTAAGACCACCCCCTGTATGACATGAATTAATAACGGGAATCTTTCTCCCACAAGGTAAAACACCGGAAGATAATAATTTCTCACAACTGGGACACTTAGAATACTGTCCGCCTCCGTTGTCCGATGTAACACACGCGGCTGCATGGTGAAACTTACTAGGGGAACATTGAGTGGAGCCACTATGATTGCCATCCACGCTCGCCGCTATCCTACCCGCAGGACAATTGACACTAATGTGATCTGCTCTTTCGCAGTTCCAACATTTCGCGGCCCTACACTCCCGTGAAAAATGCCCTACGCGTCCGCAAGTCAAACACTCCGCTCCCTGTGCTCCGCTAGACCTGGGTCCCCGTGACCCATCGCGACCGGAACTATAGTCCCTCTGCCGTCGATCATCGGCAAAGGTTACGAAACGCCCTCGGCCATTACCTCGATCTAGCCCTCCTGCTCGGTCAAACTTACCGGCTCCATATGCAGGTGATTGGCAATACCCCCTACGTGGGACCTGGGCTTTCCCCTTAAAGCCACCACGCTGACGCGACCTGTCTCTACTATGTCCAGTCGGCGACCCCTCAACAACGGCGACGTAACCAGCATCCTGCACGTACGCCCTCGCCACTGGTTTGGACGGATGTGCCGTACGGTATGCTTCCGCCAGCTTTGACGCCTACTGCACCGTCGCGGGTTCGTTTTCTTTAACTCTCAATCTTCTTTTACCAAAGATTTCGATCACCGGTGATCGACGTTTGTATCCCTCATTATTTTAATGAAAAACTGTTCAAAACTGCTTGAAAATCGTTTGTTTTGAAAGGCGAAACTGGTTTTTAACGAAAACAGGTGAAAAAAGTATAAAACGAAGCCTTTTAAGTGAATAGAAAGAAAGAGAAATAAGACGACCGCGTCTCTTCGGTTCCGCCGCCATCTTGGATTTTTATCTACTGCTGAGTTACCATCATTGTCAACAAAGCGCAATAAAATGGCTTCAAACAATCTTTCCGATGAAGAAATTGAATATGAGTCAAGCGAGGATGAAGTCTGGGATGAAGAAGACGTCTCAGATTCCACCTCTGATGAGAATGAAGCCCCATCAACCGGCCGGAACATACGAGAACGAAGGTGAAGGTTTTTTCTTCTTTAGCCTATGTAATCATAACACAAACATTTTGTATCTAGATCTAATTACAGGTATCACAGGTAATTATATTTATTGTAGTTGGCTCCTTCAATCATTGCTGAGCAGCAGTCAGTCAGGATTTAGGCTTTGATCTGCTTTTTTATTTGTTCAGGCTGATTACAACTTTCCACGTACTGCACCTAGTAACCAAGGCCTATGTTTTGTTTACTGTGGTTACCATCTCTTGTCAGTGGCTTCTTGTATCTACTATTATGATCTTCTAGAGCTAGATTTCAACATAATTTTAGGTATATTGTATTATATTGCTACACATTATTTCTATTAATTTTTTATTATTAGGTTTGGGTATAAATGATTCTTGTAACACATTTTTGTTTCTTTTTCTATTCCTCATATATAGCTCTGGAGACTATGACAACTGGTCTAGGACGTCCGTCCCAAACTTTAACCCTGAACGACCACCCGGAGCCCACTTCCCCGATTCCATGACAAGAGGGTCCAGAAGAAAGTACCTGACACCATTCACTATTTTTCCAGCTGTTTTTTTCATCATGTGTTGTGCAGCAATTATGTTCATGGACAAATGAGAACGCCAGGGAGGTGGGACCGACAAAAGTCAGCATGTACAAAGGCTGGGTTCCTCTAGAAGAAGAAGAGTTTTATCGTTTTATTGGACTGCTTATGTACATGGGAATGATTCAAGTACCAGGAGTAGAAATGTATTGGAGTAAAAAGAATCTATTCAATGGCCTTTGGGCGCGATCATTTATGACCAGATTTCGATTTCAACAAATTATGTGTTTTTTGAAAGTATCCGACAGAAAAACTGAGAAACAAGGAGACAAGTTATGTAAAGTTCGTTTTTTGTTTGATATTATGAGGAGAAAATGCATGAATCTTTATCAGCCAGGTTTGAATATTTCTGTTGATGAGAGGATGGTAAAAAATAAAGGAAGGTTTTCATTTAGGCAATATATACGTGACAAGCCTACTAAGTGGGGCATGAAGCTTTGGGTTTTAGCAGATTCTTTGTCTGGTTACACTTACAATTTTGAGGTTTATTTGGGAAAGACACGGTCTGGGAAAGTTAGTGGAAATGGTTTTGCCTATGAAGTTGTTATGGATCTCTTGAAATGTCTTTTAGCTCGTGGCAATAAGGGTTACCGTCTTTTTGTTGATAATTTTTATTCAAGCATTCATTTGTTTCTTGATCTGTTGAAGAAAGTGATTTTAGCTTGTGGTACTATTATTTCCAATAGGAGGGGATTTCCAGCAGAATTGAAAAATGTGAAACAGTGGGAGAAACAGAATGAGAGAGGGGCAATGAGATGGTGTAGACAAGGGAATATTTTAGCACTTCAGTGGAAGGACAATAAAACTGTGTCTGTGATTTCTACCATGCATGGGGCAAATGAATTTTGTATGGCTAATAGGAGAACTAAAACAAATGAAGCTTTTCAAACTTTGGAACTTAGACAACCTAAAGTCATAACAGATTATAATATGCATATGGGTGGAGTTGATAAAAGTGACCAATTACTAACCAAATACAACATGTTACGTAAGACAAATAAATATTGGAAGACATTGTTTTTTCATTTTCTAGATATTGCCAGAGTAAATAGTTATATTTTGTTTCAGGACTGGAGAAAGCAAAACCCTGATTTGAAAGAACTAGATAGAAGTAACAAGTTTAATCAGCTTGCATTTACAGAAGAACTAATCAGGCAACTCGGGAAAATTGACGACTTTGCAGATGTTCCAACAGCCTCAAAACCAAAGATTTTTACTAATCACCCAATTATTCCTGGTATTGTTCCAACTTCTCAGAGAAAGAACTGTAAGCTATGTTATGATAAATTACATGTTGAACAGAAAAGCAGATACTTCTGCAGAACTTGTAATGTTTTTCTGTGTCTGCATGACACACGGAACTGTCTTGTAGACTACCACAAAATACAATTTTATACATATTCATCATTGAATATAAGCCTCAGATGTTTGTCTGTACATGATGAAGTTAATCCTGATTCTGTTTAAAATTAAGGTTGTTTCCCTGTATAAAATTCAAATGAATAACAAAATATTTATATAACATGACAAGTTGTACAACTTTTTCCGTTGTGGTTTGTGGCAGTTCTCGGCACAAATAGTTCACATATATGCATTTCAATTTTTTAAATATTTCAGTCATTTAATGACAGAATGTCTTGAAATTTGGATATATGTTGTAAAATTGGATGTAGTTTGTTAAGATAATAAAGTTTTTCAGTTTCCTTCAAATACTTTTTTTTTCTTCTTTCACAGTGTCCATTGTGGTTGTAAATTTATGTACTTTTCAAATTTTTTTTTTCCATAAAATTTGGACCCCAGATCTTTTTATTGTCATTATAATTAGTCAAAACTATCATCAAATGGCAGCTAATTCAATTCTGAATCCATTGATATATAACTTGCTACTCTATCTTAAATAGAAAAAGAAATAGGCAGGGCTCTTTATCTGTCGGCAACATTCAGTTTCCATAAATATGCCATAAAAACTAAAGAAGATTGAGGGTTTAAGAAAAGCCACTAAATCTTTATGGCACGACGCGTATAGCTGGTCACGGATCATTAGGTCCTTCAATTTAACAAAATCTGTGCCAACATGCGACAAGTCCAACCAGTTCGCGAAATACTCCGCCAATCTGGCGACGAAGGCAGCAAAGTCCTCCCTGGTATCCGCACGTGCTCGCCTAAACTTCTCCCGGAAATATTCCTCCGTACGCGCAAATCGGCGAAGCAGCAAAGACTTCAGCTTATCGTAATCATGCACGTCTTCGCGCTGTAACTCTTTAAAGTAGGTTAACGCTCGACCCTGCAATAAGGATGCCAGGTAGGTGGGACCATAATTTCGTATTCTCCCCCCATTGCAGTTGTGCATTTAGTTCGAACCTGTAAAGGAAGGCGTCTATATCGTCCTTCTGGTCGTCGAACGTAGGCAGCTTAATCCGAACACCACTTTTATTTTGTCCCTGCCGCTCAACTGTTTCCGTTGGCGCATTCTTCTTGCTTTCCAATTCCGCGATTCTTACTCGCGCCTCTATCTCCCGCTCTTGAGCTTCTATCTCCTTTAACTTTAACTCCCTTTCCTGGGCCTCTCGCCCTCTATCTTTAGCACGCTCATCGCGGCATTCCGCTTGCTGCTCCTTAACCCAGCTACGCAGCTCCTCTCCCTCCAGGCCAAGTTCGTTACCCAACTTCATTAGCTGCTGGAGCTCCGACATTTCACGGATTTATAATTATATAATTTGAAATATAATAACTGTCTGTGCAGCTACCATAAACGACGCGACCCGAGACCTGAAATTATGCCACTACAATAACAACCACTATTTTCAAATGCAATTCAGAAAAATACCTAACTGAACATTCTATAGCATACTCTCTAACTAATTCTATGTTCATAAAATGTATAGCACTATTAAGTAATAAAAGAGAATAGAAAAGACAAGAATGAGGAAATTCAGTAGAAGGACCACAAGGACATCAAGGACAACGAACCAGACTAGGACGAAGACTTCTAAAAAAAATATAATGGGAAAAAAAATGCAACCTACTACGCCGATTACACTACAAGGTACGAACAAGAACAGAGCCTGAAAAAAAGAACGTATCTACAGATAGGTAAGAGAGGGGACAAGAGAATACGTCTTCCTGCAGAACAGAGAAGATATCGACGCTACAACTAAACAAATAGAAAGCCCTAAAGAACTGTTCACTGTGATGAACGCGGTTCCACGTTTAGCCCACCTCCCGAAGAGGATAAACTACGTTCACCACAGCAAACCCACTCCACCGCCCGTATAATCTATGGTAACAACAAAAACAGCAAAAACAGAGAAAAAGACAGATGAAAAGACAGCCCTCAATCCAGGGCACAAAATTTTTGACTTTCACTTAACTTTCAATTTTGAGTTTACTTTTCCCCTTCTCTCGGATCTCTGGCCGCTTGCCTCCTCAGGCTGGCACACACACACTCTGCAAAAATCAAGCAACCATTAGTACATATTCATAACAATACATGCATCAGTACATATTCATAAATATACATAAATCATATCATCAAATTCCCATACATCCAACGAACAAAAGACAACAGCACAAATTCCTACCACAACAGAAATACAACTAGATATGACGAATACGCAATGTCAAAATGACCACAGGTAACTAAACGGACGAGCCCCCACTGTCACAAATCCCAGACTGGGAGATGTAATAATTATGACAGGACAACAATCACGAACGAACAAGTGTAACACTTAACAGAACAACCAAACAGACTCACACATTTATTATATATAAAGATAAAGATATCTGTGCAATTACATACATTACATTAATCAATTCAAATACCATTCAATGGTCAGTACTCCCAACATTCATTCTTCTCCGGGTCCACAACCCGATAGTTACTTCCTAACTATGCTCTGGCCTCAGCCTCACATCCATATATATACTACTTGCTGGCCTCTCTTATTGGCTCCTGCTCAACCTAATCTCCGTATCTCAATCTCCCCTCGATGTCTTAATAGCACATTAATATTTCAATAGCACATTAGTATCGCAATAGCACAGTAACATCTTAATAGCACATTAACATTTCAATAACAACGTCCCTGTCTGTGGCCAGACTGCCACGACTCGTGTGCGCCCGCTGCCCTGCGCGACAGCTTCACTCAGGCAGGCCTGTGGGTAGCCTTCGGCCCAACCCCGGCACAAGTCCGCTCACCGCGGGTGGCTTCTCTGCCCGACCCCGGCACCTATAAGAATAACATTACATCTGTATAACACCATACAATTACTATCCACTTCACCACTCATTACGAACCATCAAGCGTACACACAATAGTCCACCTTTCACTCACCACACATCTTACGGTAACACACCTCCACCGTATTACACAGTACTCAGACTCGCTACGAATCCCTGATCCTAACTTACATCTATCGCTCATTGCGCACATCTCAATACACAGTAATCAATGACTTTCACATTCCTCACATATAGCTTATTTACATCATGGTCATAGGAGAACATAGTACATCAATTATCATAATTATCAATCATAGTTCAACCTACCAGTCATCACTGGAAAACACACAATCTCCCGACTGCTCTCTCACGTCTGTCCCCTTGGACTTCTTAACTTGCAGTGATCTGACTATTCAGATTTTGCCTCTACTACGCCTCAACTTCACTCACAACATGAACGCTTCAAGTCCCCTTCCCCGCGCTTATTGACCCTCGCTCACTCGCTCGTGACACCCCTCCCCCCTTCCTTTCCCATCTCGTCCCCGAAGTGAAAATGCCAATTATTTAGGGCTGTACTTTTATCCCACTTGCATACCCCAACAGGCAAAATTTTGCAGGAGACAAGACAGGCACACGTACATTCATACACATACGCGCGCGCACACACATATATTGTCGGTCAGGTGTTGGTACCTCATTTAAACCAAACTCAAGCTATAGCCAGCTGAGCAGGGAACCCGACCCAGTATTTTCTCTATTTGGCTTTGTAATTAGACCCGAGGCACCTAGGATACCGGTTTAATTCGCCAAATTCCACCCGTCGACTTGCGCGCATATCATCCTTGTCAACATTGCAACAATTCGCACCACACCCCTTCATAATTAAACGCAAAAAGACTAGTACCGCAGAGCTCTGTGGACATAATTTAGTGAAATCAGGAATGGTCCGTCTTGGTATTCTGTGTCTCGGATTAGACTGCGATTTGAGTTGATTTTAGTTTTATTGAGTTTCCAACGGCCGACCGACGATAATATCGCTAGGCAACATTTTCCACTCAGTGAGGAACAAACGAAACTATTTGTCGTACAAAAGTGTTACGCAGACAGGAAGATGAAGCCCATTATTTCATTCCGAAGTTGGCCTAGATTAGCATAATATCATAATGCGGTCTTTTTCGGTAACACTGCAGTAAACATAACCAAGATGTCATCCAATTACTATTCCTCTGCTGAGTCAAATAATACTTAGGTACCAGCAGCTCTATTGAGGTTTTCTTAGCTCGCCAAGTGTAGGCGTGATACATGGTAAAACCATTGTGTGATTAATTAAATTAATCACGCTCTAGGATGACATCAGCCAGCCCCAATAAGTACAAAACTTGCAAGATGTTGTTCTTAATTGACCTATTTTACGTCATCATCTTTACGGTATCTTTAGATACATAATTATATCTTTAACACATTCCCTGGGCTGCCAGCTGCGAAATAATATTTCATCTTGTTTAGATTTGATGTAGAATTAATATCAGAGTTAATGTTTCAGATTTTCACACTGTCGTTGCTGTAAGAATATTGTGGTGCTTTCAAATAATGACAAGTACAACATCTGTATTTGTAGACTAATTGAAGAGTTTAGTCCTGTACTATGCCGATTCGTCACAATGTATACGAAAATCGCTCGGCGTCTTGGAGACCGTTCACATATTATGTCATCACATAAGGGGTGGGGTGGGGGGGAGGGGTCCCTTGAATGATGACAAGTGATGACATGGTGGGGGGGGGGGGTTGTTGAGTCCAAAGATGATGTCATCAATGTGGTTTGGTAAAATTGAAAAAGAAGAACAAATATATAGGTAGTGGAAAGATCTTGTCAGTTTGCTAACAGGCAGCTTCTCTGTATGCTCTTTGTGAGTTGAGATGGTATTAAATGGTTGAATCAGCCTGTCAGGGAGACCTTGTAAGGCAATTAGAGCATTAGTGGATATTAAGCGCTATATAAAAGCTCTTATTGATTTGATTTTATTTATAATCTGTTCGTTTGAATTAAAATAGATAGCAAACAGCACTATACATCTATTTTTAGTCGTTATTTGTCAAGTTTCGATTACGGGCGGGGGGGGGGGGGGTAGCCATTTGATGACATGTGATGATATAAAGGGGGGGGGGGTCAGAATTAGTCAATTTTTGATGACATAATATGTGAACGGTCCCTTGGCACGCGAAACTGGCATGTTTCTCGGGTCTTTGGAATTTCAGCGTAGGCCCACCTGGACTTATAAAAATAAAATTATTCATGAAGATCAGTGAATATAGTACAATGAACATGCAAAACATATTAGACCAGGAGTTTGTTATTATTAGAGCGAGGCGCACTGAAAGAGCTGGAATTTTCAGAATCAGTGAGAGGATGAAGATTGCTCAGTACAAGATCTCCGTTTCGGCTTTTCCCAAAGAGTTTATAATAAACCTAGAAGTAAGACTCGGTCATGTAACATAGCCACAAATAGAAAGCCCGGCAGTCGTCTTTGCTTACGGCAAGCGATTGCAAACACGGTGTCAAGGCTAGTGCTAACGAAAGTAGTTTTTGTCGGAAGGCCTCAGTATTTTATTCTTGTTCATTCCTCTTTAGAG
The DNA here is from genome assembly GCA_963931925.1 of Onchidella celtica. NCBI lineage: Eukaryota > Metazoa > Mollusca > Gastropoda > Systellommatophora > Onchidiidae > Onchidella > Onchidella celtica. The sequence continues at coordinate 53,689,271 of OZ007567.1, read as the reverse complement.
ATGGAAGTTCAAATTCATCGGTACATTTTGTATTTTGTCATAATTCATAATGTTTGTTTTTTTTTCTTTTGGTGGGATTACATTTTTGTACATTTTCGTGGTTCAACCAATCCATAAATTAAGTCTGCTCATTACTACTGTAATCCCCGTTCAAACAATCTGAAAGACCGTATCATTTTAGGTTTGGATTTGTTTACTTTAGCCGTACTGTCTAGGTCGAAGCAGGCTTGCCTTAAGTTGGCTTTACTTAAGCCGCATTGTCTAGGTCGAGGCAGGCTTGCCGTAAGTTGGCCGCCATCTTCACTTCACCTACCGACGACGCCAGGCGGAGACTTGCGTAGCGCTAGTCTGGGAAGTGCATAGGTAGGGAAGACAGTTTACTACGTAGTCACTAAACGTGTGGAATTATTATTGCTCTAAATTTAGTGCATTTGATTTGAATCGCGATATTAAATAGAATTAGTTGTCGGCGAGCCAGTGGCGACAGGAGCGAATAGCGATTCGAGTCAGTCAACGATAGGAGGTTATATGAATCAAAATCATTCGAATCAGTCGGCGAGTCAGCAAAGACAAGAGACAGACACACGGCCTAGACCGAGCTCAAAGCAAAACGTAGTGACAAAGGCTCGCTGCTCCATCGCCCACTCCGAGCAGAGAAGGTCAAGACGGAAGCCGACCTCGTGGTGCAGCAGCATGGACATAACAATGCGCTTACTGAACTTGTGTGTATGAGGGGGAGGGGGGGGGTATCAGTCGATTTCTTTATGCACCAAAATTGAAAAACAAGCAAAACAAAAATCTGCGAGGACAATACTGCACTGGCAAGAAGCAAATATTAGCTTGAAATAGTTTCAAAATTATTCTTTCTCCTTTCCCGTGTAATTTGTGGAGAATGAACTGAAATGTGAAGGGTTCGATCATCGAACTACTGCGTAGTCGAAGTTTCATCACTCCAGCCAGCAACCCTAAGGTAATCCTCTGTATAGGATGTTTGCACAAAGCAATGGTATCGTTCCCTCGTAGATCCGCTGTTTACAGCATTGACCGACGTCTGTTTGATGTAAGGACCCCACCCCTACGGTAATCCTACCTACTCTACGGGGATATCTTACACAAATACGTCGGATTGGCGTAGGGGTGCTGGCTGGGAAATTCCCTAGAGCTTGACCTACAAGTGCCTCAACAAATTAAATGCCGGTGTATTATCCGTGTAGGTGTGCTTTACTGTATGTTTTCCTAAGTAGGCAGGAATTAAACAGATAGGTCGCCTTGCTCCTCTCCCAATAGATCCACTCTGGACGTTTCATAGGTGCCATGCTCAATTACAATAATACACGTAATTACATTCTCCCTCCATGGGCTTAAAATTAAAGCCTATCAAATTCATTGTGCCCTCACACATGAACGTAACTTGAAGAAGCGTAAGAACAACAGAAAATCTATGGGGTCGCCTTTCTTCTTACAGCTTTTCCTTTTTGCCGTACAGAGGTAGGTTAGGTTTGCTGTCGCCAAAGGGTCGTAATGGGGATAGGCGCTGATTTGGCTTCTTACCGCCGGATGATCTGTGTGATACAAGATCATTACCTATAATTATAATGTTTCATAGCTATCGCAAACAGAGCTGGCAAAGCACAGAAAGAAAGGAAAAGCTTCCCTGCCTGTCGTATTCGGGCTAGACATACGAGTTACTGCCAATAATGGTCTAAGGGACATAGTCGATGGTTCCTTGATGCTTGATGTAAATTGTCTTTCTCTCTGCTTCACCATTCATTGTTTGCGCATGCTTGGCGCAGGAATACAATAAATAGTGCCGCTCACGCTGGTTCTCCAAACGTACATGCTGTGTCTGTTCCACTGTCCCAATTCTCCCTGTCACGCCTTTACCACTCGAGTCGCACATCAAAATATGGTGTCAGAATCTTCATGAACTTCAGGGGAATGCAGGGTAACCGACAGTTGCTGCACAACGAACTTTTCTGAGCTAAGTTTCTTGATTGAAAACTGCTACCTCGTATCACCATGTTCAAACCGCCGCAGCCATTTGCATTTCAAGATCCGTCTGCATGGCCTGCTTGGGTGGAAAGATTCAATCGCTTCAGGCTTGCATCGAAGTTGAGCAAAGAAGATGGCGAAATTCAGGTCAGTAGCTTACTGTACTCAATGGGAGCTGACGCTGATAAGATTTTTGCACAGTTTGAAATGAGTGATGCCGACAAGAAAGACTATGAAAAGGTCAAGAAAAAGTTCGATGAACATTTCATTCCGAAGAGAAACGTGATTCACATTAGAGCAACTTTCCACAGTAGGAAAGGTGAAGAAAGAGTTAGGAAGAATGAAAGAAGAAGGAATAATCGAAGAAGTCACAGAGCCGACTGAGTGGGTGTCGCCCATGGTTCCAGTTCTGAAGCCTAACGGTGACGCCAGGATCTGCGTAGACCTGAAAAAGTTGAACCAAGCAGTTCAGAGAGAAAGATACGTCATACCTACAATCGACGATATCATCCACAAGCTGAGGGGTTCCACTGTGTTCTCCAAGCTCGATGCTCAGTCAGGTTTCTGGCAACTTCCACTTCATGAGAGCACAGCCAAGCTCACTACCTTTCTTACCCCCTACGGAAGATATTTCATGAAACGCGTTCCGTTTGGAATCTCCTCTGCTCCAGAGATTTTTCAACGCGTTATGACGGAAATACTGCAGGACATTGATGGAGTCATATGCTAATTTGACGACATCGTTTGTCACTCCAGGACGCTGGAGGAGCATGACGTGCTACTTACCAAGGTCCACCAGAGGCTTGAGGAAGTAGGCCTACGTCTGAACAAGAGCAAGTGTGAGTACAAGAAGAGAGAGATTACCTTTCTTGGCCACGTCATCAGTGAGCAGGGCGTTCATCCAGATCCGTCCAACATTGATGCGATCAAGAGTCTGTCACAGCCAGAAGACGTCGCAGAACTCAGAAGATACTTGGGCATGGTAAGTAGGCCTACGTCTGAACAAGAGCAAGTGTGAGTACAAGAAGAGAGAGATTACCTTTCTTGGCCACGTCATCAGTGAGCAGGGCGTTCATCCAGATCCGTCCAAGATTGATGCGATCAAGAGTCTGTCACAGCCAGAAGACGTCGCAGAACTCAGAAGATACTTGGGCATGGTCAACTATCTTGGAAGGTACTTACCACACCTGTCCTCAGTCCTGAAACCGCTGAACGCGCTATTGTCCAAGGATGCAGCATGGACATGGGGTCCAGAGCAGTCAGAGACCTTTTTGAAGGTGAAGGAGATGCTTACCACTGCGCCTACCTTAGCGTACTTCGACCCAAAGAAGCCGACGACAGTCTCAGCCGATGCGTCGAGCTACGGTCTTGGAGGAGTTCTTCTCCAAGAGCATGAAGATGGCTTGCGTGCAGTCGCATTCTGCTCGAGGACACTGACCAAAACAGAGACACACTGGGCACAGATCGAGAAAGAAATCCTTGCGTCAGTGTGGGCTTGCGAGAGATTCGAGAGATATTTGGTTGGGCTAGACAGCTTCACGCTTCAAACCGACCATAAGCCACTCATTCCGCTCATCAACACCAAAGACTTATCAGACACACCACTGAGATGCCAAAGGATGCTGATGAGGTTGATGAGGTTCAAGCCACAAGCAGTGTACGTCCAAGGGAAAGACATGGTGATAGCAGACACCCTGTCAAGAAGTCCTTTGAAGCCAGAGAAAGGAAAAACAGCACTACAAGATGACGTAGAAGTCTACGTGCATGAAGTTACAAGTGCATGGCCAGTTTCAGATGCCAAGCTGAACCAGATGCGTGAGGAGACCCAGAAAGACGTCAACCTCAAAACAGCGTTAGACTACACCATCAGGGGATGGCCAGTCTACAAAGAAGATGTCAAATTGGCAGCTCGAGATCTGTTTGCAGTTCGTGGAGACCTCAGTACCCATGAAGGACTGTTGATCTATGGCGATCGCATCGTCGTACCAGTCTCCATGCGAGCAGAAGTGTTGGAACGTATCCATGATGGCCATATGGGAATCACCAAGTGCCGTGAACGAGCAAAAACATCAGTGTGGTGGCCACACATAAGCCAAGATATCAAGAACAGAGTCGCAGCTTGTAAGCATTGTCAAGAGAAGAAACCATCACAAGCGAGTGAGCCATTGCTTCCGTCGAAGATGCCAGAACGACCCTTTCGGGGGATCGCTGTCGACATTTGCGAGATCAAAGGCCAGAACTACCTCGTCTCAGTCGATTACTACAGTCGCTACATAGACATAGCTCAACTCAACAAGATGACCTCCATAGCAGTCATCAACAAGGTGAAGATAATCTTCTCGCAACATGGAATTGCGGAGACAGTCGTTTCCGACAACGGAACACAGTTTTCTTCAGCAGAATTCAAGAGATTTGCTCAAGAATGGAACTTTTGCCATGTCACCAGTTCACCTCACTATCCACAGTCAAACGGTGAGGCAGAACGTGCCGTGAAGACAGCAAAGGAGATCCTAAGACAAAAAGACTATCTCCTTGCTTTGCTGACTTACCGAGCTACTCCACTCCCTACCCTCGGAGTAAGCCCGGCAGAGCTAGCGTTCGGAAGGAGGCTACGCACAACCCTACCCGTCCTTCCCCAGTCCCTTGTCCCATGTAAAGTGGAACATGACAAAGTACGCCAGAGTGACGAAAAGTCAAAGCAGTCACAAAAGCAGTACTTTGACCAAAGAGCACGGAGCTTGCCAGAGCTTAAACCCGGTGACCTCGTCCTCATGAAGGAGGATGGAGAGAAAGGCTGGAAGAAGCCAGGCGAAGTCCTTGAAAAGTGTGCTCCAAGATCCTACCTCGTTCAGACACCTGAGGGTAGGCTGAGGCGTAACCGCAAGCATATAAGGTTACGTACGTCGTCCGAGCAGATCACCGTAGACAACCCGAAGATGTCGATGCAGATCAACGGAGACAATCCGAAGATGTCGATGCAGATCAACGAAGACGACCCGAAGATGTCCGTACAACCTACAGGCAGTGAAACGTCGCAGCCGGTGCAACCGCTTCAGCAGCAGGGGCAGCCACCGCCAGAGCAGCCGCCGACGCAGTCGCCACAGCCATATGTAACCAGGTCTGGTCGCCAGGTCAACAAACCAGCCCGGTACCAGTAAAGTTACATACCATAATCATAAGTAACCAAGGATGGCTTGGTGAGTGACTTTTGATTTATTCAGTGACGCTATGCAGGAAGTCACATCGTCGTTTCGAAGTGAAAACAGATACTGTGTGCTGAAGCATAAAAGTCAGAGGACGCTCTGCTGGATTAATTTAGTTTATTGGTGGTTCAAGTTGAAAAGAGTTATTTGTTGTGTCTTTATCCTAAAAGGGGAGATGTCGTATTCGGGCTAGACATACGAGTTACTGCCAATAATGGTCTAAGGGACATAGTCGATGGTTCCTTGATGCTTGATGTAAATTGTCTTTCTCTCTGCTTCACCATTCATTGTTTGCGCATGCTTGGCGCAGGAATACAATAAATAGTGCCGCTCACGCTGGTTCTCCAAACGTACATGCTGTGTCTGTTCCACTGTCCCAATTCTCCCTGTCACGCCTTTACCACTCGAGTCGCACATCAAAATACTGCCTAAGCAAAGTAGGCCTATTACACAAGAAATATCTTCCCGGCCTAAAAAATATGCAGAGACAAAAATATTTTCCTTGCCTACGTTAAGTGAATGGTCAAGAAATATCTTCTCTGCATGCACTTTGCACATAGGGATTGCATAGGCAGGGGATATTTTCCTTACCTATGAAAGCGAATAGGCAGGGGATATCTTCCCTACCTATGCAAGGTGAATAGGTGGGGGATACCTTCCTTACCTAGGTAAAGTGAATAGGCAGGGGATATCTTCCTTGCCTATGCAAAGTGAATAGGCAGGGGATATCTTCCTTGCCTATGCAAAGCGAATAGGCAGGGGATATCTTCCTTGCCTATGCAAAGCGAATAGGCAGGGGATATCTTCCCTACCTATGCAAAGTGAATAAGCAGGGGATACCTTCCTTACCTATGCAAAGCGAATAGGCAGGGGATATCTTCCTTGCCTATGCAAAGTGAATAGGCAGGGAATGTCTTCCCTACCTATGCAAAGTGTATAGGTGGGGGATACCTTCCCTACCTATGCACTTCCTTAATGCCTCTAGCTATATATAACCTCTTTGGCTTTTCCTGACTTAGGCACGATATAGAACTACACTGGTTCTTTTTTTTACCATGGAGCGGGGTTAACATCGATTATAAGCCTCTCAAGTTTTAAAGACTGGATTTATTAGCCTTCTTGAGTTTCTTTGCCGGGCAATAACCCCATCCTCTCTAACAGCTGAGAATGAGTTAGTAAAGCTGCTAAATTATTGATATTAAGGTTCTTTTTTTTACCATGGAGCGGGGTTAACATCGATTATAAGCCTCTCAAGTTTTAAAGACTGGATTTATTAGCCTTCTTGAGTTTCTTTGCCGGGCAATAACCCCATCCTCTCTAACAGCTGAGAATGAGTTAGTAAAGCTGCTAAATTATTGATATTAAGAACTTGACACTTCATATTCACACTGGCTGACACCAGCAAGACTTATCTTGGAAAGTCTGTCAACCCACAGACAATAGGGGTTAGCAGTTTTACGTCCATTTTTTACGTTGTCGCGGTTCTCGTTTCCGGTACCATAACTGCTCGTTGGTCTTGACACCGATACAGATATCAAGTGATGTCCTCAGGGCTCTTAATTGCAAGTAAAGGCTCTGCCTGCCGTCAGTGTTGACTCCCGAACGTCTCCGAGACTTGACCTCAAGCTCGGTCATAAGACTGAACGAACAAATAGACTTGTACGTCATACCTTCCAGCTACGCTCATGTGACGCAAGGCTCAACGGTCAAAGGACAGACGATTGCCTCCCCTCGGGATGAGGGTGCTGGTACTGCAGTATCGGTTGTTTGGGGAATGATTCTCTACATCTATCTATATAATAAAGCTACAACAAAACCCCTAATAGTCCTATGGACTCGGAAACTACACAACGCACGACCTGAAATTTGGCACAAAGAATTATGGGATAGCGAACATTGTTCCTATCGCTTTACACAAACAAAACCTTTTGTTATTTCTGAGTTAAGCGGTAAATGCGGTTATAATTAAAGACTAAATTCACGAGGTCAGGTCAGAAACATCTGCTACTGGTAACATGTAATCCAGTACAACCTGTTCCATGAACTGGTACGCTAGCATGGTATCAGTGGGCGTGCACCTGTCGGTGCAAACGGCCAGGGCGGAGGAGGTTTCATCTAACCCAACGGCCACATGCTAGGGCACAATGTGACCCTCAGTATTTGAGTCCTTCATATTGGCCCCCGGTAGCGGTGTGGTCATAGGCTTGTTTGCCTAAATCACAGACGAAGAATTGAGCAAACTTCCCGGAGGCAGCTTCGAAGCTGGCGGCAGCAGGCCAGTGGTTGATTGATAGGGCAGATGGCAATATACCGTCACTCTGGCCTGGATATCGTGACACAGAGCATCCACCAGTATTGGTGTTCTTTGGTTTGGGTCTTTCACCCTAGTCAGTTGGGACTGCGAGGCTGTGGAGTAGCCTACAGGCAGCCGGTCAGGCAATATGACTGTCCCTCTGGCATCCTCCTGCACCTGGATACATTTCCAGTCGTCTTGACCTTGTCTTGCCACTTGGATAAGTTGTGTCCAGGCGAGAGAGTGAGTCTGATATTTGCGCAGCTCTTTTTCACTAAAAACAAATTCTTTGCGCCAGTCTTAACACTCACCTCGTCTTCTTTCATCTTTGCGTTCGTCTTCTTTCCTCTCAAAATTCCAACGGCGATGGGCGAGTGCGGTGGCAGCAGGTTTGGATAGACTGGAAGCTGTTAGCACAGACCTACACGTTGGTGGCTGTGGGCTATGGTCGCTTCATCGTCGATTGAAGTGGAGGCGTGGGGAGGCAGCACCCACAGTAGCTGACCAGCCTTATTTAAGGATAGCACTGCTCACCTCAACTGAGGAAGGGGCTAGAAAAGGTGCCCTAAAGAAAGCCCACTTCACATCACCCTGACTGGTATACCGCGACCAGTGGGGATCCCTTTTTGCGGTCGAAACAAAAAGAAATTCAGCTTACTCAGGCTAGGAGCCTGGAATATACGCACACTACAGGACAACTCAAACAACCCGGAAAGACGCACTGCACTTATTGCCATTGAGCTCAGCAGGTACAACCTGGACATAGTGGCACTCAGTGAGACCAGACTCCCTGATAGTGGCCAACTCAAAGAGCTCAGTGGTGGATACATCTTCTTCTGGAAAGGCAAGGGTGCAGTCGAACCGAGACAGCATGGTGTTGGGTTTGCAATTAAAAATGACCTTGTCAGAAACTTGCAGTCCATGCCAATAGACCTGTTCCCGATGCCGCGGCGAGTGGAAAACCGACAAGCTATTTTTAGAAGGGGGTACACTGTCGTAGCGCTTGGCTACACATGTGTGCTCGACCGCTTGGTTAGCGTCAGTAAGATTCTAAGACGCGTTGATACAATGCCTTTAAAGCGATGCTCTTGGGGCTGTTGTAACAGCGACAGCCGTTACAATGATCGACCCCATATGCAAGGTGTTAAATTTATACGTTTTCCCCAACCAAAGACACAGAAGGAAAGATGTTTAGAATGGATACGGCTGTGTAATCGGCCGCATGCACAGCTCAACATTGACAAGATAACAGCTTATCTCTATGTGTGCTCCAAGGTGAGAGATGTGTTGAAGTGTAGGGGAGGATTGTGTGAAAATAATATTAATGTTGCAAAAATGACGTGAAACTTGACTTTTTACCTTTATGGACCAGCTTACTTCTAGAACTCTAGAAGTGTTTCAGTTTAAGTAAACTATTGTTGATTCGTGACCCACTTCAGTTAGAATCTGGATTAGGTCTGGATAATATTAATAGTGACTGTTATTGATATTATTTTTGTTTTCCCTGTCGTTAGATTTTGAACTGGTAAAGTTAACACTAGATCTGATGTCTGCGTTATGCTATATATTCACAGCACTTCAATGAAGGCTGCAAAGATCCAGTTTCGGCATGTGAGACAGACAGACCACTGAAAAGAAGGAAACCACCAAAAGAAAGAGATGTTCCATCAAAACGAACATGTAGCTCATCATGTGCAGATGAAGAAGGTGAGTGCCAGATAGGGATAGAAAAGTATACAGGAAAGAAGAGATTATTATTGAGAGAAAAGACCATTGGGTGAAGTCTTCAAGGATAAACGGAGAACAGCTGGAAGTGATGAGAAAACAAAAGCAACAACAACATGATATAATAAATAATGTGGTGAGCAGTAACAAAATGGAATAGCATATATCACGCCATTTAACACATTATAATAGGTTAATGATTTCATGCAATAGTTAATTATTTTAACATAAATTACTGTAATAAATTTAAAAGAAATATCTATCAAGATAGCCAAACCCTAAAACATACTGATTTAAATTTTAAAAAATCACATCTACATATGTATAATGTACACTGTTGTTACAGAGACAAGTGAAACAATCACATTATCGACAACACTGCCTGGAGGTAGACCTACTGATGGCTCGGAAATTTTGAACTTCTCCTTCGACAGAACTTTTCCAAATTTTGATATTCTGCTGAAGGATAAGGAGGAGGCACCCACACCAACTATACCAAAGCCAACATCAAAAGGAATTTTATGTGACAGCTGCCACAATGCTGTACAAATTTCACCTTTAATTTTTAAAAAAATACAAAGGGAAAGGTTTATTGGACATATTGAAAAAAATGATTCTAATTGTTTTTATTATACAGGTATTCCAACTGTTGCAACATTACATTTTATTTTTTCTTGGATTTCACCTTTCATCAGCAGTTTGAAACTATGGGATGGAACTAAAAAGTTTTGTAAAAAATCAAAAGCAAGAACACGAACATCATTGTCTTATTTTGAAGAATTTTTATTGACACTTGTTAGAATTAGAAGGGGGACTGATGTCACATTTTTAGCTTACCAGTTTGGAATTTCAAAGAGTCATGTTTCACGAATTTTTATTGCATGGGTTCTTTTCCTTGATGAATGTTTTTCAGAACTTATTATCTGGCCTTGTCAGGAATTAAATGCTAAAAACATGCCAAATTCATTTAAGGCCTTTCCAAAAACCAGAGCAATCATAGACTGCACCTCAGCTCCAGTTTACATTTTTTGTGTTTTATCTGATGGCTGCGAAAGAACAGATTTCGTGCTCTGTTTTCATTTTTTTTACCATATTGAATGGGTGCTGGTAGATGTGTAGGGTCTAGTGTATTTTCTTTTAAGAAAGTTGATGCTGTGTTATCTTGATTTGTTGAGTGACACACTGTTTTGAAACGAGATGCTTTCAGTATTTGATTCCTCATTGCATACCAGTTAGGGTTGCTGGCTTGTCCTAGCGTTGCCTGCTCAATATACTTATGTTCAGACTGGGTATATGAAAGTTGTTGTAAAAAAATGTAAGCCTACAATTATTACATTTATGTTGGTATATTTCTGAGCAAATTCTGTCAAAATTCTTGTGAAAATCATTACATGTACAATAAATGGAATAAACCACTATAAGTTAACCTTGTCATCTGTCTAAACATTATTCCCTTACAGTCCAATTTTGGAGGGGTGGGTGTGGGGGAAGTTCTGTTTTTTTTTTTTTGCTTACTGTTCTGTCCTTTCCCTTCTTGGAAAATAAACTAACCTTTCACTAACAGATGTATTTAAATCTCTTATTGCTACTGGCTCAGCAGGTTCTGTCACATTTTTTGGACGGTTCCAAACACATGGCATGGATGTGCAAGATGGAGAGGTAGTAGAGACAGATTCTTCACCCCTGAAAGACATGTACTCAAACAGAGCAGCTGTCACATGTCGACAGAATCCGCCAATCCTGTGTGATTAAAAAAAACAAACAGAAAAAGTCAGCATCATGTTATAATTGTAACTTTCATAATCTTATTTTCATGTGCATTTCAGCTGAGTGCATGACACTAACACTCAGAAGTCACATCTGCGCTTACTTTAAAAGTGCCATTTTTTGAAAGATCTATCTAATTAATTGCATTTCTAATCCTGTTGAAACATAACTTATTGAACAATATTTGTATTTGATGTTTTTCCTACAATTTAGCTTGCTGTTCAGAGCAGTGTTTTATGTTGTTGTTTTTTCTTGCTTCCCACTTTTTAAAAAAAAGATTTATTTTTTTTTATAAGGGGCAGGAAATGGGTGGAGGGGTGGGGGATGAAGTTGTTGTTTGAAGATGTGGATATTATTTTAATTCTATAAAGCCAATTTCAAACCAGCCATTATACATGTTACACTTTGTAGATCTAATTATGTGCTTCATGCATTAAATGAGTTTTAAGTGACTAAATAATACATAAATATAATACATGTACATACCCTCCACGGCAACAACATATAAGCAGACAGTATTCTCTCCTCAGTGTCGCATGTGGACAAAATGATCCAACAGCTATAATATGGCAAACCAGTTTGTGGATCCTTTGCGTTGGTTCGTGGCTTCACTTTAGCCAACATTGCAACATGTGGCGATGACAGACATGCACAGCTCAGGTCTAAAACATAGCCGTCTTTGTGGAGATGAAAACCTTCCATATCCTTGTGATTCCTCACTACAGAGAGGTCATGTCCTTTACGGAGGTAGTGCAGAATATCAAAGGGATTTAACGTCGGGACCTTTGATAAGTCATTGCTAGATTCGAGCAAGGTTGGCAGTGTCAGAGACTTAACACCCACTCTCAGTTTCTCTGCCACAATTTCGCTTCGACTTTCCAATAAGCCGTCAGGATCTAACTCTATTCCAATGGAATCTGCTCGTTGGCAAAGAAGAACAAGATCCTGTTTTCTTTGTTTTGACACACTTACACCTCTGTCATTTAAAAAACACTTTAAGAATGTAGTGTTCACTTGAGAAAAATCACGCTGCGACGCTGCTTCTGCCATCTTGGCTACCGGCAAGTGGCGGCAGCGTGTTCCCCCTTCTAAAAATAGCCGCAGGGGTTTTCCAGGCAAGCGAGATAGCCGGGATTCAACTATTGAAATAAATGACAGGCTAATGACACTCAGGATCCCAGTTGGGAAAAGCCAGTCAGCCACCCTCATTAGCGCATATGCGCCCACCATGACAAACCCAGATGAAGCCAAAGACAAGTTCTATTCTGATCTAGAATCTGTCATATGCTCTGTCCCGGCAGCTGATAAGCTGATTCTCTTGGGCGACTTCAATGCTAGGGTTGGCTCCGAAATCTCAGCGTGGCCAAATGTTTTGGGCCCTCATGGAGTTGGTTCATGCAATAACAATGGGTTGCGCTTACTTACTTTGTGCGCTGAATTTGGCCTGTTCATTACCAACACAAATTTTAGTCTCCCCGTGAGAAACAGAACGTCATGGATGCATCCCCGCTCAAAGCATTGGCATCTCATAGACTATGTCATTGTGAGGAAGACTGACAGAAAGGATGTCCTTGTAACAAAGGCGATGTGTGGTGCCGAGTGTGGAACTGACCACAGACTCATTGTTTGCAAGCTCACACTAACATGGAGGCGCAATAGACGCCCTCAAGGGAAAGCGCCACCTAAACGCCTAAATGTTTCGAAACTCTGCTCAGCTGAGAAACAGAGCGAGCTCTCCTCAGAACTCTCCTCAAAATTGGATTGCGTGACTTTTGACCCTGAGAACATTGAACAGAGCTGGACTGACCTAAATACGACTGTACACTCTTGCGCCAGCAGCACAGTTGGTTTTCCTGTCCGCAAGCACCAGGACTGGTTCAATGATAATGATAATGAAATCAAAGTGCTCATCAAAGAAAAAAATAGTCTCATCCTAGCTCACTGCAGTGACCCCTCTTCCACAGCAAAAGCTGATGCACTGCGTGCATGTAAGGGTGTACTCCAGAAGAAGCTGAGGAAAATGAAAAATGACTGGCTAGAAGAGCGAGTAAGAGAAACTCAGAAATATGCCGACACAAACAACACTAGAAAGTTCTTTGAGAGCCTCCGAGCTGTGTTTGGACCATCCCGCTCTGGCACTACGCCACTTCTTGCGTCAGATGGTTCAACACGCATTGTTGAATTGAATGCCATAATTCAGCGTTGGGCAGAACATTTCGGAGGTGTGCTAAATCGGCCATCAAATATAAATACTGAGTCCATTGACCGCCTCCCTCAGACTCCTATTAATTCAGCTCTTGCCAAGCCATTCACAGCAAATGAGACCCGGACTGCCACAAATCAGATGTCCTTTAACAAATCACCAGGCGTGGATTCAATTCCTGCTGAGGTGTATGCCTTCGGTGGAGAAAAGCTTATTGAAAGGCTGACCGAGTTGTTCAATCATATGTTGAAAGCAGGGAAGCTGCCACAGGACTTCAAAGATGCTTCAATCATCCATCTGTACAAAAACAAAGGGGACAGCCAAGTATGTGACAACCATCGGGGGATCTCTCTGCTTTCAATTGCTGGCAAAATATTGGCAAGAATGCTTCTGAATCGCCTTCTTGATCACCTCTCGTCAAATGACTTGCTTCCCGAGAGCCAATGTGGCTTTCGTAAAGAGAGGGGAACGGCGGATATGATCTTTGCTGCCAGACAGATTCAGGAAAAATGCATGGAACAAAATAAAGCGCTGTACATCACATTTGTTGACCTCACAAAAGCATTTGACACAGTGTGTCGTGAAGGCCTCTGGAAAATCTTGGCGAAGTTTGGGTGTCCACCCGAATTCATCACAATAGTGCGCCAGTTTCATGATGGCATGCAAGCTGCAGTCAAAAGTAACGGCAGTGTTTCAGAGCCCTTTGCTGTCACAAAGGGGTAAAACAGGGTTGTGTCTTAGCCCCAACTCTGTTCAGCATCATGTTCTCTGCAATGCTACAAGAAGCCTTTAGCTCTCCTCCTCAAGGGGTAAGCATCAAGTACCGAACTGATGGCAGTCTATTCAACCTCAGGAGACTTCAGGCAAAAACCAAAACCAAAAGTACTCAAGTCTGTGACCTACTATTTGCTGATGATTGTGCACTTCTGGCACACGATGAGGATAGCATGCAAAACTGTGTTGATAAGTTCTCTAGTGCCTGTGACAACTTTGACCTCACAATAAGCACAAAGAAGACGGAAGTGCTCCATCAGCCTACTCCAGACGACAAGTATCCTGTGACCCCAAATATCAAAGTCCATGACAGTCTTCTGAAGGTGTCGGAGAACTTCACCTATCTTGGCAATACACTGTCTTCCACGGCTCGTGTTGATACTGAAATTCCCTCAAGAATCAGCAAAGCCAGCTCTGCATTTGGCAGGCTTCGAAAGAGAGTGTGGGATGTTGCCGGCATTCGCACAGACACTAAGCTGAAAGTGTACAATGCTGTGGTCCTTCCCACCCTACTCTATGGGGCTGAAACCTGGACAGTGTACCAATCGCATGCCAGAAAACTAAATCACTTTCATCTGGCCTGCCTTAGAAAGATCCTAAGGATCAAATGGCAGGATAAAATTCCAGACACTGAGGTCCTCAATCGTGCCAAGGAATTGAGCATCTTCTGCCACCTGAAAAAAATTCAGCTACGTTGGGCAGGACATGTTGTCAGAATGCCCGACTCCAGACTCCCTAAGCAAATCTTCTTCTCTGAGCTCTCCAATGGAACGAGGAATGTTGGGGCCCCAAAGAGACGTTACAAAGACACTCTCAAGCAATCACTGAAGGCCTTTGCCATTGATGTGAGTGAGTGGGAAAAGCTCTCGCTTGATCGAGCAAATTGGAGGGCGGCCCTTACCAGAGGCAGCAAAGCATGGGAAGCTGACAGAGTCCAGCAGGCTATCAAAAAAAGAGAACGGCGCAAGAAAAGGCCCAGTGGTACTGAACCAACGGAGCACTCTTGTCACTTATGCGGAAGGGTCTTCAGGGCAAAAATAGGACTTATCAGTCACATGAGAAGCCATAAGTCATGAAAGAACAGTCTTTCCATTCTGTCCTCTGTGTCCTTTAGTTCTCTTTATTGTCCATGTGTTGAAATTCTCAACAATTTCTGTTCTTTATTCCTCTGGTGTTGTTAAGGTCATCATCATACCTGATGGACGAACTATTATTATTATTATAAATTCACGAGAGCGTTTGATCCGAAATGTACGATCAATAAGATTGATGTATGTTTCTAATAATAGCCCACTTCCGCCTACACATGCTGACGGGATGCGCAAGATGTCAACGCGCAAAGGGAGAGCAGTAAAACTTATCTAAAAACAAACAAAGAAACAAAAATAAAATAAAGCTAAAGGAACAGGCAAAATGAAGCAGGTCCATAATAATCAACCAGAACTGAAACTAATAAATTGATTTATCCCGGGCAGGGCCGGGCAACTCACCTAGTACTTAAAATATTTATAGTACAGTAATATATTTAGTCACAACTGTGACATATCCCCAAACTAAACTAATGTCACGTTAGGCAATGATGTCTATGATGCTCTAGCAGATTTGTAAATTATCTTATGTGGAAGAAAATAAAAGGAAAAGAAAACTAGAAGGCTACTATAATTATGTGGATATTGGTACCGGTATCATAATTTGGAGTTAGAGTCGTGAAGCGAAGAGCAGTAGCGTAGGAGTTGGTATCTCTTGTACAATGAATTAGCCAACGATTTTTAGCCTAGGATGTCTATCACCATGACTGTCTTCGATGGGGAAGGGGAGTGTGGGCCGGATATACTAAAAATAGTTTAGCTAAATATAGCTCATGACATCAGGGGGCAACCACAGCCTACATTATTTTAGCGCTGCTCAAAGGGGACTATGACCTGAGCACGAACTGTAATCATCTCACCCTCGCTTGTCCCAACCACCTTGTATTTAATTGTTCCAAACGGAAGCTGTACATGCACAACGTAATGTCTTTAGCGTTTAGCTAACAAGTCACAATTTCACTGGACACTGTGTCACATATAGATTTACATAAAGAATCGACTCAAACAGAAATGGAAATGGGCAGGATATGTGTCCGGGGATGGGGGGGGGCGGGGGGGGGGAGACCAAAGTAGGTTTATCCCAGGCAAAGCCGGAGATTAATTATGTTTGTTTACTTTAAAGGCATTTGCAGTAATGGATGAGGCGGGGTGGGCTTTATGCATTGTCCTACGATTTCTCTTTTATAAACATAAGCCTAGATAATGAATACCGCTTGTGTATTTCAACTCACAGCAGTGAATCTATCTGCCTAGGTGATTCTCAAACGGGAGGCACTTGTCTCCCGGCGGAGGAATTTCAAATCTAAGGGGAGGAATTTTAGCCAGGGGAGGCCCTTTTTTGGGGAAGTTTAGTCGGTTTTTTTTTTTTAAATTCTAAAACACTTGGGCACCTTCGATATTCAAGCTTATAAAGCGGAAGGCAGTTTTTGATACCGAATTTTTAGAGAGCTAGATTACCAAAATTAATACAAGTACATGACCGTGAATAGAAGAACTTGAAGTTTTATGATCTATTGAGATAAAAGGACTTCTCTTTTCGTCTGATTTTCATTAATTATATGAATAACTACCACTGTACAAGTATAATAGAGCAATGTATCAGATGCCAATTTGAGATGAACTAGGGAGGAATTGGGGAAGCGTGGGATCAAGGGGCGGGAGTGTGGCCTGGAACGCTAAGAACTATTGTTCTACACAAACAGGCAAAGTCTGGTGAATAGAGTGGAAACCCGCTGACGTGTTGTTCTTTTCTTTTAATCTGGATGATGGACCGGATACCCTTCAGGTCTCACTGAAAAAAGACTACACATAGGAAATGAATCACTGTGCGTTTTTCTGAAAAGCACTCAACGTTAATAACTCATTTCATGCAGCAGAGATGACAAGAATAGAGAAAGAGAGGCACGTAGATCCGTGACTAAGTGTTTCATACCGTAGAATTTAAGTGTCAATCCTTGTCTGAGTTATGCGCCTCCAGTGATCTGCCAGAAAGATCGTGCCAATACCTTACCCGTGGTTATAGGTAGAATGCGCATGACGTCACGGAGTGTTTTTGTTTTGTACTTCCGCCAAACAAGATGGCCGGTGGATCAGCTGATGAGTGAAACTTCGAGATGTGTTTAAGGGGTTAAAATGCCTGCCAGTTGCATTGCAGTTGACTGTTATGGCAGGGGTGGAAAGGATGGATCCAAGCTGGTCAGATTCCCTACCATCCGTGTAAACAAGAGAAAGGAAGTGAAAGAATTGACCGAACGTCTCCCATGTGTGTATACACACGTGTTATTGTTTACAGTATTGAACTTTTTTAAAACTCGCCGCCGATTGGTTCGCGACGCCTTAAGTGCTCACGGTGCAAATCAGCTAACGAATCAAAATCAATGCCACCATCGCCATGGTGATGCGTGGGTCCGGACAGACAAGGTGGTGGATATGCGCATTCAACCTATAACAAGTGGTGTCTGGATGGATCATTATTGAACTGGCGCTGAGGAAATTTCGAGAGTGATCGCACACTGGTCGTATTTAAACGTGCGAATTGATCTCGAGCGAAAAGACTTAGTTACTAAAGTTTGTGGAGTGAGTTCGCGCGAGCAAGTGGTGCTATGATAAAGCTATTTTGGATTTATGTCTTGTGTCGTTAACTCGCACGTTCATACGACCAGCCCTCCACAATTTATCAAGTGTTATAATTTCATTATACGTAGGTGTAATCATGATTATAGTGCATGTGTGTAGCATGGTGTGGACTGGACGTGAAAATCGTTTTCTACCATACAGCTTAACTTAAGTTTCAAAGAAATGGGTGTGATCTTGCTTTTCCGTAGGTCACTATTTTCCGTGCTATCCGTGCATTGTGGTAATAAATTTGTTACCACACGATCCCTAAACGGGGAAAAAGCAAATTACATTGTATGCATAACCGTACACAGTAGGCACATTTGCTATCACCCTGAAACAAAAATAGAATAACACGGTTTCAGTCGTTGCAGCCGTCCTGGTCACAAATGTTATCCGATGCAATTTTTATAACAGATTTCGGGCACTACTTTTTGTCAGGAGAAACCTGAGGCGAATTGCTTTTTGCCATAAACACGTGGGCAGTTTCTCAATGGAGAAGTAATACAGTGCCCGCGAGTCGTTTCCTTTCACCTTCTAAAGTTATAACTCATTTTGAAACAACGGTTATTTGTGTTTTCATAAAGATAATACTCTTGTCAATTTTAAATGATGCTGTTTGCGCCCCCCCCCCCTCTCACTTCCAGTTTTATGTACGGAGGCAGCTTTCAAAAGACACAGGAAAGGGTTTTATGTTGTTTACTTTTCCAATAATTATCTTCCGGTTCCCTCCCCTCACCTTTCTTTATGAGGTTCCTTCGCTTTTCTCATCACTGAACTGCTGGAAATTATGCCACGAAATGTAACTTAGCGTTACCATTTTGCTGAAAAGCACAGAACGAAAGCCACCTTGTGACCTCATGTTATTTTGTTGACCCGGAATCCTAGATTTATGTACGTCGCCGATAGGATTTCAGTTATTCAAGATCAGTAAGGCATTCTGTCCATCCAGTGAAGGCTGATAAAATACAGTACATTTGGGGGGGGGGGGGGGGTTGTTGTTGTATTTTTGTACACTTCTTTAATCCCATTTGGAAAATTTGCCTTAGTGTCATTGCGGCCCAGTTACAACTGGAGTAGACATGGCATCGCCACAGCGCAGCGCCGATAGTCGTTTTTTTTTTCGGGGGGGGGGGGGATATATTTGGTAGGGATATATTTTATTTAATTTTGCCCGGGCAACGGCATGTTCGGACTACTCTTCTCCATTTCCAACTGCCAAGGTATCTTTAACGTGCGGAACGTGCACACGGGCCCTCCGAGTTTTTCGTCCTTATCCGAGAAGACTAGGTGCTCGATCCTACCTACCATGGGATCAGGGAAAGGAAAATATGAGAAAAATCCCAAACTTCAAACATGCCTGCACCAACCGGGATTCGAAACAGGTACCTTCGGAATGAGAGGCGAGCACCTTGCCTCTAGACCACCGTGTCTACATATGAGTATATAATGGGAAAAAAACAGTTCTTTGCGGCGTGGACTAAAGTAATAGGAATCCAATACCTCCATTTCCCCATAGCACTTCTTTGAGTGCACTGGGACACGATCAGCACAGAATGGATGTGCTGGTTATTCTTTAGCACTGAGTACTTTGCTTTCATCGCACCAAAACCATACTACAGAAATTTCATCCCTTCAATTATCATTACTGCTCCAGTTTAGGAAAAGAAAGTGTGGTGGAAAAAGGGGTGGCGGGATGTCATTGAGTCCTCAATCTGTGTTGTCTACGTGAACGGGTGGAACGCCATTGGACTGTCGCTCTTAACATTATCTCATTGCGTGACGCACGGACGCGCTGAAGCTAGTAAATCTCTTCCTTGATAGGTCTGGTAACATTATTTTGTTCCCAAAACAAACGGCAGGGGGTATCAAAAAGTAACTAAATAAAACTAGCCAAAACAAGCAAATAATTACGCAGTCTTAGCGTATCAGATTAGATCCTGTGGTGGAAGTTGAAGAGTACATGGAGTTCCATGACCGTGCTGCCAACGGTGTATTTTGTATTGGATTTCAAAGAAGGCTGTGGTAATCATGCCTTACGGAGAGGGTTAAGATAAAGAAAAGTCAAACGGAGTACATGTAATTCTCGTGCTCTTCAGAAAACAAGAAACAAGGGGTAATTTCATAAAATTATTTATTTTCATGAATCAAGTGAATATGAGTATTAAAGAAACACAACACTTGGGCTGCTCCAATTGTTCTCTGTGTCTGTCTGTCTGTCTATCCATCTCTCTCTCTCTCTCTCTCTCTCTTTCATGCAGTTATATATTTCCATGAATCAAGAGAATATGAGTACATGTATTTTAAGAAACACAACACTTGGGCTGCTGCAGTTGTTCTCTCCTTCCTCCTTCTCTCTCTCTCTCCCTCTCTTTCTCTCGCCCTTTCCTCCTTCTCTCCCCTCCCCCCCCCCCTCTTTCTCCTTTTCTCTCTGTGTCCCTCTTTATTGTCACAAAAACAAGATGATTTGCCGCCCCATTCTCATACAATGTTGTTTTATGAAATGTTCAGGCACTAGGTATCACTTCCTGAAATTGTCAACAGGAAGATGGTTAGCCAGCTTGGCGCCTTACTATTATTGAAATTCTGTCGTTGTCTTTGTTCTTCAGGGATTTTCAGTAGTACATCTTATAATATCAGTTCAGCGATATGGTCATTACAATGTCTCCTCGTGGGCTGAATCTGCATCAGTATTTACAATTACAGTTAATCTTGATGTGGCTTGTTATTCTGGCAAGACATATTTTTCATCCTTGTCCTATATTTCTAGATATTCCACAACAAACCTATTCATCACTGTGGTCAGATTTACATTTGGTACCCTTCGGCAAGCACAAGAACAAGTGTGTGTCAAACTCCAAACAATGTCGAATGTTGTTGAGAGCTGATAGGAAGCTGCGATGTTTGATCTTGTACTGATTGAGAAATCAAGCAGAACAACACTAGACAGGCGAATTGTCACACAGGTGCTACTGCAGTGTTTGTCATGAGATCGAAACAAACCAACTTCGAAAGTTTTTGATGTTTTTGTTGTTGCTTTTCATATTATATGCATTTGCATTGTTGTATAAACACTCTTTTAATATCAATTTACTCCACATTCCTTTCACACTTGTCTGGCCTTTAATATCATTACAACATTGGCAAATATTTCAAACACAGTCTCAATTTCAAGACCATGGTGCGACCTTAGTTCTCATATGTTCTATGTCCATTTTGTGAAAAACTGGAGATCTTTCAATAATAGGAGAGGTGCAACACTTTGGCACTTGTTTAAATTGTCTTGTGGCAGGTATCAAGCTGTTTCGCAGTTCCCGTTTATACTAACTCCTTATCATAATAACTAAAGCCGCAAATGTTTAACGTCAAATTTCTTAATTGTGCAAAAAGTGGAGCTGGAACAAAGAAGAACTAAGGTCGCCATGTAGTCACTTGACAAATTAGAAAACTGGCGTTCAGGCTAAAACACAGGGCAAAATCTTTCTAGGTCTTTGTCGATCCATTAGAAACAAGGTCCACCTCACCATTCTCATGTATATTGTTCCCAGGCTCTTTGGACGTAATCAGTGACTCGGTAGGATCGTGGTTGGTTTTTGGTGGCTCCATCTCAAAAGTGGAAGACTGATTTAAAGTGTCGTTGTTTCGGCTATCCTTGTTGATTATTAGGACGTCTTTGGTTAAGGGATCTGCCGCCCAGTCTTGCAAATTTCCTGTACTGAACAAAATGAAAACTATGGCTCCAAAAACGTAAATGCCAGCCGACAGGTAGAATACGCTCCTCCATTCCTCTTGAGTTTGCTGTAAAAAAGAAAACACGGAATGAAATTTTGTGAAAAGGGGCCCCTCAGACGGTATTTTCTTTCACGTCATATTTAAATATATCGCCCTGTGATGGCAGATTCAGCGCACGATTGATCAAACAGCTCAAGCATTAAATGTTAGGTCTTTGATAGTGAATTTTGAAATTTGAAATATCTGACGAGTATACTAAGACCACCAAGATTTCTGTTGAAACTACATTTTTGATACCAGTTTCTGACCGTACACTAGTAATAGTATATTATCTTATTTGACAGAAAACGGGAGAAAATAAACAATAAATACATCAAATGCAATAGATAACATATTATAATGGGATAGAGTTTCTAAGGCAGACTGAAATACAGCATGTCTAAGGACTGGCACTTTTTATTTTTCTGCTTACTTACGGCTAATGGACGGTGAACAGTAATTCTAGCTTAAATGATTGTCTCATATCTTTATGGAACACCGAACCTGTTTTTCAGGCAATCTTGGACAGCGGACAAGTTAGACTGACCTAATACGCGAGCATTATTATGCACACTTATTAGCTCAGTCTAAATTTATCCCCTTTCCATCCGTTTCTTCTTGCCTTTCCTATGTCGCTACATGTTCGTGGATATAATCAATATTTTTGATTTACAAATACATAATTAACACTCATAGGTAAAATTATACTCGTAAAGTATTGAACATGCCAAACACACAGACAAGGTCAAGTCACATGAACCAGGCTGATCTTACAAAGCAGAAACTATTAGTGACAACAGATTAATGCTTTCTCTGCAATCATGTGCACCGCCGAATAGCCTTGGGCATTTTCCATATTGTTCTCTGTGCCGTTTTGCCTTTTCCAGAAACCAAGGATTGAAAGTTTGAAGAGTTGTGCAAAACCAGGGTCAAAACGCACACGGCGTTACATAACAAACACACATCTCCAAGAGTTTTTTAAACCGATTAGATTGACACTTGCACAATATAATAAGATTAGAAGTGAGAGAACCACTTTCATGACAAAACCTCAAAATCGGCAACATGTCACTTACAGCAATATGGCAAATGCCCCTTGATATATTACTTACATTCTTAGTAAGTAGACCTATGGCTAGCGGAGACAGAAAGCCCGGCAAAGTTGCCACGGTATTGGAGATTCCATAGATAACACCGGCATACTTGGGGGCAATGTCTCCAGCGTTCATGTACAGCCCCCCGCCATACTGGAATCCGGTCAGGGCGACACCCAGCGTGAGCAGCGTAACGGCCAGAGCTGACTGGCTGCAGCCTATAAAACTCACGCCAATGAGCAGAACGGCAGGAAGCAAACTACCTGGGAAAACAATTACGATTATTTCACTTCGGTTCAATATTTCTGACCTCTGTGGGGGGAAAGACGTGATAATCATTATGAAAAAATAAAAAAAAGAGTCATTGAATTGAACATGCAAGAGACACATAAAAGGATCAGGATTTTATTAAAGGAATGGAAAATAGGTCGTTGTTGTTGTTATTTTTTCCAAAGCGTACGGAGAAAAGCAATAGCAAAATGAGAAAATGTTAACATTTTCTTAGAAAACATGCATAAAATATCACACTCCTTTTCGTAAAGTAAGTAACTAACTAACTAACTAACCCTCTCTCTCTCTCCCCCCCCCTCTCTCTCTCTCTCCCGCTCACTCTCTCTCCCTCTCTTGCATTGTTCATAGCATCAAAATTTACAGTAATAAATGTACAGCATCAACGTTCTCAGCAAATCATCAATTCTAGTGACATGATTAATGACTTCCCAACATGATTTTCCAAATGGGTACGAGGATCTGCAGAACATTTATTTATCTATTTAGTCTTTCTTTCTGTATTCATTTGTTTTATTTATCTATTTCTTTATCGTTGTTATCATTATTTTTGTTATTATTATTTATTACTATTGTCATAGTTATTTTGCTTCTTTTGATTTTTATAAATTTCAGCTTTCAAAAATCGGGAAGTATTTAGATCACTTCACATGTTGATCTAGGGCACCATTACCGACCACTAACCAAACAATCCGGCACCCTTTCCCAGATCTAAAAGAACTGTCCTAATTACCTTCTTGGTCAACCACCATTCAATTCGGCGACAAAAGTCAAGAACAAATACAGAGATGTAGAATAAGGAGCATGTTAAAGAAACGGCTGACGTGCATGTTTCACTTGGACCGAATACCTACGGTTTAGAAACACACACGCAAAGAAAAGAGTATTTTAATTAACAAAACGCACTGAGAGAAACTTGAATGAAAAATTAAATTCACAACAACAAAGCATATTGGCCACAAGTATTTTTTTCTTTTTTTTCATTCATTCGAGTTCCCAGTACGTTTTTGCCCCATGAAAAGACAACCCTCCGCTGGACAGAAATGACTTATTCAACATTAAAAGTACTCTCACAGCGCAGGCACGGTTATAAACAGGCTAATTATTGTGTGTAACCACGACAAAGTGAGTGATAATAAAATGGTAATTACAACGGACTTACCTTGGAGCATTCATTGCCGTTATCAGGTCAATGCCCTTGCGAAAACTATGCTTGGATATCGATTTAAGTATTACTGTATCTGAGTACACATGTTTTCTTTGAAACAGAAAATAACTTCAGGACAAAGTGAATCCTAAAGTCTAGTTATCTTAGTTTGTGAATGACAACCTTCCGATAAAATAAACAGATGATAGACGTTAAAATGCTGAATTTGGAATAGTTTGTTTCCAATACAATTATTCCCTCTATTTTTTATCATTTTAAAGGAAAGAAACAGAAGATCGTTTTTGCCTTCCGGAATTCGCCTCAGAAAGTCATGTTACTTAGATGTGTACCTCATTTCACTAAGGTTCTTTACCAAGTCATTTCATGTACACCTGTTATTGAGTTTATTTATATTATTTTATTATAATGATACGTAAGATATTATGTGTAGCATGTGTGTGCTGTTGAACGCTCTGTGAAAGAGAATTTCCCATATGGGAGAATAAACTGATGCTTATCTTATCTTATCTTAACTTTAAAATTCAGCAACATAGTGAAAAGGAAGTTGCTGCCTGATAGACATAGCTCGCCAGCTTTACTTAGACAACGCATGCCCTAACATCACCATCAGTTCATTGAACCAACCAAGGCAGTGATGATGACGTCTGTAATTAAATTGTTCATAAACAGCGGGACGGCAAAATTGGACAGTCGCTGCGAATGGTACGCGGTGATAATGTCACTGTTAACGATTCTGAAATTCCTCTGGAGGGAATTCCAATGGAGTTCGAACGAAAGTAGATGCGTGACTTGGCATGCTCATAATTATCATGTGCTGACTAATGAGTAGAAAAATCATCTGTGACCACAGTGTCTCAAGCTAGTAATTAAATCGCAAGCTCCCAGATGGGAAAATAGCACTTTTCATCGTTAGGGATAATTTTTGTTGAAACTGAGATTTGGTTTTGAGTGATTATAATTCCTACCCATCTTTTACAAGTGTATACAAACTGTTTTTCGTAAAATAAAATGCCCCAACGAGTTAAATGCAACTGCATGATGACCAAATACGGTTAAATTACCAATTTGACAGACTGGGTCTCATTTTGTGAGTGGATCTGGAGAAATCTGACTTTTAAGGTGAAATACCAAATTCCCGAGCAAACCCCTCCAAAAGTGGAAACTTTTGCCCTATGAAACCTGAGATTTCCTTTTAGTATGAAAGATGAGCCATTTTAAAGATAAAATTTTTTTTTTTTTTTGCATTTCAGTTAAAATCTTTTGTTTGAAATCATCTAAGAATATTTCATTTTGATTTTTTTTAAGAGTTGTAAAAAGGTTTCCTTCAGCCCGATTTCGCCAGTCTCTCTCACATTAATGTCATGTTCACATTATAACTGTTTGTTGTTTTTTTTTACCTATAGAATTGAACGTTTTCCTGGTGGCTGTGGTGGTAAGTATATGTTTCGTTCTCGCCAGATCGGCCAGCCAGCTGGAGCCGCAGATGACAATCCAGAAACATACGTAGGGGACGGCAGAGAGAAAACCATTCTGGGAATCAATGACGTATATAAACATAAAGCTAAAGTGAAGCATAGATTTTTTTTTCTTCTTGAAAGTCAATGAAAGTCAATGAAAGATGCCTTGCCCAAACTCTTATTATTATTGTCTGGCACAGATTTTCGACTGACATGATCCATTTGAAGAGGAGAAAATCAAAACGTAAACGTGTAAAATTTCATATTTTTGTGAAAAAAAAAAAGGTTTTTGGGGGGCTGTGATTGCTTCACGGTACCGTCAAGGTTCTTTGTATCACTAGTGACACACGGACATTTATCACTCGGCTGCAGTTCCTACAAGAGCTCAAGGCGAGAAAGGTTTTTTTAAAATTAATTTCTACAATGTACATTAAATCAACCAATGCTCACGAAAACCCCTTAAATATGCCCTAAGACCAAATTCTCACAAAATCAGAATTCACTCACAAGCAGAAATGGGGGATGGGCCCAAAGGGTTAAAGCCATTGTAATTTTCATCTGCATTTGTTTTAACACTTTGATGCTTTCAATTTTCAACATTTTGATGCCAAAATTAGTCTTCCACACCGTCTTTCCGGAGGGCCGCAAAACGCTAAGTAGGCCAAAGCGTACATTATTAGGTTTTAATTTTCAACTCCTCCTAAGAGACGTTTAGAGCTTCCCGGAAGTTTGCACTTATGTCTGGCCTGTGGCCTCCCTCACCACTGCCCAGTGTGCTCTAGCCCAGGCCTGAGGTTATGAGTGACAATTTCTCCAAAATGAAATCAGTACTGGTAAACTGTAGTTTAAACCTCTAGTACCAGTGCTCCATATTTGAAACACGACATCAGATGCATGGAGTGGGAACACAGTCATTGTAGTATAATTATCAATGACAATTGGTTTTCAAGTTTTCATTAAAAATAATGACCCATGTCGACTGTCTTGTCAAATTCGTTTGTCCAGGTTTCAAAATGTTTGGGTAAGGCAGTCTATCTATCTATTACTAAAGCGTTAAAAACAAAAATAACAATGATTTTTATCTCTACTCCACAGTATCAGATGAAGGAACGCCAAATTCACAAAATAACAGTAAAAAAACAACAACAAAAACCCCAGATATTTAAGCCTTAGACAAGTGTGTGAAGTAAAAACATGACAATGCCAGGCATTAGTTGTTGTTTGTTCCAACTCCACCTTTGCACAAACGTATGATATTATGTTAAATAAATCAGA
Source organism: Onchidella celtica (assembly GCA_963931925.1). Lineage (NCBI taxonomy): Eukaryota > Metazoa > Mollusca > Gastropoda > Systellommatophora > Onchidiidae > Onchidella > Onchidella celtica. The sequence continues at coordinate 53,662,557 of OZ007567.1, read as the reverse complement.
ACTGTGAAACAGCTTGATAAGTGCCACAAAGTATTTTAAGCAAGTGTCAAAGTGCGCATTTGTTACAGATTTTCTACAGAGTACAGTACCTCCAGTTTTTCAGAAAATGGATACAGAACAAACAAAAACTGAGGTCGCGAATGTTAGCGTCCACATGAGATCGTGCAAACACAAAATATTATAACATAACAAAACAGAATTCAAACAAGGTGTATCGATCACTGATTGTGCTGCAAAGTACGAAGACCGACACAGGTCTATCTCTCTACTATTAATAAGAAAGACTCTCCTCAACCATGTAATTTTTCGTTGTTAAGATAATAATATATAATAGTTTGCGTTGTTTCCTCTCTCTCTCTCTCTCCGAGAGAGCTTTCAGTATTCCCTGTCTAATTCAAAATGTCAGTCTGATTCTTATTCAGGAAATACTAGTTATCACTGTCAAATAACCATAACGATGATTAAGCCCACTCTGACACTAAGAACTGATGATGATAAGGACTCTTGGTGAAGGATACTGAGGTTGTAGGTACGACATCATTCTGGTCTTACTTCTTCTTTTTTTTTTTTTTTTCAATCCGTTTCATATCATGTCTTTTCGCAAAATTTGGAAGGGGGGGGGGGGTTAGTTATTTTACCATAACATGATTGAACCCGAGACAGAATACCGAGACGAACCATTCCTTCTCTCACTATATGTCCACAAATTGCGCGCGTATATATATATATATTGTGAGTACTACTCTTTTTCGTTCAATTATGATGGGGTGTGGTGCAAACTGTTCCATTGTTGACATCGATGATACGCGCGCAAGTTGACGGGCGGAATATGACGAATTGTTTCGTCTCGGTATCGTGTGTCTCGTCCTGAACACACCGCTGGACTGACGCTTACAATCTTACAAGACTCTTGTCGTGTAACTGTATATTTTACTCTACAGATCGGTCGTCCGTAGTGTAAAAAATGCCCCTTAAAATGACACGCTTCTATCTCCACTTTTTTTGGCTGAATGAGTTACACACTACACACTACTTCTACAGGTCTTCTCCATTGTGTGTCAAAGTATCAAGCCAAGCGGCTTCATTTTGGAATTTGTATTACTAAAAAGAAAAAAAAAATTGTATCTCTCTGAACACGTGAAACTTCAATCATCAATTTCTCAAAAGTTCATGGAAGGGAGTTACAACCTTATCATTTTAAGAGGACGAGCGGTTAGCCAGTTTTTAAAGCTAGAACCAGCGACGAGCAAGACATTGATTAATATCAATGGCAACAAGGTTACGTTGAGTGAAACAAATTGAAAATGTACCCAGTTTCACATCTGAACTGCAACAATAGTCCGAGTGCCCATCCAATGATCTAGATTTGCAACAAGTCTTTGAATAACGAGTAGGCCCTGTCTATCATTACCAGGTTTTGTTATGATGATGATGATGATTGTTAACATCATGCATTAATTATAATATTGCTTTAAGTCGTGTTATCCAAGTTTCGGAAGTTTCATAATCGACAGTTAAAGTTTTGGCACTCTAGGGGGTTAATGTATAAGATTAAAAATACAAAAAATTCAGCAGCTGACTGCTATGTATTTCAGTTACATTTTCGTAAACGATCTAGTTCCAGCCATCTGTCAACAAACTGCAGCTATCTTTCATCATCCCGACTATCATAAACCACACAAAGCCAGGTAACTGCATTTAACTTTTGTTGATGCAAATGAGTAATTGAAAATCACCTGGTGTGCTGAATGGGGTTTCATAAAGAATATCTCGAACGCTTTTCTTCTTTTTTGGGGGGGTGGGGAGGGGGGGGGGGTGCAACCTATGAAAAGCATACACGGGAGATTAGAGGGGGCGATCGGGAGGCGTTGGGGGCTGTGAAGTGTACACAGGCTTTTCAAATCAAAAACCCCATAGTAAACTATCGTAAGTCCACTTTTTTTTTCACGTGCCATTAGTTTAGCCTCATGACTATGCTAAAGACTTGAAAACACCGCAGTAATATCTAAATGTAAAAGTAACAAACAATTCGCAAATAATAACTGTCCGGACTTGGCAATTAAAGGGTTAAACACGGTAACTGTCTGTGTCACGTCAATATGAACCCTGATTGATAAAAATACGAAAACACTGACAACCTTACCATACCTGTTTGAGATCAAAATGGAGTACCTCCTTCATGTAAGTGGGAATGTTAGTGAGAAATGTATATTCTCCCCAGTTAGAACATGTATGGCCCACTATGATCGCCCAAACCGCTGAAGACGACACTATTTTTAGCCATGGAGTCGACCTTTTCGTCTGAAAATAATAAAAGAAAAAAGCGGACTGCTGCCACTGACACTGATAGCCAATTTCACGAATAAAGGTATTTTCATATACATTTAGATAATAATAATAATAATGAAGATCATTTATGTGGGGCCCAATCCAAACAATGTGCTCTAGGCGCTTTACAGAAAGTCGTGTACTCTTCATCTGCAACTCACCCTCCCTCTCACACTCTCTCTCTCTCTCTCTCTATCCATTCATCCATCCATCCATCCATCCATCCATCCATCCATCCATCCATCCATCCATCCATCCATCCATCCATCCATCTATCTATCTATCTATCTATCTATCTATCTATCTATCTATCTATCTATCTATCTATCTATCTATCTATCTATCTATCTATCTATCTATCGATCTATCTATCTATCTATCTATCTATCTATCTATCTATCTATCTATCTATCTATCTATCTATCTATCTATCTATCTATTTATCTATCTATCTATCAATCTATCTATCTCAAACACAATCTATTTTGTATAACAATAGTTCAAATTACAAAAACCTGGAATTCTGTGGCACATTGGCCGCGACAAGATACTTTAAAATACTATCTGGTGATCCTACATTGTATAAATTGCAATTCCATTTCGTGCATGACATGCAGTATGATCGTGCTTTACTGGTGTTATTGTTGCTGATGCTTTTGTTGTTGCTGTTGTTGTCATTATTATTATAATTATAACTATGATGATTACTATACTTGTTTCTTTAATCCTGAGCTCATTATACTTCTTTTTGGTGGTTATCCCGTTAGTAAGTGTGTTTAACTTGTAGTTATGTTTAGACATAACAGCAGGGCCGGATTAAGACTTTTAAAAGCCCTTTGCAGTTAAATGATTTTTGTGCTCACACGTACTGTACTCATGTGATTCGAAATGTAAAACAAAAATAAACCATGAAATACATTTTTTGATACATTTAAAAACAATAAACATGAGTTTTATACGCCGGCAAACAGACCACCAGCAAATCATTTTTTGTTCCAAATGCCAAACCTCTTAAAACAAAACAAAAATCGAACAAAATAACACTGCACTGTCTTATCGTCTCAGCAATTTTATCCCAGGATGTTTCCATCCAACTAAAGTTAATTTATACAGCAGAAATTGAAAGGTAATCTTTCCAAAGACACGAAAAGCTGCTGATCAAAGATGTTCAAAGATTTTTCAAAACAAACAACCGGGAGGGAAGGCAAGTAAAATCAATAATCATGTTTTGCTTTCCCGGGATGTTCGTAAAACCAGAGAATCAACATTTTAAGAGATGATGGAAATTTTAATTTAATGCTTTCATGGCGCCTCCATTCATTCCGAGTCCACCCGAGGAGTTTTCAATGCGCAAATTTTATTTTCATTCCTTGTCACAGCAGAGAAGAAATCAGTTTCTCTTCAGACATTATTTGCCTCCCCTGGCGTCGCGTCTTTCTATGGCAGAACCCTAAAGGAAGCCTGTGCTGTTTTTCAGGGTAATTCATTGTGATTTGTCAACACTGTCTTGTTAAATGAGGAAGATCAAGGGTCTGCCTGTATAACGGAGATGTCCAAAGGTTTCAGGGTCAACAGATTTATACAGGGTTTCTTTGATGTCCAAAACAACGTCGTGGGAGGTTGGGTCAAGGAATATCAATCTGCCCTTTCGAGACGATTTGAGCACTAATTATAATCCAATTTCTCGTGCGCGTATAAACCTTTATAAGTTAGGATGCATGTGCCATACTACAATGTGCTAAATGCATTAACTTTGAAATACTATTCTACCTGCAGCACCAGCTATCCCTGTCCTCGTGGACTGAACATAGCCACCCTCTGTTGGCATATAAAACGTCACCCATGGGTTGAAAAGGATCTCTATTTCTTTGTTCTGTTTCTCCGTAATGTGGCTTTTTTTTCTGGCTTACAAGCAGTATGAGTTACTTTCTCAATGCATGGTACGGATTTTTTGTTTTAGACAAACAAAACAAAAATGCTGTTTAGGTTTGAAAGACCTGCATTATGTGTATGGGTCGGCACAAAGATCAATATATTAAAATAATCATGAGAGGTAAGTAGTGACTAACACAACAGATATTGGGCATTATTGTTCAAGAAAGTACTCTTCAGATTTTCAGGAGTGCTCAAATAATGCCACATTTTCATTGGTCCACATTCTTATAAAAGCTGTTAAAGATTCGAATTTCGAAATGGAGTGTTGGAAAATGCGCACCTGTTTGGAAGTAGGCATGATGCCTCGTAGACTGGATTCGATGTATGTTCTCTCCTCTTCAGATATTCGTGGATGCTTGGCTGGGCTATCATAGACAATTACCGTCCATGCGGTGAACCATAATATGCCAAAAATACCTGAAAAGTAAATCCTTGCTTTAAAATATGCCATAATCGGAGCTTATCTGCTCTCAGTTGTGTGTCAACCGAAAATCCATTTTTTTGTTGTTGAAAATAACTCCCCAACTACTTCTTACTTCTTCAAGCATTTTCCCGCCTACATCCTTCTTCCTCATAATTATGCCCGAAACAACCTTGCCTCTATAATACTTCATTTCTATCTTACAATCATCACTTTTTGTCTCTATCTCAATATAAATTGCTTTCTTCTGTTTGTTTGGTGCATTTTGTTTGCTGCATGTGGGAAGTTCGTGTTTGTTGTTATTTTTGTTTTAAACTGCCACTAATGGAACATTTCCTCCACGTTATTTCTTTTCACGACCTCTTAAAATCATTTTATAAACCTCCTGTGACTAGCTTTCTTACACTCTTGTTTTAAAGATTCATCTATTTCTTTAAGTCTCCCTTTACTTCTCGCCCATTTCTAGCCACGTTTTTATCTCCCAAATCTCACAAAATAATTTGCATTCTGTCTTGGCCAGGTCACTGCGTAACATCACCACGGAGATCTAAATTCAAATCGGATGCAAATCAATGTTTGTAAATGCCATTTTAACCAAGACCAAGACAGTTACCACTGGTCTCAGAGAAGACATATCTGTTTTCACAAATTGAGTTTGGTACCCACGAGACGCCGTATAAAAGGGCACACATGGTCCATTCATCCTTTCCCTAACTGGATTAAGCATGAAATTTATATACGTACATGCAGTACTTTTTTCAAGGATCGCCTACATCATTACTATTCCGTTGGGATACTGTGATAATGGTCTCTTGCAAGAAAAGGGTCCATAGTCATCTTTCATCGAATGTGCCTCCTTAGTTCTACAGTGCTCTTTGTATTTCTTTCAGATTCATATAAAAACTGCTCCCAGAATTGTTTGGGGAATTTCAAATCCAGTCCCGTCTTAGCGTTTTATGCTGGCAAAGCTAGTACATGTCTATCCTCGACGTAGGGCCAAGCTGTTTTTTCTACAGTTCCATCTCTTTTCATGTTTGCTCAGCTAAGCGCAGTGAGTATTTTCTTAAGAAGGTCTTCGTCATAATCACTGTGGCAAGAACATCGTTCTTTTGTCTGTTTTAATTTCATATCATCCCCAACTACGGCACAGTACTATGATAGCCTGATAGTTTTCATTTTGTGATGAGAGAAAGTCAAAATGTTAGAGCAGAAGCCAACCCCCTCTCAAGGCGTCCCAGCTACTTACCGCCAGGTGTGGACTGTCTCTTTAAGGTTATGTTGACACCAATAATCATGCCGAATCTGCTGCATGATGGTCCCGTTACAGGTCAAAATAATCATTCACTACGTGCATTTTGTCATTACTAAGCAGTCACCTACTGTTTAGAATTTGGCTTGTAGAATTTGATAAGTCCTTTGTTTACTTATTTATTTTTCTTTAAACTCATAGAGCCGAGTTATGACCATCCCTAATGAGTGGCAAATTAAAAATATAAATGTCTATCCATTTTTAAGTACAAAGATTGTCCAATGTTTTTGAACAGTTTGTTTCATAGTTGAACAGGACTTGTGATGTAAGACATTAATCATACGTAATATTTTCAGTAATTTCAACATTGTCACAGAGTCCCTAATTCATTATAACACATGCATTTTCCGTGTCCTGTCAATATTTGATCTCTGAACTTTTAAACTAAAGTGGGTTCAGACGCTTCTGCGAGCCCCGTTCCAGGGTTCCCCGAAAGTTCACAAGTTGCTATGCCTCATAAGATAGACATTTCAGAGAAGCTGAGAAATCGGGAACTTGCAGGGATCGTATTCACTACAGACGCAAGCACTGTCGCCTTAATTTTGTCTGTGCTCAGTGCCCGAGACATCGACACCTCGAGGCTAAGTTCGGTGCATTGAATTTTGTTTTTCACAGTGTATTCATTATTATTATTATCGTTATTTATTTATTTATTTAGCTGCCCTTGAGCCCCATTTTGTGACTGTTTGTTGTCATATTTGTTTTAAATTAGCACTAATGTAAAATTTCTTCCACTTTCATTCTTTTCACAACATCTTGAAATCATTTTATAAACCTCCTGTTCCTAGGTTTCTTCCACTCCTGATTTATAACAGATTCATCTAGTACTTCAGGGTCACCAGGTTCCACGAAATAGCAACCTTATTAAAGATGTTCCGTTGCTCCAAAAGTTTGGGACACGTCACGGTACTAAAGAAATACCCTTTCTATTTACTTCGTCCAAGTGGGGTTTGACCTCTAGGCTCATTACCCTGATGATAGATATTCCGTGTTCTTACATTTCGACCTGAAGGGAAGGGATTCGGGGTTAAACGGCAACAACAATAGTGCAAGACATTGCCAATTCCAACTTTTTGGCCCCGAGACTGATGTCATGACATTTGTTAGTAAATTTATAAAAAATAGCCTACGGGGCGCCATAGTATCTCTAGAGATCAATAACATTTGAACAGAAGAGATCAGTGCAATTCCATGCACTGGCCATAAGTCAGTGGAAAATAACCTAATACAAAGAACGCATTCAAACCATCACTGATTCAAATTTTCAGTGTCTCTGTTTGTGGGGTCATGGAAACGATCGGGCGGGTAGTCTCCAGGCTCATATTTTCTCGTTCTTTTCACTGGAATTTCCTCATCATTTACACTTTTATTCTTCACATCGGCCCTCAACATTCAGCTGCAGCTCAATTGTCTGGCCCCAAACCTCGCAACGCAACAAAGCCACCCCTCCGCCCCAGACAAAGGAAAAGGGAAAAAAAAGATATAAAAACGAAATTATCCATTTTAGCCCAAAGATAAACTCCATGATTACTTTACTACATTTTTCTGTGAGAAAAGCCCGGCTTTTGAAATTGCTGACGTAAAATGTAATAACCAGGGCGGCTTTTTTCATTGTTGAAGCTACGGATGGGCTGAAGATCGATGATGTTCTGAACCAGCCACGCCCTCCCCGCCCTCTTTTTTATTCCGATTATTATGAAGGCAGGTCCTGTGATGAGTCAGTACAGCACGAATTCCTCACACAGCTGAAAGTAATTTATCCTGCCTTTGGCACAACAAGTCTAAAAAACAGGTGACCCATTAAATTCGTGACTCGGAGTGCAGAGTGTATTTATTTCATGGCCAGGCATCAATACCTGTAATTATGTAAAACATGTCCGGTTGTTGTTTTTTTCCAAACTGTGAAATATTTCGTAATTTTTCTTAACTTCCAGACCATTGCTTCTCGGAGTGTGAGTTAGGTGGTCGCTGACAGAAGGGTGCAGGGGTCCCTGTTCTATTATTTTGTGATTTGATTCTAAAATACGTTTCTTTTTGTTTACTGATTAAAAAAAAAAAATAAAAAAAATACCGTCATGGATTTCTAAATTTGTTGATATGTTATGTTTTATGATTATGTTGGTCCTATTTGCTGGTAGCAACTATCTGGTAGTTTCATTGATGGGTATGATGGGTCGCAGCTGCTGTGCAAGGACTGTTAGATGGATCGTGTAATAGCTTTGCAACCCACATTTTGAGAAACACTGCTCTAGTGGATTGGCAGAATAATATTATAACCTTGTGCAAAAAAACAACAACTACAACAACAACAACCAACAACAACAACAAAAAAAACTGACCTTGAATGTAAAATATGCTTGGCCATCCCCCATCGAATCCGTATTCACAAAGTAAGGCAGTAATGGGGAAAGTTAAAACTTTTCCCATCTGCGAACCTATGGAATTTGAAAATCACTAGTCAAAATAATGTCACGATCACGTAGTTTAACATATATACATTACACACGAACATTCCAGAACAGGATTGGAGGGGGACATTAGGAAGACATTATTACGGTTATCCATGTTAACCCTCAAGTGCCCATATATCCAGTCCTTTAGGCCCAAATTCTCAATCATAGAAAACCCAGTTTACGATTGCGAAAACGTAGAAACTTATCACGACAAATTATTTCTACTATTCTGAATACGTTGGAAAATGTTCTAAATATAGAATACCTAATGCCAGCTAAAAGTTCCAAAAATAGGATATTGGGTTATGGACGGTTGCGATGCCTTGTTTAAAGACACAGGAAAAAAAAAAAAAAGTATAATTTAATAAAGATTAGGAATGAAAATTGTTTAACACCGGTACCTGTGCATTATCAGCTCAAACAAAACACAGTGCCTATCTCCAATTTGATCAGTTGGGATATCAATATATATCGAAAAATAATAGTAATAATAATACTAACATGGTTGTAAGCTCAGCTGTATCTTTTTCACCTCTGTCCTTGGCCGATGAAGTGCAATAGTACACAGGTGGCCTGTTACTACTAATTCTTCTGGCAAACGACCAGTAAATAAATGGATAGATAGATAGGTCAATAAATAAATAAATGCCTACCAGCGAAGCATATACTTCGAAGTCGGCTACTCTCCAACGGTGGTGCCCAGTATGACCACAAAGACTGCATTGCTGGAGACACGAAACCCTGTAAAGTCATGGGAGCTAACAATAGAAATTGTTCGTAACAGAAACAAAGTTGCTTTAGGCTTGTTGCTTCCCTTTGACGAGAAGGTGAAGTTGGGTATTTTTGTCTTTGTTGTTGTTGTAGTTGTTTAGTTATGACATGGGCATTTTTAAGTTACTAAATTAGGAAACCGAGCTGAGGGTGGGGTAGGAGAAAAGCCACAATGGAATGTAACTCTAACCAGCGAGTCCATAGCCTAATAGTGAAAATAATAGGCAAAATTTTATGACAGACTGGTTGGGGGAATGTCTAGGAGAGAGGTTTTGGCGATTTTGAAGTGGGGCAGGGGTCTTTAAAGTGGAGGAATTTGGGTCTGAGTATGAGTTCCAGTTTGGACAAATTATTGTACAGACAACGGTCACATTGTGCGAAGAGAACGGCATGAAGATAGACAGAATGTAACAGAACGATGGGACAGGAGAAGCACCCACGATTTGTTGGACGGTGACATCACGACAGTTAGTTTCAATGAGACCTCGCCCACTAACCAACTAGTCGGATGTCACTGAAATTCAATATCGTGACGTCATCGCCCAACTAGTGTGAGCCCAGGATAGCATGGAATGTCGTATCCTTTCTCAGGAGCTAAAATTAATAATCATATTTTATATAGACAGTCAAAAACAAAACAGGCCAAATGTAATAACGGTCAATGTTATAATGTAGACATCAGAACAAAGGAAAAACAAGCAAAACAATGTATAAATTACTGAGTGCAAACAGCAAGCATTTGAATTAGAAAAAAAATGGAAGTTTTTCACACTATGTAATTTTGCTGCAACTGTTTCTCAGCCGCCTGGGCATCCCGCTGGTAGCAGCAGGTTTGGCGCTTTTGGCTTACCTGAGAAAGTCCGGTGAAGAACCTGAGCACCATCAGACCTGTCATGTTGGCCCTCGCCACGACGGGCACAAGAAGAGTAAGCAGAGCCGCCACCAACAACGACAGTCCAATGACGTATTTTCCGCCATATCTGGTTGCTAGGATACCTCCTGCCAAATTTGTGACGATGTAGCCCCAAAACAGTGAACCGTGAATCAGCCCTTGGGTCTGTTTATCCCATACCAGCTCTCCATCCTGTAAAACAAATTAAATTGAACATTAACGACTGCGCTAGTGAAAGCAACCAAACAATGTAAAGTTCATGGTTCAGTGTTTTTGAATACTGTGTCAGTTATTTCACCATCGTTACCACCTGTTCACACCAGAAACACAGTCATGTCCGTCCACCTACTCCACGCACTATTGTTGGTGGGCAGATAGGTATTATCGATGAACATCCTTTCTGTCCGTGTCGTGGTAATCAATATGGACAACGAAACAAAAGTTTTAGTTTGATTTTACTTTTTAACTATATCTGACTCAGCTGTGAACCCCCCCCCCCCCTAAAAAAAAAATAGAAGATACTGGAAAAGTCTCATTTGTTCTTAAAGAGAATTGTGTGAGGTATTTCACCATTTGGTGCCAACAATTCTGGCAGAATAAGAAAAGTTTGCAGGATGAACATTCATCATACTAAGCCCAGAACGTCACCACCTGTTGCTGCCAGCAAAATGTACACTCAGGAAATAGTGGCAGAAGCTGACACCGGCTGGCCGGGCTTACTATGATAGCGTCGTCCCGGATGTCCTAAAACAGTATAGGAAATTATGCAGTGCATTTCTTGTCTGCAACCCGCTGAGTGTGCCGTTCCGTACTTAATACGAAACTCTCTTTACTTCACATGAAAGGGGATTTATTGATATGACATCAATAATTTATTGTCACAGCCGAGACACAGATTGCCGAGGCGAACCATTCTTTCTCCCACAAAGTATCCACAAATTGCTCGCATATAAATAAGGTGAGTACTAATGTTTTTCGTTCAGTTATAAGGGGTGTGGTGCGCACTGTTGCATTGTTGAAATCGATGATACGCGCTCAAATCGGCGGATGGCATTTGGCGAGTTGATTCATCTCGGTATCCTGTGTCTCGGGTCACAGTGACCAAATAAACGCATCTAAATATGAAACACACACATGCTGACGGGAGTATTTCTAGTGCAGCAATAAAACTGAAATGACGGATCACCGAGAAGCTGAAGGACGGACAGGCACGTATGTTCGGTGTGAACACTTGCATGTGATATATACAGACGGATGAAATTTCGTCTTTCAAACAGACAAGCACAGATCTTTGGTGTGAACAGGCAGACATTGGGATAAGGGTAACATCTTAAAAATGGAATGTGCGATTTAAATATCAGCATGACTTGCTGAATATTGCACTCACGTCGTGAAATCTCAGGACCAGTCACGAGGCTTCCAACATTAGTAGAATGTCGAGTTTTCCTTGCTTGATTTAGTGTTACTGGACGTAAAGAAGAGATGGGATCATACCTACATCTCTTAGATAAATACAGACATAATATATGAATGGATGGATCGAGGGGTTTTTGCCTTATTGTTGTATGTGACATTTTACTGATTTTGAGGTTTTTGTCAGGAAAGTGGTTCTCTCACTCCTGTATGTGTCCTTCCAATTGGTTCAGAACGTTTCGAGATATGTGTCTGTTACGTAATATTGCATACGTTTTAGCCCTTTTGCCGACCAAACTTCGAACCTCATTTTCTCGAAAAGGCAAAAATGCACATACAGCAATATGACAAATACCCCATGGCTTGGCAAATGACCAAAATCTTTAAGTCTATCCTGAGTTTACTGTATTATCTGGAAATCGTAAGGATAACTGTGGGCGCTGCCACACCAAACAAACCTCCGTATTTTGGCTCGTGAAATTTCCCATAGATGTCTCTGAATGGTCACAGTCAGCGTGCCGTAGAGGTTGCATTGTGGAGTTAGTGACGGCTGCTTCATGTTGACCGATGGCAGTTTGATTCACCATACACACAATGGCGAAGCTGATATTAATTCTTAGTGCGTAGAAGTTCAGAAACCCGAAGAATGAAAGGATGGCGATGTTGAATCTGGCCGATCCCCATAATGGGGCAGCTGTAAGACAGACAAAGCTGGATTATACGAGGGATTCCTTTTTCACTTGCTCTACAAACAAACAGTGCAGTTTGCATACATATAATCTGGACATTGCAAGTTTAGCATGTACTCTGAACAGCATTATCTCACTTCGGGAATATGCATTTTGGTCGAGATTCCTCTGACCACCTGTTCAGGTTAGTCTAAAATGTTTCCTCTGACCAGGTGGTCAGACGAATCTAAAATGTTTCCTCTGATCAGGTGAATAACTCAAGCTCGCGAACACACTCATCCCAGCAGTCAAGTAAATTACTGAAAGGCTGTTGTGTCGGCAGTCGCCATATTGAGGCCTAACTTCGAAGAACCCGGGCCTCTAAGTGAGAAACGCAATAATAGTTAAAAAATTAAAAACCTGGTCAGAGGAATCACCCTGTATTCTAATCTTATTGAATATCAGTTGTGAACTTTCATTTCAGGCAAATAGTACTAACTGCCGTCTCGTTTGAATGTGTGACTGCTACGAATCGACTGTTTTGCTAACAAAAATGTCACGGGGGTTAAAGAACTTACAGGCTTTTAAAAAAAAAAAAAAGAATTTTCTTAGGGATGCACAATAATACACATGCAATCAGGAAAGCTAGGCATAATAGTGGGAAGCCAAGCAATGAAGAGTTATCAGACTTAATGCCTTACTGTGAGGCAAGAGAGAGAGAGAGAGAGAGAGAGAGAGAGAGAGAGAGAGAGAGAGGGGGGGGGGGAGAGAGAACATTTCATTGGCTTTCTAATCTTGGACAACCCTCAGGTTAGAATCAGAAACGATGATATCGCTTTCTGTGCGGATACGTTCTAGGAATGTGAACTGTAGCAATCATGTCCCATGTCACTGTCCAGAGAAACCGGTGCTCGATGAGTATGAGCTCAGACACAGTGGCTTCGGTTTTCGTTTCGCTTTCGGCAGATTTGCCGAAGGTCGTAATTCTCGTCTTGTCGAAATGCCGAGATGTCAAAAACCTTCATAGCGCCTTTTACTTTACGGGGGGCAAACCAAACGTTTTCCACCTGAATATCAATGAATAGAGATTGAGTGTTGAAATTTTGCATTCACATTAGTCTTTGTCTATTTTGTCGCCGTGCACAGCTACACACTTCTGCCACCGATGGTTGACTTTGAGAAGACCTTGAGAATAGAAGACCCCCCCCCCCTCACCCCCGCTGTGAGAAACCAGTCCTGTACCAACATTTTCATTGCATCGTCACTTTCAAAATGTCTTCCTTTCAGGTGCTTTTTCAGTTTTGGGAACAGATAAGTCTGATGGAGCCAGATCTGGCGTATAAAGTGGATATGATAAAATTCCAAAGCCACAATCTCGTGCAGTTTCTGCTGCTTTCCCTGAAGTGTGGGCTGGCGCATTGTCGTGAAGCGGTAACATGCCTTTAAAGAAGGCCAGCACCTCCTTTCAATACACTAGGTGTGTTCTACCCCCAAGATTATTGAACGAAAATTCCCGAAAATGTGCATGCACTCTAGTAAGAAATTGATGTGCATCCACAGTAAGTTTCAAGACTTTATGTCAACTAGCTGAGTTATCCGGCCCTGTCCGGGAGAAATATCTCTATTACTTATAATGATCTAGATCTAGGACACAAAGTAAAGTCCCTTCCACAGACAAAGAAATACAATGACAGAATCAGTATCGACTCGGATTCCGCACCAACTCTGGGGTTTGTTACCCTTTTTTGCTAGTTTACAGGCGATCCAAGTTTTCGTTAATCAACATTTTGCTTCCTTCAGCGAATGAACGATGAGGGAAACTGCGTCACGATACTAAAAATAGATCATTAAAAGCCTGCCCCTGTTCTAAAAGCGTGGAGTCGGAAGTGTTTGTTGCGAATTTTACGTGTGAAAAATGCAAAATGAACAAGCTACCCAGAGTTTGCAGCATTTTTATATTATCCACTTACATCACAATAAGTCGAGTTATAGGCGATGAGAATGCTTCCAGAGTTTTGGAGCCCTCCCAAAAGGGGCCGTGATTCATTCATATTCAGGCAGAAAAACTTTAGGTTTGCCCCTCGTGGAGCGCATTGCGCCCCCGCTTTCGTCTCCTTTCGCTTTTCGCTGAGACTGGTGTCATTCGGCAAAACCTGCTGAAAGCTGAACTCTATGGACACTAAGCCACGCCGCCAAGTCACAAGCAGTAGTTTTTTTGTTTTTTTTTCGAGGGATAACAAAGGAACAACAAAGAAAAACACATTGAGTGTGTTGTGTGTACGTCTTGCAGATGAAGCAAGAAAGACAATTCTCGGCGGGGTGAAGACGAATTAAAATTTTACTTACTAACTGTGTAATGAGAATTGAGATTGAAAATATATACCGGTACACGGAGCGTTGACATTTTCAAAATCAATAATGGAAATGCATTGAAGCCCGTTGGGAACCCCAAAAATGTCTTTATTAATTCTTCATCTACCAGCCCATAGAAAGTCTATAGAATTGGGGTACGAAAAGGGCATGTTGGAGAGTTTGGAAGTGATTACATTAATTAAGCTGCCTCAGCGTCAACCTCTATAGTGTCTCCTCCTCCTCTCCCCTCCCCCAAGATCCACACAAACATACAACTTTTCAATACAGAAACTGAGGTCAGGTAATACGCACATGACGATTATGTTACTGACTTCCTAAAACTTCAGAAAAGACACGCTTTGTGATTTCATTAAGCCTTATTATTGTACAGACAACCGTTACTAACAATTACTTTACTTTTCATAGTCACGATTGCTGCCTGCACCGCTGGAACGATGGCCTATGATGGTGGTCAAGAAGTACACCGAATCTCTGTTTCACTTCTCGCACCTGGAAAAGTTACCACAATGCAAGGTATACAGAGACAGAAGATGTCAGCTTATCAAAACCGTTAAAAAATGTCCGGCTGCCTTTGAACTGTAGGCTACTATGATTACCTGAATTACTGATTCCAGTACGTTCTTTCTCTTTCTCTTTCTCTATCTCTCACTGACACACACACACACACACACACATAGACATTGCACACACACCACATACACACACACACCACACCCAACCACACACACACAGAACACACACAAAGAGAGAGGAGAGAGAGAGAGAGAGAGAGAGAGAATTCCCAGTTTTTTCTTCCTCAAAAAACACAATTCCTACCTATCAGGAGAGTGTTGCATTGTGCATTAGTTCCCTTCGGCAAAGATTGCCTAGCTTTATTGTTTATTTTGAAAATTACCCAGGGGCTGAATATTATAGTACAAAAACAAATTTAAGCAAACACTGGGTGGGTCCGAAGTTGCTCACTTTCAAGAAGGGGAAAGTCAGGGACGGCCAGTAACTTTTCTATTCAGTAGTAATTTTTTCGCAGTGTGTTAATGTCTTAAGGGTCAGTCGGAACGTTTTCTTCTCTATTACTGTTTTTTTTTTTCTTTGACAGGAAAACAAAAGAAATGGAGATAGTCTGTGCATGAGTCTGTGTGTGTGACAGAGAGAGAGACTACAAAAGAGAGAGAGCGAAGGATAGAGTTCGTGAATATGTATGAGAGAGAGACGGGGAGACAATGAGAGAGAGAGAGAGAGAGAGAGAGAGAGAGAGAGAGATTTTCAAAGCAAGAGCAGTGAAAACAAATATTCGAGGCTAAGTCAGAAGTGATCCATGTAATAATATTTCGCTTGACTAAAATATTTGTGCTTTTAAAAATTATAATTTTACACAGGCTACGTGTGCTTCAAGAGAGAAATTTTCTGTAGGTCTGGTTGTCTCCTCGTGTATTTGAAGCTTTGGGCAAGAGAATGTTAAACTTTAGGTTATTTACTATAATGTCTTATTCACACTATCGAAACACAGACATCAGTTTAGTTACAAAGTGTAAATTTTAGCATACAAGTTGAATTATCAGTTCAATTCACTGAAGGGACAAAAGACTACATTGTAAGATCACTGGGCACTACACCAACATTATTACTTTCTTTCAGCGTAACGGCTCGGGCCCTGTACTATATAAAGAGTGTAACAATTCATTCCTACTCAAAATATGCCAAATTCGTGGGAATCACAAAGCCGTTCACCGACTATTTTGGGTCTCTGTTTCGGCCAAAATAATGTTCTTTACCCGTTCTTATGGCTTGCACTAGAACGTGGCGTAAATGGATTTGATTCTCGTAACATTACTTGTTCTGGATTTGAATGGCTTTGAATGTGTATATTAAAAGCTAACGAATCTATCTTACCTCATGTCTTTCCAAGTGTCACCAACATGTCGTACTAATTTCTACAGCCTTTTGGGAAAGTTTGATCGTTCCAACAACCGGCTGCAGCGAGACAGAACAACTTGATAATTTTATGTTTCGCGAGACAGAACAACTTGATAATTTTATGTTTGTAACACACGCTGTGGCTTAGCAATAGTGATTTAGAGGCCACGGCGTGCAGCAATCGGACTAATTAAGCTGTGAAGTGTGACCTACAAACAGACGTGCCCAAATCTCAACAAATGATACCGCGATAATTTAGTGCTTGTACAGTCGGCCTAAACTTCAGCGGTTGATACTAGACTAGGATTAAACTTTATCTGAGTCAGCCTTATATTGCGGATCTTTTACATTTTACATCTGTGAGCAATAACATCATCACCTAATTTTTGTGACCAGCATTTTTTATTCGAGCTCATCCCTTTAAAGGTATTTCAGTATTACGACTTTCTGTTCAGCTTGGATCAAAATCCCTCTCTTTAGTGGAAAGAAGCCATCAATTAAACAAAAATAAATCCTCTTTAATTCTGGTGTTCTATAGTTCTTTTTATGACTAGTATGACACTGACAAAGCAACACTGTGCTATGCTTAAGAGACGGTTTATCTTTCTTAGACAGTTATTGAATGTCAAGCCAGATTTCTCCAGAGTATGAAATGAACAGGAAATTCTGTATCTACCATGAATATCGTACCAGTAAAAACATTTTTTTTAAAATTGGAACGTTCTCCGAACATTTCAAAACAACCAACATTTCTGTCGCAGCTATTCACTCATCTGACTGTTATACACAAATTAATATTGATGGCAAAATCGTTTTTGTTTTTTGTTTTTGTCTTTTTATGTTATTGAATATCATCCGAAAAGAGCATGAAATTGTACTTTGGCCTATGTTATTGAAAAAGGTCTGTATTATATGAATGACAATCGCGTCCGTTTGTCTGTTGTCTATTTTGTATTCTTAGATGTGGCATACGAACTGTGACAACAGTCCTGTCGGGTGGTCACATTCCTGTCGTACTATGAAACAAAACTGTATAAGCCAAAAACAAAGTTGTACAGGAGACGTAAAAATAAAATTAAAAGTAACCACAAAAACAAGCAAACAAAAATTCGCCTTGTGTCCCGCGTTATTCAACTTCCATTTTGTGATGGGTTGCAGTTTAGCCCCCATAACTGTGATGGGCACTTTCATAATTTAGTATCGATTACTTATGATATTTTAATAAAGGACCAGGGGTGCATTTAGTAAATAAAGTAATCAATCGTGAATATTCAAAATGCCTAAGACTATTTAGAGGGCTAAACTGCACTTTTACCTTGTGATTACCAAATAAAATAATTATTCGTACACAATTATAGCCCACCGAGAAAGGTATGGCGCATTTCATTCCTTATAATCTGACAGAATGGCAAGTTGCTTTCTTTTTCTGTGATAATACGGTTGAGGCTTGTTGCCGCCAGTATTAGAGTTGAATCACCCATTTTAGGTCAAGGCGCATGGGACGTGTTAACCCACAGACTGTGCATGCAACATTAAGGGTGAAGGCTGCTGCCTGAGCCTTCGCAATAATATTCTGTAAAATGGTCGGATCGGTAAGCCATACAAAATAAACTCAGTCTGGTACGTTTAACAGCTGTTTCGGCCATAGCACATCACATTCACATAATGGGTTTATCCGTTTGCTACTGGCAGACCTGAATACACCACATGTACAAATTCTTCTCTGCCATGTAGAAGAGGAAACTGCGAGAATTGTTTATCAAAATACCACCGGTTCTTGTGCTTGATGAAGGCGGAAGAAGAATCAGCATGAATTCTACATATCCAGTGTCGCGTTTGCCGCTAAATATCTTCGGTGGCTGCGCCTTGAATGTGTCACGAGCATCGAACACACGACTGGCCTCTTCTGCCGTCGGTCGGGCGGGATTTTAACCTTCTTACCGCCGGCTGGGGCGCCGTGTAACACATGTGTTATGCAATACACAATTATTATTGCTTCAATGGTTACCATGCTGTGCACAGGTTTTCGTACAGATGGTGTGAAGGATAGATGGTTAAGGAGGATGGAATATAACTGTGCAGTGAACTTGTGTCATTTTGCCAAGATTATTCATCAGAGAGAGAGAGAGAGAGAGAGAGAGAGAGAGAGAGAGAGAGAGAGAGAGAGGGGAGAGAGAGAGAGAGAGAGAGAGAGGGAGAGAGAGAGAGAGAGAGAGAGAGACAGACAGACAGACAGACAGAGCACCATACTCATTCATTAAAATGAATCAAGGTTAAAGTCAAGGAACTCTAAAGGGAAGCAATCACAAACCAAATACAGCACCCAGCTTTATAGTTTATTTACAGATATTTATTATTGTATTTTCTGTATCACTGTTCACCTTTGGACAAGCGACTCCACGACATCGTCCCCCACCCACCCCTTCTTTTTAAAGAGAGATCTTTTATAAAGTGTGCATAATATTTATAAAATGCTGTCTGTGTTGCACAATTAGTGTGAGCTATTGTTTGTACTGCTCCAAATTCTCAAACGGAGCACTCTTCAGGAAGAAAGGGGGGGGGGGGGAGGCAGGGGGTGGTAACTGGTAAGTCTCATAAATAAATGTAGACTTTCATAATACTGGATGCCTTGAGACGTCTTTTTTTTTTTTTTTAATTTGCAAACTACTTTGAGTCGTTGTTACGTTCTTTTACTTAAGGGTTCTCTCTTTGCCACATTCTTTAATGTATACGATCTTAGTTGGCAATCTCAATGTCAAGGTAGGCCTATGTCTCTCACTCGCTCTCTTTTATTCATCCTTGTAAGCCTTTGCCATTGCTTTGTGTTCGCCTCTTGCCTTACTTAAAGGATTGTGTCTTTCTGACAATCATTTTAATTGTCCCCCCCTCTCCTTCCTCCTACTCTCTATATTTACTATAAGCTTATAAGTTATATAAAAAAAAAAACAAGCAGAGAGCGCTATAGACGATCTTTTTTGCCATTCCCAGTTCGAGGTGGGAGTGCTTCTTGATGTGGTGTACATGCTGTTAGTTTTTCCTAATGGATTGTTCTTACAGTGTGTGAGCAATGTTCTTACTTGGTGGTAATGTTGTGTGAGCAATGTGTTAAAGACTTGTAGGTCTTAGACATTGTATTTGCTGTTGTACTGTTACCGAATGCTGTGACAACGAATTTCCCGGAAAAAACAGGATAATAAATAGATATCTTATCTTATCTCTCTCTCTTTCACTATCTTCCTCTCTTTTCCTCAACTTTCTCTCTCTCTCTCTCTCTCTCTCTCACTCTCTTCTCTGTCTTTCTCTCTGTTTATTAGCAAGATCAATGTTGTTACAAGTCACAAATGCAAATTTTGTCAACCTTACATGACAACCATTCCTGTATAGGAAATTCACATAATTGTAATCTACCAAAACATAATGGTAAGTCAAACATTATGGATATTATCTAAACTCCTTGCATAGATCTGAACTGGACATTAGTGACAAATATGATTTTAAAAAACTACACACACACATACACACCACACAGTTTAAGCCTCATTCAAATGTATAGTGATTCTCTTGAATAGGTATTTCAGACAGCTAGTACTAAAATTTCGTGTACTTCTCTAGTGGGATTTCTGTAAATGTCACTGCGTAACAACTTACTGGTTGTGTAATCTCTCTGATGTTTCCATCCAGCCTACATTAGACTTGTTCTCAGTTCTTTTGATCTATTTTATTCTATTACTGAAAGCGTAAAGTGTTGATGATTTGGACATCTTGAATTCAATTTTCCCTGAATGAAAGTATTGTTCTCTTTAACCGACAGAATACAATGTCTTATTCTGAGAAATCGTGATTGGGTAAAATTAGACTAGATCAAACTGAAAAAATGTAAAGATTGTTGACTGAAAAATAAAATATATAACCTCAGCAGGAACTGGGAACTAACATTAGAGTAAATATTCATCCAAGAGAAACGCGTCCCACATAAAGACATCATAATTATAGGAAGACTAGCTGAGTGCCCGTTCGATGAACAGGTTTGTGTAAAACTTAAGACGCTTGTGAACTAAGAAAGGCATTAATACTGCATAGACAGCTTATAAGAAGAGATGCAACAACAATGGACACCACTTCAGACTGAAAGAAATAAGAACATAACCCGATATGCGTAGGGTAATCCCCAAAACTCAGCGATAGGACAGTATACAGTGTGCAGTGGTGCGCACCGAAAATTTTCAGGAGGTGATGGTGTCATAGGTCCATAATGCGCATGCGCAGCATCAATGAAACATTAAAATGGAGAACCATCACTCGAAATAGATTTAAATTGCCAAAACAATGAAATATGAAACGTAGAAGCCTGAACATTTCATAATTTCTAACATAGCCCATGTTAATTTCGCATTGATAATAATGCTGTTGTGCAAAGTTTGAAGCCTGGGTGTTATGCGGTTCCTGAGCCTTAGGTGACCAAAGTTTCGAGTTACCAAAAAATATATATAGATCAACAAAGGGGGGGGGGGTGCCGTACTATGCCCGAAACGACAGTCAGCTGCTGGCAGTGGCAGACAAGCACAGCACACAATAATTTCTTATATTTTCCTAGTAAATCCAGAAAGACCCTATCATACTAAGCCCGGCCAGACACAGTCGGCTTCTGCCATTATATCTTGGCAGTACATTCTACTGACAGGAACTGGCTGTGACGTTCCCGGCTGCGTGATTTTTTTCTGTAACAGCTTCGGCAAATTCAGGAGCGGGGCAGCAACACACCCCCAAACACAGGTCATCGGCTAAGGGATTTTTTGTCCTATCGAACACTGCCATGGGTGCTGCAATCTCTGGACTGTGCCTGATATGACTCTGAACGTTACCGAAAATCCCGGAGATGTGTTAGAGCTGTCCTGTGTTTGGGAGTGGGTTGCTGCCCCGCTCCTGAATTTGCTAAAGCTCACACGAAGAAAACAACAACCGCTTCCGGGCTTAGTATCATAACCTCCAAATGCAATTCGAAATCTGCGGGCGATCAAACTCTGTGACCAGCGAGAAGTAAAGAGTAAAGATAAAACAGATAATTATTCAGATTGAAACTCCACAGCCCACCGCAAAATTACAGAATATAAGAGGAAATCTCTGCAAAACATCACAGTAATTTTAAAGTTAATACAAATGGCAACCAACTGTTGTGACCTTATTTTTTGTTTCTTCCAACTCTATTGTTGTTGTGGTTTTTTTTTTTGCACAACCTTTACTGAGAAATTCAACGCTAAACATTTTACCGATTTAGTATCATGATAGCATACAGAGTTAGACTAAATCGGAACTGTGAAACAGCTTGATAAGCGCCAAAACGTATTTTAAACAAGTGTCAAAATGTACATTTATTATACCTCTTGTACATACTAAAAGATCTTCAATATTTCGGAAAAATAAAGATAGAACAAACAAGAAGTAAGGTCGCGCCACAGACTAATAAAATACCCAGACTGGATGATCCCATTGTGTGACATCACAAAACAGCGAAATGTCATGAACCATCCGTTATTATAGGTTTACGGTAGCGACCGACGCTTCAGCATAGCTATAATTTTGAATGATACCATTTTGACGCGCCTACTGAAAGCGAAAGTTTGGTTCCGCACCAAGAAATTAATACATGTACAACCAATCTTGACAAATAAAAGGAAATTTGTACCGCAGATAGAACTAGAATCGGAATTTCCCGAGCGGCGGCCATGTTGCTTATAAGGTCGCCGCTCGGGAAATTCCGTAAAAAAACGACACAGCCCGAAGCTCGTGTTTCCAGTCTGGTTAATTCATTAGTCTGTGGGTCGCGCTGTGTGAAAAACCATGAGATTGGCCTTTGAATTACGCTTTTTCTAGTAGCTCGTATATTTGTCTCCCGGCAGATCATGGTAAGAAAACATTATTGTTGAGTTTGGTAACTGAGCTGGTTCTAGAAAGTTTTGTCGTTCATATAATTGGTGGTAAAAACTGGTTGATTTAATATATAGATCTTTAGATTCTTTTCTTGACTACAGTATCAATTTTAGACACATGGACTTAAAGTTTGCTTTCCGTTTTCTCATCATCCGATTTATCATTGCCATTAGGTGGAGCAATGAAGGGTTTATCTGGTGGTGCTGTCTCTATCGTTATGGGTTTTTGTGCCCATTCTTGAATTTCCCCAGAGGCGAAGATGACGAAAAAGAGGGCACCAAAGACGTAAATGGCAGCACAGATGAAAAACACGATCTGCCACTGGGCTTGAGTTTGCTGCAGATAAAACAGAACAGTATAAATTATATAAAAGCGTGTCTGGTGTTATGGTTCAAAACAATTTAATTGCAAAATGAATCAATAAACATACTATTACATTTTTTTAATGCATATTCCCTTTGTCTTTGATGAACTAACGTATGTGATCCGTGAAGATCATTGACAACAGAGACAGTTGGCCTTTAGGCTGAATAATTTATAATGAAAGTAATTTCAGCTGGTTTCAAATTAAAGTTGTTATGTAGTAGATGCATTATCCTGATCAGTGTCCGCGATACCAAATAGTACTTATCTAATGGAATCCAGGAGAGAGATTACAAGGGATTTTATAGGTAGAGCTAACTTACTATACTAGATTATTAACCTGCGCCTCCTGGCCTTACTAGGGAAAAATAATTTCCTGTGATTCGGAAAGCTCTAATGGATTATATTTAGGTATCCGCTAAGAAAGAATTACCAATGCTTTCCGAGGGGGTAACATCGTACGTCTTGGGACAAATTGTGTTTTGGTTAATCGGTGACGGGGCATTGTGACAAAGGACATTTTGGATCAGAGAAGAAGAGGCGAAAGAAATGCTTTTAATGATGAAAATCCTGAATTGGTGGAAATAAAGAAAACGTGGTGCCAAGAACGGAAATTAGAATAGCACGATCCAAGTTTTTGGCAAGCATAGTAAGAACATAGAATGGTATCGCCCATTTTTACGTCCATAAGTTACGCATATATAATAACTAGTATGCGTGTAAGTTTGTTTTTCATTCGTTTGTCTGTTTGTGTTAAATATCTTACATCAGTAGTGATATATCCAATGACTGTGGGCGCAAGGAAGCCGGGTAAGGTAGCAAATGTGTTGGAAATGCCAAAGATGACACCAGCGTACTGAGGTGCAATGTCAGCATTGTTGGTCAGAAATCCTGCCCCATACTGAAACCCACTCATGGCCACGCCTATGACCAGTAGGGTGACAGCCCCAACAGAGTTCGTGCAGTCCATGAAGCCTACACCAATCACAAACAAGCCGGGAAGCAAAACACCTGAAGTAAAAATTAATATATGCACAATGTCACTGCTGGATGAACTGCACATAAAATGTTGCTTCATGAATAGATACAATAAAAATAACAGACAAAACACAAGTTGTACAGGAGTAAATCGCACATTGAAATGGCACGTTTATTATCTAAAAGTTCTAGTTGTTTGGGACGTAAATGGAACTTGTTATCTAAAAGTTGTAAAGGGCGTAAATGGACATGCGGTTATTATCTAAAAGTTGTAGTTGTTTAGGACGTAAATGGAACTTGTTATCTAAAAGTTGTAAAGGGCGTAAATGGCACATACGTTTATTATCTAAGGCCCAGCCGGTTTTGATCGGCCAACTAGTTTACTGGTGACGTCATGACATTGTGTTTCAATGAGAGCTTGTCCAGAAGAGACTGGTTGGATCTCGTTGAAACTCGACGTCCTGGTGACGTAACCTTTACATTTGTTTAATTTACTTTTCATACTGTTACTATCTTTTGCCCGTTGAAAGTCTTTTGGCCGTAGGCTTGATTTATCTTTACGTTTTATCGTAGCGTTTCAGTCATTTTTCTTACGCGAGGCTTTGCAACATACAGCTTCATCTTTTGGTCACAGTTGATTTTGACTTCGCGCCAAGCCTTGCTGTGATCCCAAAGATTTTCTGTGATAGCTATTAAAATATCCACGTGGTCGACCGATCGAAACTGGCTAGTGCTCGCCTAATCTAAAAGTTGTACATTGTGTAAATGGCAGATAAAGTTATTATCTAAAGTAAAGTTAAATATTACAAAGCTAAGGCGAAAACAACTTAAGAAAGCAGGCACTTAAAACTGAATGAAAAATCTTCATATTAAAACTCTATACTAGTGGCTGGGAAATCACTTAATGACGTTCGTTGTTTTTAACTTAATCAGATCCCAATGGGTCAGTCAACATATATCTCTTTTTTTTTTCTTTAAGAGTTGGAAACAGAAGGGAAGCATGTCAGGTGAATGAAAATAACCTGTTTATGTTCAAATGGTATTACAAATGCGACACCATTGCGTCTCATCGCCAGAATGTGATCAGTAGCGTAGGTAAGCACATGATATCCAGGCCTATACCCTTAATAATCGCAGAGTCGATCAAATAATCCAGTTGAATAGCATGTTCTTTAACCAATCGAATTACAGCAATCGCCAGTCGCCTCTAATGCCTTCGTTGTTTTCGCTGTAAATTTGGACATCGATGCTAGTTTTGGTGTCATCATTCATTTCTTTAAGGGTCCTTTCATACCAAATTGACAAATGCGACATGTGGCCAAAGGTGGGTGGCAAGCGAAAACAGTGATTCACACCAACGTTATCGGCAAAACACGGCGTGTGTTTCCCTCTTTATTGAACAGGTTAAACCAGAGAGTATAGATGTATAGAGAGGGTTCACTATTGGTCGATGTGCACTGCGAGACACGGGAGGCTCCGCGAAACCACTGTTAGCATGGAGCGGAAAGTAGGTCGCTGCGGTAAACAAAACCGGTTTGTACATTTCCACGGGGCGTAAGAACTTACAAACGGCTCTAAATAGTTTCAGTCAGCCCAAAAATATGATCAAACCACACTAAACAGATATGTACACTATCTTTGGTGGAGAAGGTCTCTTTCATTTCTTCAATTTCTTGTTTACCGCAGCGACCTAGTTTCGTGATTTGACGGAAGTGAACTCTCTCTATACATCTATACTCTCTGGTTAAACGCAACTGCACCATAATGCTGCACAGTGTGTCACGTCATCCCTGTGTGAAAGATTTCTGCCATGCCACGTGGCACTTGTCACTCTGATGAGGAAGCTCATTCACCGTACGTACCTAGCGTGTTTCCCACTTTCCTAGCCAGTGTTCTGCTACAAATATTCTTTGTAATCACGAAATCGTAAAAAGCACCAGAGACATTGATCATGAGGAAGAAACCAAGGTAAGGAAGAGCAGATATCAAGCCATTCTGAAATAATGAGAGACAAAAACAGCATTGTAAACTGGTAAGTTAGGAAGTACAGAAATGCATAACTGCACCATCAAAGTGAGCCAGTTATGACAGTTTGAAATAGGGAAGAGACTGCGCATAGGCACTAGCCAGTGATAAGCGTGAACGGTGGTACGTGGTCATGGTACAAAAACAAAATGTGTAAGCAGGATGGTATCACCCCTGGGAAAATAAGACGACAAGGCCTAACGGGGCTCCAGGGTTTCTGATTTTCGTTTGTTTAGTTCTTGATGCCGCCAGGTGTCCTGGCTGATCCCACCGCAGAGGATAATTTCAGGGATTTTATAAAAACTCCGCGGTGGGTGGTCCCAGGTGCAATAGGCATCTGAGGCCGTGGTTCTACCTGTAAGGCTGGACCGGCAGAATAGGCTGTCAGACCTGGCAGATAATAGCTACTGTTATACGTTTTTAACCTGGGCTCTAGAAGAAAACAGTCAAATAGTGACCTTTTTTTTTTTGTTCATAAAGGGATTAGCTCCTGAAAAGGACAGTATTAAGGAACCTGCCTCCTCTGTTTCTAACTATCTTTGTCCTCCTCCTGCACCTCTCATGGCGCTCACCACATAAAAAAAAAAAGCAGACGACAACAACGAACGAACGAACGAACGAATGAACGAACGAACGACGAGAGAAAAGCCAGAAATTCAACAAAGGAAGAAGAACATCAATCAAGAACAGGGAGCTAACAGCACTAGGCTGAGGCCACCGAGAAAGCAAAGGACTTCAATTCCCTGGGAACTATGACATCTGATTTGAATGCTGAAATTGACACTTTTCCTGGCCCTGTATCTAATCCTCACCAAATGTAACAGTAAAACTGTCAACTCTACATGGTCCCTTGAAAGCCCGATTGTCTTACTGGTATACCTGCCAATTTCGAGGGAAATGAGTTGATACAATGTTGGGCATAAGATTAGAGTCTTGAAGTTTTTCAAAGGTCATTATCAACAATTGTACATTTGGCATGAAGATCTTACCAATTCGATTAAAATACCTTCGAGTTAGAAATGATCAAAGAGTGTCAAAACATAGACTTGACTTTTATCGAAACAAGGGCAGTGGCACTTTAGATTAAGCTTTCAAGTGGCCACAGTCATGTAGAACTTTGTCTTGGTGTCATGTCGGGCCCTAAATGCAGACAACTGGTTCAATATCATTCCTACCCGTACTTTAATCATTCTCGGTCTCAGGTCGAAATGTGTGACAAGTGTAGAGGATATTCGGGAAAAATAATCAATCATACCCATTCATGCTGTCAGTAAAGAAATTATTATTATACAAGCATCTCCGGTGACAGAAAAAGAAAACAGTACCAGTGAACAATACGATAAGTGTGCATAATTCATTATTGTATGTGTAAATTATTATTACTAGTAACTGCCCCATTCTTCGAATGGTAAAAAACAAAGCTCACCACTCCAGACCGAAAGGAATCAGCACAAAGACATTGATGTCGAGACACTTTGGGTCATCCACATAAAATGGGCGATCAATAGATAGATAGGATAGTATTACACTTTTTACAGTAGTACACAGTGCACAGTAGTGCGCATCGAGCATTTTTCATGGGCTCATCTGTTCGTAAAAAA
Organism: Onchidella celtica; assembly: GCA_963931925.1. NCBI lineage: Eukaryota > Metazoa > Mollusca > Gastropoda > Systellommatophora > Onchidiidae > Onchidella > Onchidella celtica. Next base: position 53,635,185 of record OZ007567.1, on the reverse strand, counting down.
TGATCTAAATATTTACGCACAGTTTTCTTGGTATGAATGAATGGCACTCACCTCATCTGTATAACACTATACTCGGTATCACTATCAAAGTTTTCTTGGCGTGGCTGGATCGTGAACTCTAGTTTACATTTCCGGTAAGAGGCGGAAATGACGAAATTGACGGAAGTACATTATCACGTCGTATTCGCAATCATGAATTGATAACTGATAATTATAACTGAATTTCTGGGAAAAGTAAAGAGTTTCGGGAAAAAATGAGCTCGACACGTACAGGCTTAATAAATTTTACATACATGTGCCAAGTTTCATTTCTCTACGTTGCGTAGTAAAAAAGCCTTTGCGGGAACAAAGTTGGGCCCAAGCTCCATTATTATATGATTAAGGTGGTACTGCAATTAACTTAAACAAACAATTTTTGACATACAGCAATGGGCGACAAAGGATGTCATGCTAAAAAAAGCAAGTAATAATGTGTCATCTGTAAACATTGTAAAAGCATATTAACTTTTTTTATCAATGACATTTTTATTACATTTTCCAGTAAATGCAAGGAAAATGTGTATATTCTGAACTGTTAAAGTTAGATCTACATTAACACGAGGAAGGCCAGCCAGCGAACAATTTCGTTTTGGAAGTAAAAGCTTGTTCCCATGAAACGTGTTATCTCAGCGCGTGTTTAGAGTTTGAGTTTGAGTTTTACGGCGCGTGGGCACGATAACGGCCACTTTGAGCCCTTCGCGGTCTATTTGGGTGCACTTTCTTTGTCTATGTATCGTATTCGCAGCTGTTAAGTTTAACATAGAATTATATACATTCGTATAATTTTAACACATCATTGGCAAAATTCTTTAAAAAGTTGTTTTATATAGATCGCGCGTGTTTTTTGACGAGGGTGTTCTTTTCCAAAAGTTTTGTACTTCGAAAATAGGCTCACACGGGAACACCTACACTGAAAATAAAAAGGGCGATTTTTTACAAAACGCGCGTGTTCCTTGAGTGAAATACCGGTACACGCATAGAAAAAAAAAATCCTTGAAACCATGCTTCTTGTATACAGGATTTTAAACACTTTGGGGCTCGATCTCATTCTCATCGGTGTGAATTTAAGAATGGTAATGGACACCAATTTTTTCAAATTGACACTTCCTTTGGCAGGGTGGTGCCATTGCGCTTATGAAATAAGAATATCAATAAGGCGCTCGCCACGCATGCCGAAGGTGCCAGGTTCGATTCCCGGTCGGTGCAAGCAGGTTGGAAATTTTGGCGGATCTACCTGGTAGATAGGATCGAGTACCTAGTCCTAACATGGCCCGTGTGCAGGTTGGGCACGTTAAAGATACCTTGGAAGTTGGAAATCAAGAAGAACAGGCCTAATACTGACGGGGCAAAATTAATAAAAACTAATCCCTGACCTCCCCCCCTCCCCCCCCCCCCCTTTAAATGAGATTATACATGTATGCCAAATACAACAATACAACAACAACAACAACAACAACAACAACAACAACACAAGAATAAGGGAGATGCAAATGACAAGGGCAATGAACCTCTGAAAACAAGAACTTCAAAACAATAACATGAAAAGCAGAAGAAAAACGGAACCAAAAAAAAAGGTAAAAACAATCCCAAACATTCTGCATTCTGGCATCATGTAGGCTGGCCGCCAGTTATCACGAATTAATGAAAATCTGTGTTTCCTATGGCAAATAAGAAAACATCCACAGAATATGCCTAATATGCCTATCGAAGTCCGAAATTATAATGTTGTTCTGACCTTCTTAACGTCAAAGTAGAGGACCTCTTTCATGTAGGTAGGGATGTTAGTGAGGAAGGTGTACGTGCCCCAGTTGGAACATGTGTGAGTCACAACAATAGCCCAGACTTTCATAGAAGTTATGATAGATATCCAGGGTGTTGAGTGTTTTTTCTGGAAGGGAAATAAAATTCAACGTCATGCAGGAATCACAATGAGCTGACTCGTAAGTTTAGAATGTTTTCTGTTTCCAGTGAGCTGGACTAGAGCACTATATGAACTATTCAGACTTCTGTATTATAAAACGCTCTGTCTGTCTGTCTGTCTGTCTGTCTGGTCTGTCTGTCTGTCTCTCTCTGTCTTTCTTTCTTTTTTACATTCTTCCTCCGTCTCTCTCAGGCACAAAGTGGCCGTTATCGTGCTGACGCACAGTAGAATCCAAATTCAAACTTCTCTCTCTCTCTCTCTCTCTCTCTTTCTCACTCTCTCCCTCCTTCCCTCTCTCTTTCTCTCTGTCTCGCTCTGTCTTTCCCTCTTCCCCTCCTCTCCCCACTCTCCCTCTCTCTCTTTCTCTCCCTCTCTCTCTCTTCCCCTCCTCTCCCCAATCTCACTCTCTCTCTTTCTTCAATGCCACCGTTTCCTACTATGTACTGTGTGTTTGCACAAGATTTACATCTATAGATGTGGAAATTTTGCCCCTCAGGCTGTCTGCAATGTACGCTTTCTCTGCCTCTGAGGTGCGAGGGTGCTGCTCCGGGGAGTCGTACACAATGAACATCCAGGCAGCAAACCACACAATGCCCAGCATACCTGGACCACGTGAGGTAAAAAGTTTCATGACGGTAAAATAGTTATTTAAAACCAAATTTACAACCTGTCATAAATTTTATTACAAAGGAACCCATTCGTAAACGGTGAAGTGTTCAAGCTCAGTTAAGAAGGTTTAATACTTATAGTTGACACGATATACCTCATTGTCATGAAACAAACTTAAAAAGAAGTTCACAAAGCAGCAGGCAGTAAGGGCCATTTCTTTAAGGGTATTTTCAGACCAAATTGACAAAGTGACAGGCAAGCGAAACAGTGATTTCACACAAAGTTATCGGCGACACACGGCGTGTATTTCATTCTACAGGTCGAAAGCAATTGCCCCATAATGCTGCCCATTCGTAAACTGCGCTTTTTTTTTCCGAAGTTAAGTTGAAGCTCCCAACACGAATAAACAGTATGTATCTCATACGTAATCTTTATAGTCCCTTACTGAAAACTTATCCTTTTTATTTGAATTTTTAGAAGAATATTCGAAGTAATCAAGAGACCTCCCTCTTTTCTCTGCGCACCATATCCCGCAGAGTCCACCCCAGCCCCTCCCACCCCCGGCGACTTATTCCTCTGTAAAGAAATTTTTTGTGTGGTAAAGTGGCACCTCAGCGAGCCTCTGCTGAGAATTCCTACTAAGGACACGTGGCTTTTCCTTTTTTAATGAAGCTGAGGTTGCATGCATTTGACGGAACAGCCTGTACACGCATGACCTGAGCAGCCAGAATATATTTAAGGGGTTGGGGTGTCTAAATTACACTTTTTTGTTGAAATTTACTAAAGAAGAAGTAAAAATAAGTAAATACCAATTCTGGCATCACATTATGCTGATTCTCTTTATCGAGAATCCTAGAGAGAGGTTAAACACAGAAATAAATGACTTACCCAAAACATAAAATACAGAGGGCCAACCGCCATCAAAGCCATAATCACACAACATGGCAGCAAATGGAAAAGTGATAACATTGCCAATCTGTGAACCTGATAGCATTGAATAACAAGCGAAAATGTTGGAATGGCTTTGCATCAGTAAAAATTAAAGCTTAATTAACTAGGGAATTCAATTTCATAAGAATATCAAATTTCGTAACTTCCCTCAATTTTTGCTGAGTGTTTAATTTGTGTTTATTGTTAGAAAGTTTGACGGCGTGCTCTTTCTCTGAAGTTCTCTGAAATTAGGTCACTGGTTCTTTTCTGGAAGGAGATGTCCCGCTCTGTTCCCCATATAAATGTGTACGCCTGTATGTATAATATAAAGTTGCTCTGTCGGAAGTGGTCTCGCTCGCTCTCCTCAGTTCCTTTTATAACCCCAGTTCTAATGAACACTGAAAGACACTTTCTTACCCAGGAAAATAATGAATAATTGGGCAGTAGCATATAAACTGAACTTTTTTCCTTTCATTTTGTATTCAGAGTAGGAAGGAAATTTCTAAAGGGGGTATGCTGCAATGGATACCAAAATATACATCACACCTTTGCTAATGCATTTTATGCCTTAACGTCCTAAAGTAAGAAAAGCAGCTCAGTGATTCACTTTGGCTATAACTCCAACCGTAGCTGTGGCAAACGAGTTTGTCAACCGCCACAATGGATTTTGTACAAACTGTCAAATATTTATACCTATACTTTCCTATAGCTCAAGAGTTATAAAAATGCCCAACACATTCCTAAATCTATGTTTAAACGTTTTCTCAACACACTTTGTCTATACAATGTTTATTGAAAACTGTACTTTACATAAAATTTTCAAAAATGTATTGCAAATAAGAATTTTTAAGTATTTCTTGTGATTTTTTTTTTTTAAATAAAAAAAAAAAAACCAATTAAAATCCCCTTGAAAAAAATCGCCAAAATAAGGAAAAAAGCGGCCCATAACATAGCATCAAGATTTATCGAGTGCTTTTTGAAATCTACCCTTATTTGTTCAAACGTTTTTGTGAATTATTTTAAACAATAATTGAGAAAGCAGCCATTTTGGTAGAGCAAAGCAATATCTGCCTTAATATAATGATTGACAAAATTGCAGTTTGGAACATCTTATATCACTTCTTTGCACTGAAGCTTTCAAACATGAAGATAAATGAGTAACTGACTGAGAAATACCTAAAACACAAAATCAATATTTTTTTTGCTGAAACGTGATTTTCACTGCCATACATCCCCCAAAAATGGGGAACAGACAAAACAGCTAAGGGAATTGTGCCATGAAAATTTTCAAATTACCCATCCACAGGGTACACTGATACTGCCGTTCTTCTTCAAGGAATGCTTGGATGCTTGTTCAATGTTTTTTGTGTTGTTTTTTTGTCAACTGTTTCTTCCAACAAAAGATAGATCTCGCCTGTGCCTTTCTTGCAACATCAATTGGCGATGTTATTGAATGGTGGGTTGTAATAGGAATGACAGGTCGTAGAGGTTTTTTTCTTTTTCAGCTTGTGAATAAAATAAAACTATGAGGACATTAAAAATTTCATAATAAAAACTAACCCATTAAAAAGGAGGAGGTGGAAAAGGGGCGGAGGTGGGGAGGGAGGGAGGATTGAGTTAAGGACAACACACTAAAAGAATAATATAATATAAAAAAGAAAGAAAAAATTTACCGGCATAACATAATCCACATAGTTTCCCTCTTTCCAGTGGCGGAGCCCATCTCGCCCACAACACAGCCATGGCCGGCCACACTACTCCCTGAAAAGTGAAGTCGATCATTAAAATCCGCGGACAATATCAAATAAAAATTTAGGTCACTGGTTCGTAACCGGGATGAGATGTCCTTCTCTGCCCCCCCTCCTCCCCCCTCCCCCACATACCCACTGTATGATATTTCAACTTGTACTCTCAGAATTTAAAGACTTCCATTTTTTTTTTTTTAAATTAACTTTTGTGAAGTACAAAATGGTTGAATTGTGAGAGAAATCAAGCCAAGAAACCCGAATTTACGGAGAAAGGGGTTTTAAAATGTTAGGGACCAGTGCATCTAATCACTAAATGTATGCTGACGCTTAGGGGGGAACTTAATAATTGCAATAAACCCTGTGCAGCTTTGACGAAATGTTTTGAAATAGTTCCTTTAATTGTGACAATTGTAGAAAATGCGGCATTTACAGAGGGGGAAAGGTCTATACATCTGGCAAAAATTAGAAATCTTCATAGATTACGCAGTCCATGGTCGTATTTTGTGTAATGATGACAATATATTTCATTCCAAATTATAATTCATACAGGCCTGTCTTCAGAACAATGTATTTTATAATCAGAAGTTCTCAAACGTCGTTCTCGTACTTTCCATATCTATGAAAACGTATTTTATACTTTAAAGTTCTCCAATGTAGTTCATGTACTACGTGTATTGATGAACCTTGTACTTACGAAGTTCTGAAACGAACTCCATGACCTTACTATACCGTGTACTGTTAAGACGTCCTTACTAATGTGTACAGATGAAAACCCGTGTCATGTACTTTATATTTAAAAGTTCTTTAACGTAGACCATGTCCTTACTATGTGTTCTGATGAAAACGGGCCTTACATTTAGAATTTCTGAAACGTAGTCCATGTCTTGCCTATATCATCCATTGATAAAAACCTGTGTTGTTTCTACCTGACAAATTCCTGCGACGATTCTAAGAACAAGGAATGCTATATGACTTCCCCGGGCAGCTACAGGCATCAGTAGAGTTGCAACTGCACAGACAAACATAGACCAGCCATATATTCGTTTGCCTCCAAATCTGTGCAAGAGAAGATGTAGATTTGACAAGTCTGCCATATTAAAACAGAGTGATAAAAACGGGCATTTTCACAAAACTTATTACTCATCTGATAAGTTATATTACACATAGTTGAGAACGTAAAACCGGTATGCAACATACTGTAGAGTTGCCATATGCATGTTTACATATCGCCCCCTTAGGCTCTACCTCCACTTTTTGACTGAACTGAGTTACACACTACTTCTTCGTGTCAAAGTATCAAGTTGATTCGGTGTGTAATTTGTAAGCATTACTAACAAGAAAAAAACAGTCTTTGCTCTGAAAGCTATGAGTAGATGAATCTTCAATTCTCGATTTCCCAAAAGTTGACGGAAGAAAGTTAGAACCCTGTCATTCTACGGGGACGATATAACGAATCAAAATTATTGGTGCATTATGTAACTAACTCAGTTCTTGAGTATTACATTTTGCAAGTGTTCATGTTCATATATACATATGCATGTATGTAAACGTAGTCACTGCATGAAAAGCAATAAACATTCGTTTTTTTTTTGTTTTTTTTTATCTCGCTGTATTTTTTATTAACATAACAACAGATTCAAGACCAATAAACAAACCCCATCAAACTTACCCATTTGTTAATACTGATAATAATCACAATAGAGCTATTACACTTTTACTTTCTCAGCAGAAAATAAAGTACTACTTCATAAATGCTTGGGTGTGAAAGAAAATGATGACACTAATATTTTTAATTATGCTGAACGTTCCATTTTCACAAACTGTAGGAATGGTCAGGCCTAAAGCTAGGTTTCCATGTGTACGTTATGCGTAATGAGCAACACCTAATGCGCAATGCGTAATGCGTATTGCCCTTTTCCATGTGTACGTGCATATATATGTTCGTGATCCGTCAGTTTGTCCCTTTTGGTTCTGAACACACCACAGTTTGGTATTCATAGAGCTATGGCTCCTTGCTAGAAATGTGTACCTTTCTTTACCTCCCATTGCAGAATGTCAGCAATGCTGTTTCATATGTTTGTAATCTTGGGAGCATCCTTGTAATCCTTCCTCGACGGATCAAAAATAGTAGGATTTTGTCTCACAAGATCAATTAATTGATCAAGAACATTATCTGGGACGAAATTTCGTGGCATTTTGCGACAGCTTGTCGAAAACACACGTGCAGAAACACGTATTTTGGGAAATCTGGGGCAGGAATTTCTAGCTTCCGATGTCCGTATAGCTGCGTGATGCGTATTCGAACGATGGCTCGATCGTTCGAATACGCACAACGTATCACGCATCACGTATCACGCACAAATGGATACACTTTAGTTAAATTTCCATGTAAACGTTGTTTACGCATTACGCATTACGTACACATGGAAATCTAGCTTAACTCTTTAACATGAACAAAAGACTGGTCACTATCACCGATAACAACACTAATGCTCTGCCAATTTCAATCTCAGTTACATTTCTAATATAAATTTCTATTCAATATATTTTTATAATCGAAACAGGATACCATCCCAGGCCCTATCTCTTTTATCCCTAGAACAGTTCTGAGGATCTAGATCGGTGATTCTTTCTGTTCAAAACCTGTTTTCCCCTATAGTCAGGGCTCACTGCTTTATTTCCTTTACAACGACTCAAGATCGATCCGATAGACCTTGCAACACTGATAGGGTAACTCAGGTCAATACAGTGACTTGCGCAATGGGAATCGGGCTTAATGTTAGTAGAAATTAATATGCCCAAACTGGATAAATAAAGGTAAAAGTGGCTCTGCGTTACGTATGATGTACGCTGTTAAACGTCAGAAGTATTTGCATCAGAAAATCCCCAATACCCCTTCCCCCCTCCTCCCGACCTTACACATACACGTACACACCTGGACAAGAATCACTAGTAAGAAGATGCTGCCACCTTGTATGTTAGTCGATGATTTCCGTACATGTACGGACAACCTCACCTTTGTGCAAGCCACCCGCCAATCACTTGTGTGGTCAGGTACCCCCAGAAGAAAGATCCTAACAGTAGACCTTGTGTCTCCTTAGACCAGGCAAACTCTCCATCCTGTTAAACATCAGACGGCAAGATCAGAGAGTTCACATCTTACACAAAGTAAATATCCTATTTCGAACAATGAATCGCTTATATTAAAGTGAGCAGCGGTAAAAAATTAATGAGTATATTTTTTCTGGTTCTGATAGTCTCCGTGCTGCTGCATTTCTTTTCAATATCCTTCTAGTTTCCAATGTTCCATTACCAAACATTTCATCTGGTACCCAATGTTCCACATTTTGGAAGCCTAAATAATTTTTCCTGATCTATGTCAATGTTTTTGTAAAGGGGCTTATCATTTTGGTATTTTAAATCTCTTAGCAAGCTCAGTATTTTCTGTGAAATGCAGGAACGAGTCCTGTACACTGACATTCAAAACTGAACCAAAAATTTATTCAGAGTTTATTCAATGGAGGCAGAAAGCAAATTTGTAAACGTGATAACAAAAAATTCGGCGACCCTGTCTGATTTGACTTTCAGGAAAGAATATTTGGGGTTAGAGAGCGGTCAGAGATACAATGATATTGAAATGTTGCCCCCAAAAATTGATTTTCGCAAATCCCCACGTTTAGAAACGAACCACAAGAAAACAATGGAATCAATTATAAAATAATAAGTTATTTTAGCAATTTTTTTTTGAGGGGGGGGGGGTGGAGGGGGGGGGGGTCGAAAACTGTTCCAATATTTCCAATGTCTGTTTTTTAGCCCATTGACTTTAGTGACCGAGAACTCAAATTTATTGTATATTTTGTAGTTGTTATCATTACTGTTGTTGGTTGTTGTTGTTTCAAACGTGGGGATTTGCGAAATACAACTTTTTCTTTCGTTGTCAGATTTAACTTAATGCCAAGTCTTGCTGTAACTCCGTGGATTGTTTGTTTGTTATTGTTGGTGTTTTTCTTTTTAATGTTTAAAGGAAATATTTGAAGCAAAAATATAATATGTCGTGTTTGCACTTTCAGGAAAACTAAAATGTCTTACTTCAGAGTCGTCAGCTCCTGACGTGGTGTTGGTTCCGTTGTCCACAAGTATACCTTTGCACGTGTTTGGACGTAATGGCGGGTCAGCTTCGCTTGAACCATTGGCTTCCCCAGCCCTGCGCTCGTCTAGAGCAGTCTGATTGACCATACAGACCATGGCCACACTCAGGTTGACCCGCAGAGCGTACAGATTCATGAAGCCCAGGCATGATATGATCGAGAGTGCCAGGCGACTGGAACACAGCAGGGGAGTTTTGGCTGTAAAAAATATAAGAGAATTGTGTATTGAAATGAAATATTATTAGCCATGGATCGCTCGATTGTGACTCTTTTACCCACATTCCACCTCCACCCACTGTACGTTTGTCACACCCTTGGCTTGAACCGACCCCACTCTCCCCTGTATCAGCTTTCGGCCATTTGAATGTTGAATGTCGATTGTAAGGTTTCGATGTTGGAAAACATCAGATGACATTTTGCATCAACTATTTAGCCTTTTCGTTTAAGACATTTTTTTTTTTACATGAGTTAACAAGTTATTTTGCTAGGAAAAATAACAACCCAGTTTTAATCGATTACCGTAATTGAGTACAGAGTCAAGGACTGTGAAAAAGGAAAATACAGTGGAGCCTGCTTAAAACGAAGGCTAATTGAAGACATTTCTTTTTATCCGAAAGATTTCCATAGTCCGGCGGTAAACCTTTATTCCTCATAAGTTTATGTTTGTTTACATGTGAATAAAATCGTGTCACTCCCTTTTAACCAAAAGATTCTCTTTGTTTTACTTTGTCAAAAGAGAGTTGCGGCCTCGAAATTGTATTACCTTTGATGTGAAATAAAAAAAAGTCCGAACGTGTCAACTTCATGGCCGTCTACTTGGTGGGGGTGCGTGTATAATTATGTGAGTATGTGTGTGTGTGGGGGGGGGGGGTGAGACGATATACAATGACATGTATGTCGTTAAACCAAAGATACTAGAAATGATAAGATGAGACAGTTCGGCGTTTTCGCGTGCACGGCAGCGCCACCGTGTGGCGTAAGCGTGAGAGAAGTAAATAACGGCCTTTTTCACAAAGCCGAATACAGATAATACAGAGTTTTGTTCAGTGCCCAGCTCTCACCCTAGACCTTGCTAGAAGTCATTAACTTTGTAATTATAAAGTAGTTCATTGTAGGAAACATTAGGCTATTTTTTGTCCTTTTTAAATGTGGTAAAAATGTCACAATCGTTGTAGGACCTGTGAAGGGTTTTGAATGCGTTTAAGGACTTTCCTTTAACAATAACAGACTAAAGTTCTTGGATTTTCCTTTCTCTCGTTCTTCCTCCTCTTCTTATTCTTTTTTTTTTTTTCTCCAAAATCACGAAAAATACACCATTGTCGATAAACACATCAACTGTTGTATCAGAGACGCATAGCAATACAATCACTAACAGTCGAGTCCCAGGTGCTGTCGGTAGGCTAAAAATAACTTGTCGCGAGAGAGGCCGGGGAAGCCGCCCGCTCATTAATAGATCTATGCCTATGCCATCTCGTGAAAAATCTGTTTCTCTCTCTTTTTCCATCTTTCACCTGCCCTTTGTACCTTTGCTTTATAGGCAAATTCATTATTAATTACATGCTATATATTTTAAAAAATATTTGGATTGTGAAACTGCCTCTGGAAGCGAAAGCGATCGGCGTTGTGTCTTATTTTCTATGCAAATCCATTATGCAAAACGCTGGCTGTGCGCGCCAAGAGTGGGCGGTGCCCACGACCGGATGTAAACGGTATAAAAGGCCCGAAGAAGGGCGTATCTGATCTTATCAATCTAGTATCTTTGGTCAAACTAGCCCACGTGGATACCAGCAGACAGAAAAGCGCCACCTGGCTGAGAGCAGCATAACACTTTTGGTTTTCTTTTTTACCAGTCACCCTCTCGTCTTCAAACTCACACCCTTCCATGGGGTGTTTACTAATGCGATATATATGTCATATCGTCTACGATACATTCACCAGCAGTACTTGCTGAGCAGTTCAAATGCATAATACTCAATATAACCGGCCGATCACCACCCCCGGTTTTGGCGCATTTTTCCGGCAAATAGACGAAAAGCTCGCATGACCCGAGTGCATGTTGTGCGCATTAAAGATGCCTTGGCAGTTGGAAATCGAGAACAGCAGGCCTAGCAATGCCGGCTGCCCGGGCAAAATTTAAAAAAGTAAAAAAAATTCCTACCAATTTCCTCCAACCCCCTAATGGGATCAAATAAGTACCAATACAAATACAGCAGGAACAAGAAAAATAAAATAAAACAAAGCAGAAACAAGAAAAATAAAGACAGAGAGAGAGAGAGAGAGAGAGAGAGAGAGAGAGAGAGAATGGTGCAAATGTCAAGGGCACAGATCCGCCGCAAACGAAGATCCCAACATAACACACACATGCATATAAAAAAAAAGGGGGGGGGGGGAATGGAGTTGTACATAGGCCTACTTGTTAGATCACAGGGGAAAAACAAGTGCACCACACAAAAGAGTTCGTGTAGCAAACACTGGGGTAGCCTTACTTATAAGTGTACAGCACTGGTTTAGAAAATCGATTGGCAACAGCTGGCTATTGCACCGCATTGCGATGATTTGCAGGGGGGAAATGATAAGCAAAAACACACGAAGTCCAATGATGAGAATAAGACCTGATAATATTCTAGTACGTGCACGTATGTATCAGGTACACACCCAGGGCCGTCTTTATGGTCGTCATTATGGGCCCCCCGTTAGGGTAATAGCGATTTTCTACCCCATTTCAAAATCCCATGTAAATTTGCATGTGTGGGGCCCTCTACACCATTGGGGTCCCTGAGCAACTGCCCATTGTACCCATGCGTTAAGGCGGCTCTGTACACTCCACAGCCTTTGAAAATGTACATAACAAAGAATATAGCTAAAAATACCACAGGTCTTTCGGGACACATTTAGCTTTTTAAGAAAACTCAATATCCGTAACAAAATGTCTTATCAATTATCATATTATCATTTCTTTTCGTTGTGAGGAAAAAGAAAGTCTAACCAAAGTTGTAATTTCGGTAACGGCTGGTGATACTCATATATTATCATTTCTCTACCACCAGTCCCTTTCAGCCTTGTCTGCAATGAGCAATTCGTCATTCACCAAATTTTTTGTTGTTGTTGTTGGTTGGCAATAGCACGAACATGTTTCACAGAGGGAGGAAAATCAGCCCATCTCGATGCACGTGACGGCACTTGATAAATCACAAAGGCATATTCACTAATTCAGGCATAAAACATCGATTAAAAAAAAAAACCCACACACACACATTCCATATTTTACCCCAAGTGTTTATCTATAGCCCAGGAACCTTTTTTTTTTTTTAATGTCCCTTAATTGAATTCCCTTTAGTGAATGGCATAGCAAGTTTGTATACGACTTCAGAATCAACAGTCAATTTTGCGCCATGAACGTTTTTATTTAACATTCGTTAACATGTTCCAGTAGTTTTGGCGTGAATTTCTGCCCTCAGGATCATGTTTGCCGCAGGTTGTTATCTCACATTCATCGCTTTTTACCTTCAGTATCAGATGGCCAACTGGTTTATCCACTGTGTTTAAATCAATAAAAATGTCAATACTAAGCGCTGTTGTTCAAAACTGAACTAAAAATATATACTACTATTTTTATTATAATTATACACAACGGAAATGTCTGCACCTTCCAGATGAAGACGCTGGGATTTCATCATACACATGAGAAAACGGGATTTATTACTATAATATTAGTGAGGGAAATGTTACCAAAATTTCAGATGTGACCATCGAGTCTTCCATATAATAATGACAAAAGAAGAGTAAATTTATTACATGTAGTTGCTATAATGGTAAGGCTGGAAACACAGATCTATTTTTAAAAAAACAACATTATACAAGATGGAAATGTCACCCACTTTTCCGATGAGGCCCCCTGGAGTTCATCATATAAGTGACCCCCCCCCCCCCCAAAAAAAACAAAAAACGGGTTTAGCAGTAAATATTTATTACGGATGGAAATACTGAGGTGTAAACATTATGCAAGATGGAAAAGACATCCAAATTTCAGACCAGACCGTCGGCCTTTCTATACATGACACAAAAACGGGATATAGAAGTTATTACATGTATAATATTAAGAGCGGAAACGCAGATCTATTTAAACACTATACAAGGTGGAAATGTTACTCGCCTTTCAGATAAGGAACTCGGCGTTTTATCACATAATGACAAAAATATAAAGAGTACAATGGTTATTACACCATATATGTTAAGAATGAATGGAACGGAGCTATATAAAAATTGTTCGAGATCAAAATGCTACCCACCTTTCAGATGAGAACGTCGACTTTTCATTTTCCCTGTAGTATCAAATCTAGTTAAGATATATACGAACACCACACATACGTTTCATCACTTCGATTAACTCGGTAAGGTAGAGGTTTCAACCTGCTGCAACAGTGTAATCGATGCAACACGAGCGGGGAGGGAAAAGATGGAGCAGGAGGAGGAGGAGGAGATAGGACCTCTTTTATAAATATAGTTTAGTATCGACTCAGTTTGACATAATTGCCTAATCCTACAGATGAGAACACTAACACTTATTCGGAGATGGAAACTAACTTGTAACTGCGGAGTCAATCAGTGCGATGAATTGCTCCAGATCACAACACAGCTGAATACATAACATCCAACTAGCACAATTAAAGTATCAAAAGCAACGTGTAGGAGTAATAAACCACTTCATCTGAGCCCGTTTCCTCATATGCGCATATTATCTATAATCACGGGTGCATGGTGTTTTTGAAACACATTTTACGCAAGCGCATTTCAAGGACCCGACACTACTAAAGCGGCAGTGCACGTTCAATGATACCCGGAGCTTGGAAAAAGTTCAGCAAGATATTCTGCATGATATGGCAACCACGACCTTTTATACCAAACACGAGCCATACCCGAAATCGATAGTGTTTATGGGAAATATCACCTTCACAGGGACAGCAAGACCCACAGTCCGTATGTGAAAGCAACATACGATTGGCACAATAAAAAAAAAGGAAAAAGTCCCTTATCTTGGAAACGATATATTATTACTTTCCTATCCTAACTCATTGCTTATCAAGTCCTATATCAATCTGTATACATTTGCCATGTTGTAAAATGAGACTAAATATTCCTAAAAACTTTTTTAATACTGTATTTTACTATACTTTTTTGCTCGTTTCAACGCGGCCCTCAGTGAGTGTGTCGAAGCTTAATTTAAAAAAAAAATGCCATACAAATTATAGCGTAGAAGAAAATGTTAGACAATTTCCGGGAAAAAACCTGTCCAGAATTTTTTTTTTTTTTTTAAATAAAAGGGGAGAACAAGGAGCTTATCTTGGGGGAGAATATAATACTTAACCCTCCACTGCCACCACATAGATTGTCTCTTGTAAAAGTATTCTGTAACTTAAAAGAAAAAATAAACTGATCTAAAGTAGCCAAAGACGAAAAAAAGCATATTTTGTGTGTGTTTGTTGGGGGGGGGGGGGGGGATTAGGCATTGGTCAATCAGTAAATGACCCAAATATAGAAACTCCGGGCACTTGGTGAAGTGCTAAAATAACGACCGCTGTGGTGCAATAGGTGGTTACAGTTCCGCGTCCAAATACATTATCGGCTTAGTAAAGTATCAATACAGGATAGATAGAAACAAAGAAAGAAAATCACCACCAGTTCCACTTCCGACACTTCATCCACTACAATATTCTAATTTGGTTAACCCTATTCTACACCCAGAGTCTGACAGACCCCAGACATTCACTCTTTTTATCGTAACATCCCTCAACCGTAAGTAAAATAGGGTTAAAGATCACTACAGAGTTTATGGCAGGCATGAAACGAGGGTTTACTGATACACACCGTAATTAGGGTCTCTCTATAGCATGTGTTTGATTCAGGCAATCTCTCGTGTTGTGACCTTCATGATTATTGAGAGCATAAGATTTCGGGCTTGCTGTTCAGTTTCAGTGACTCGGAATTCTTACATTCCCATATCTAAGACTGAGATAGCCCATATTTTATGTTTTATGAACATGTGTTTTCGAACAATAGTAGTTATAGACCTCTCGTTAACAATGAGGGGGATCAACTTCTGTCTTTTCGGAAATTGTTGGATTTGTTCCAAATTTTGTTTAGGCTCATATTTCACATGAAATCTTATCGAAATGTTTTCTTTATTTCTTGAATTGTAGCCTGATTTAGAGTTGGCTTCTTTTCGCTTTGAAAAAAAAAAAAGACCAATAATTAGACCACTTTTAAAGAAACAACAAAAACAAAACAACTAAACTGTACAAAACACTAAAATGCGTGTTCCCAATGAATAGGAAAACGAACTGTATCTGGTCGGCAAAAATTTCTCCGAGCACTCTAGTACACATAATTGTTGATTAATCTTTCGCACAGTTTGGTACTGTATTACCGATACAAGCTGAAGCGACCGCTCAACGAACGGTTAACTTTGGGCGTATTTTGACATAAACTAGGCAGGTCCAGATGAGGCCTTGCCAAGGGATAAACCTGACTCCGCCATCCTTCCCTCTCCAGACCCCCCCCCCTTCCCCAACCAATTTCTCTTATCCATCCCATCTCTTTCTCTCTACCAACCCCCGCTACCCCCCCCCCATATCTCTCTTCTCTCCCTCCCCCCTTTGTCCTCAACACCAACCCCTCTCGTCCATCTCCCCTTCCCTCCCTGGCAAGTCCCGGGCAGATGCTATAATGCCAGATGTGCTCATAGTTTCCCCAAGCTTATGCGACTTGACAACGCTGTTACAATTTTCAAAAGGCACTGCAAAAGTAACTTCTTAAACAACCTGAACACATTTTATACTTAGTTCAACAATAATTTTTCTTGCCCTACACAACACACGCTGACACAGGCTGCTTTAGCCCAACTCTAGATCTAGATCTTGGTCACGCTGATAACGGAACTTAGATTCAATGCAAATACTAATAAACTTATTTTCACATTGCACTAAGGATCCTTACAAAATACATGGATGTGATGTTTAAAGTTAATTTCGACCAGCAATTTACTGATATAGGTAGAATGTGCATATCCGCGATCTTTAGTGTCAGGACCCGCCCATCACCATGGCGATTGTGACGGGAGGTGCCGCGAACCAACCGGCAGCGAGCTAAAAGTAGGTCGCTACAGTAAACAATGACATGTATGTACATGTTCAACGGGAGACATTCCGTGAATTCATTCATTTTCTTTCTTTTCCTCTACCCCTGTCGTAGCAATCAACTACAATGCAACTAGCAGGCATTTTAACCGCTTAGACATAATTATCTCGACGTAACACTAATCAGCTGATCCGCCAGTTTCTTTAGTGGCGGAAGATCAAAACAAAAACAGTCTGTGACGCCATGCGCATTCTACCTGTTGGTTTATTGTTTTTTGTTTTTTTTATCTAGCTGAGGTATCGACTTTGCCCGGGGATAAACGGTATTTTAGTTTCAGCTCTGGGCAATTACCGTGGATCCGCGTTACTCTGGCCGTTTTGTTTTTTTTAAGTGATTTCGTTGTTCTTTGTTTGCTTGCATTTAGATAAGTTTTATTGTGTTCCCCTTGCGCGTCAATGCCTTCTGTATCCCGTCAACATTTCATTTGAGGCGACGCTTATCATGAAATGGCAGCAGTCTGCGCAGTGGGTTGTTTATCAACGTAACTGTCCTGTCCGCAAGCGGTGACTGGCTCAAGTCACAAAGGAACCAGCACAAAAAGTCAGGTTTCGCTCCTCCCCGCTCACCTTTCCTGTCCGTACATATCGCTGGGGAGGGGTGTGGTCTGTTCTGAAGCAAATGAAAGAAAGTAGACCTAATGCATGTGCACCAAGGCATGTCGCCTCAGTGTGGATGGTATAGCGGGAGGAGGTGATGATGCCATGTGCTCATGCGTTCTTGGAAAGGAGGGGATCAGGAGGTGAAATTAGCGGCACAAGGCAATCCCGAAACAATACTTCCCCCACCATTTCAAGTCTCCAAACCTAAAGAATAATCTTCTACGTGTCTACGCACCTATAAAAATTTCTCGCAGATCCGAGCTGTACAAGCTGTACAAGCTCTTGTTAGAAATGCCACGTTTTTATTATTATCATTGTTATAGAAAAGGCCACCCGGGCAAGAAATAGACTCCAAATTTTCTTTGTACTAAGCCCAGCTGTATATCTAGATCTATGTTACATTAATAACGACACTTGGATTCGATGCAAAGACTAACAGATCATTTTGTTCTACCACATTTCGTTGCGGAATACACAGATGTGATAAAGCTGAGTTTCGGTCAGGAGTGTGTAAAGAGAGGTGTAAAACGCAATTTCCGGTCACACTTTTTGATTCTACTCGAAGAAAATACGTCTCTTATTCTGCAGTTAAAAAAATGGTGAATAAATAATATTAAAGACTGGATTGTATCCCAAACCGGGGAGAGGGGGGGGGGGGGTGTTCATGTAACTTATCATCAAAAATTACAGCAATACACCGAGTTTCATAATTGTTTATTTCATAATCACGAAGTTTTAGGTGCTTACATGTTCACTCTCTTACTCTATTATAGCAAGATTCGATCTAATTGTCGTGTCTTTTTTACAAAAGCGCAAAGAAGCAAACTCAAAATCAAGTGACAGTTTAATAAATAAAAAAAATCTGTTCCACAAGGTTAAATGTGAAATAATGCCCATAGCTGTGTAAAATATGAAATAAATCCAACAGACAGTTTGAGCAAAAATCCATGCTGCTCCCGCTCATTCTCAAAAGTCGCACTATGATCTTTTTTAAAACCTGTTTCCCATACATTCATATGTCACGGTTTTATTTCCTCACAAAATTTCTGGCTCGATTTTATAGATTGGGTGGTGGAATTAAGTAACGGGGATCGAGTCGAACATCAGTAGAATTTAAATTGGGAATAAGACAAACGAAACAAATCAATATCAGTTAAGTGTTCATTATTTAGAGGCTAGGATGTTTTCACGTGGAATGTACCCCTATGTTAGGAACCACTGTTTGAGAACGTCCCAAAAAGCTTAAAATTTGGAATGCTTTGCTACAAAGTGCTTATACTAAGTTGTGTCTCAAACGTAAAGTATGATTAATTTTATCTGAAAGCGATTTGAAATACCAAGAATGCAATAGATTTTTACGAATGGTAGCTATTGCTATTCATAAGGGAAGTAAACCATGTGTCACATGATGAAACGCCGGGCAATATGTGAAGTTGTCAACCTTACCATTCACGACGCCACGAGCTGCTGAGCCCAATATCTATACTGTTATCATTGCTCTTCTATGTAAAACCTGCAGTGTGATGACAGATTCATGATGCAATGTACTGCTGATTACTCTTTTGTGGGATTATTTTATGCACGGGATCCAATTGGGAGCAATTGCTCTAAATGGCTATAAGCTGATCTTGCATGAAACAAAGCGGTTATTTTCAGTTACAGACACTTGCAATGCGAGCATCCCTCCTCATTTGTCGCGTGAACTGACAGTATAGCTAGGGCAAGTTAGTAGACCTACATGTTATCAGTATTAAATGGACAGATTAGTAATTTCGTGTACACAGTGGGTCAGCCGAGGTGCAGTTTGTGAAATTTTAGGGTTTACCAAGACAACTAAACTGTAAAATGTACTTTGTACCCGGTGGTTGGTCGAAATAAAATAAGAATTTCTACATGGCCAGATTACGTTTCCCTACAATAATATGGAAGTGACAGCAAATTCAACTGTTTCCAAGCCTTTACATCAGTCTGTCAACATGCGACAAAGGAGAATGCCTTTTTTCCCCCTCTTTTGATAGTCCAAGCTTTTGCATAACATACTGTTGCATTTTCACTCAAGACTTTGAGAAATAGCTTCATTCTCTTTTAATCCATACGTAATCGGCATGTTTATTTATGTGTCCGTCAAATTAAATGTGCGTGACTTCCTTGCTCGGACATTTCACTATCGACGTGTCTACGAGTTGGGCCCTAAATATCACCTATGCATTTCCACCTTTCATCAAAGAGAGATGGCGGACAGACAGTGAGATTGTATGAGATCACTGCCCTTAGAAATGATAATTTTCAAAAAATCTCTTGATGACGCTATTATGGCAAAAACACGTATACAGATAATTCGTGGTCGATGCCTGACTCATGAGTGGACGCAAAATCCCTGGCCTTATCATGAAATCTCACTTAATGTAATCTTACAACTGCAAAGACATTTTTTTTTTTTTGCAGAAAGTTAGTTTTTATCTATTGATTAAAGAGGAGTATAATCCGAGGTGCAGAATACCCGTGTCTAGGGCACCGTGCAACATTTCAAATACATGTATTTACTAAAAGTGAGAAAAGGAATGTACTTCAAGTAAACGATTCATTCTCTCTCTCTCTCTCTCTCTCTCTCTCTCTCTCTCTTTCTTTCTCTCTCTCTCTCTCTCTCTCTCTCTCTCTCTGTCCCTGTAACTCTAGGTCCCCTCACACTTGTGCGGTTTCATAATAGGGCCAGCGATATATTTATCTGTTTTCGAGCTGGAATCTTTTTTTTTTCTGCCCACAAAGGTCGTTTCAATGAAATAATTTGTTCAATGGCCATTCCACGGACTGGTGTGGTATCCCAGAGTATCCCCCCCCCCCCCCCGAAATCTATCTCCCCTGATATTTCAGAATATCCCCCGGATAATCTAGGATATCCTAAATACCCCCCCCCCCGGATATTCTGGAATATCCTGGTCTTTCCTCCCGGATATTCTAGAATATCCCCCTCTATAACAGTTTATCCCAGGAGTTAAAATAGGATGCAGATACTTGCCAATGGGTAAGCGGCATTCTATTTTATCCCTCCATTACAAATTATCCCCCACCTTTTTTTTTGTCTTTGGGTAGCCTTTTTCCCCCTTTTCTTCGTGTGCATTTCTATATAATCTTTCTCTGCCACACACACAAAAACATACATTTACAAAGTGTGACTTAATATGCGTTTTAAGCCGACCCCTACAATTGCTTGACAATTTAACATTAGATTGAGTGGTGACAGGAAATAAACTGAGGGCGTAAATCTTTCTCCTCCTGCCCACCAACCATATCCTTTTCTGGAGCTTTCAGCAGCAGTAGTAATTAAAGAGATTAAATTTCAGTGGTGTTCTGTGTAGGGAGCAATGAGAATAAAGTACATTGTACTCAGTATCAACAGACAAGGAAGCTCAGGCAAAAAGATGGATAGAACATTTTAACAGCCTCTTGAACAGACCTCCACCAAGCAACCCACCCGACATTCTACCCGCAAGAAATGATTTACCGATCAGTTGCGACCCTCCGACTAAAGCAGAGATTAATGATGCCATAAAGCAGTTAAATCGAGGCAAGGCAGCTGGACCAGACCAGATCCCACCAGAGGCGCTGAAGGCAGATGCTGCTGGGGCTGCAGAGGGTCTGCACTCACTATTCTCGAGGATTTGGATCGGAGGCAAGTTTCCAAAGGACTGGAAGGAAGGACACCTCGTGAAGCTCCCAAAAAAAGGGGACCTCAGCAATTGTAGTAACTACAGAGGAATCACACTTCTCTCCATCCCAGGAAAGGTTTTCAATCGGATTATTCTCAAGCGAATACAGAATGCAACAGACCAAAAACTTCGCGAGGAGCAAGCTGGTTTCAGGAGTAATCGATCAACCACCGACCAGATCGCCACGCTGAGAATCATAGTAGAGCAGTCGCTAGAGTGGAACTCCCAACTGATAGTGAACTTCCTTGACTACGAGAAGGCCTTTGATAGCATCGATAGAGAAACACTGTGGAGAATATTGAGACATTATGGAATCCCAGAGAAGATGGTGAATCTTATCAAGAGCATGTACGAGGGGACAAGTTGCAGAGTCGTACATGATGGTGAGCTTACTGACAGCTTTGATATCAAGACTGGTGTTAGGCAGGGTTGTTTGCTGTCCCCATTTCTGTTTATCCTGGTGATTGATTGGCTTATGAAAGAAACCACCAGTGGAGGAAGAAATGGCATACAATGGACCCCATGGACACAGCTGGACGATCTAGATTTTGCAGATGACTTGGCACTATTGTCGCACACACACGACCAGATGCAAGCAAAGACTACAGCTCTAAACAAAATTTCAGAATCTATTGGATTGAGGATACATCCCGCGAAGTCGAAGGTCCTAAAAATTGTTGCACCCCTAAGCGAACAAGTCACAGTAGGAGATCAACCATTGGAAGATGTAGAGTCCTTCTGCTATCTTGGTAGTATCATTGACAATAAGGGAGGAACAGAGGCAGAAGTCAAAGCACGAATTGGAAAGGCACAGGCAGCTTTCACATCCTTAAGCAAGATTTGGAGAACCAAGGATATATCTCTAAAAACAAAGCTGAGGATATTCAACTCGAACGTGAAGTCAGTCCTGTTGTATGGATGTGAGACTTGGAATGCGTCCCAGGCCTGCATAAAGAGAATCCAAGTTTTCATCAACAGATGTTTGAGGAAGCTACTTAAGATCAGATGGACAGACAAGGTCAGCAATGAAATTGTATGGAAAAGAACAAGACAGAACCCAGTCAGAGAGGAAATTGGTAGGAGGCGATGGAGATGGATCGGCCACACGCTCAGGAGGCCAGGAAACAGCATCACGAAGAAGGTATTGGACTGGAATCCCCAGGGCAAGAGATCAAGAGGAAGGCCGCGCGGAACGTGGAGAAGAGCCAGAGAAAATGATGTGCAACGAAGCGGAAAGACTTGGAATAATGTAAAGAGGCTGGCCCATGATAGAGAGGGATGGAAGGTGTTTGTTGGTGGCCTATACCCTGATCCAGGGTGAGAAAGGCAATGATGATGATCAACAGACAACCAGGGCATCCATTCTTTATTGTGAGGAGGAAAAGGAACGGACAATGCACCAGCGTGCCAAATTTGACAATATCAAATTGAAGCAGGCACTTAATGAAGTCGAGATATAATCTTAATCGGCCACTTGTGACCTTAAAGTTCTCATCTTATAGTAGGCTATACTTCGACAGAAATGTGTATCCTGTGATAAAGCACCGTAGGTGTAATTTCCAAGGTTTTGAGGAAGTACCTCATGGAAGATACTGTCTCTACAGTCGGTAGCAAGCAAAGAGGTTAAAGGCTGCCCAAGTGCGAAGATGTAATTGGCCCAGGGTCCCCAGTCTCCTTTTGTTATCAATCCTCTAATTATTATGTTGCAAGTAGTCTGTCACCAAGGCCGAGCAGTTGGCAGCATCAACAGTGAGAGCCTATTTCTACTTTACATGAGAAATGGTCATCAAAACCTACAGACTGTCTTGTTTTCGGATCTCATGGACAAAACTGCCTAATCAGGGTCGCAATGCCAGGAATGGATTCAATCAAACAACTTTCAAAGACAATGCAGATTCAAGATAGACGGAAAAAAAAAGAAAACCAGATTCTCGGACCATTCAGGGATATTATACATATAAGTCGAGGTGAAGATCTGTCCAGTGACAAGCAGCTGATTCCATTCAAATGTACCCATACAGTCCCAATTTTTTTTTTTGCCTTCCAAATCCAACACTATTTACAGACTTAGCGTGTTCTGAGCATGAGATCCTTTTAAAAAGTTATTCTGGATTACAGGGAAATACGTCCTGGTTTTAATCATTAAAATTCGTCCATCTTTCAGCCTCATCTGAGGCTACCTTTCCTTTCTAAGGGTCACACCAACTTTTTTCCCTCAAAAGTCTGTCGTTCCAATATAATGATAGCATAAAACTCTTTTGCGTCCTCCTTCACCCTATCACCCCCGCCTCATTTTCTCAAAGCATTTTTCAATACAGTAGGACACAATCAGTGAATGTGAAAGGGGCTGCTGGATTAACATATAGCTGTAGTCCACGCCTCAACAACTGTTTTTCCTTATTATGTTATAATGCACATACTGTATTTTGTCAGCCTTCGCTGATTGGCGGAATGTCCTACATCAACGTCTACAACCCCGCCGTTGATGTCAGTAAAACTATAGAACAGTGGTTCTCAACATGGGCGATATCAGCCCCCTGGGGAGGCGATTCTCATTTCAAGGAGGAATGGGAGGGGAGGAAACGAAGCAAAGGGCGACAAGTGGGCGAAAACAAGGAACGGGGTCGAGTATGGGAGTAGGGGAACCAGAATGAAGAGCGATTTGGGGCAAATATATGACGGTCATTGACTTCTTCAACAGCCTGCCTAAATGGATTTGATGAACAGAAAAGAGTTTGTTTTTTTAGTGCATTTGACAAAGAATGGTTTCTGCTTTATAATGAATCATCAGCATGCTTGTTGTCTTTTTGTTACCGGGAAATAAGGGGAAGAAGTGGGCGATGAACGAAAATTTGGAGTCTAAGGAGGCGATCGCTTGAAAAAGTTTGAGAACCACTGCTAAAGAAAGTGAAATCGAGCTGGGGGGATACTTGAGAGTAGAGGGGGATTTTCTAGGATATCCTAGCTTACCAGGGGGGTTAAAATAGGATGGGGCTATTCCAGGATGTCTCATGGCTCACAGCACATCCCACCTGAAAGAATTGTAATGACAATGTCAAGTTGAAGACATGAAACGCAGATAATACAACCAGTGACGGCAAACAAATGAATGAGCAGTCATTTTCCCCTCCCCTCCTGCTGTACAAACCCCACCACAATAAACACAGACTCAGTCAAGTGGTTTTCCCCAAAGTGTGTCTTTCATTGACATCCCTTTATTATGTTTTTTTTTTTTTTTAAATTTCGAACATGGCTGAGTCTTGTTATCATGACTCGACTGGCCGACATGACAGGCCTCAAAATGTCCCCAATATGTCAGTGTCCAGCGATAATATTTGTCTTTATATCCTGAAACATGGGTCCAACAGCCTTAACCCTATTTTACATTCGGGGTCTCACAAACCCCAAAACACACACTCTTTTCACCGTAACATCCCTCAAGCGAATGTAACACAAGGTTAAAGTAGAAGCCACGCCCAGGCTTAGACAATTTGTAATTTGTAATTTATATTATGTTTGTGAAAAACACATTTTTTTGGAAGAGGGGGCTGGGGGGTGGGGGGGGGGGTGAGCGCACACTTTATTCTCAAACACTGTCATAATAATATGAAAAGACTTAGTGCTTGTGCCAAGTTTAATTTTTCTATCATTTTTTTGAACGACTGTTGCAATTATCAAACTCATTATACAGACCGACATCTAGTTTGATACATTATTTTTTACTGATACGGGGCGACGTGTTGACAGCATGACAAATCGTGACATGGTAGTGATGGATTACACCATTTTCTTAACAACACGTTATGTCGAAAATGTCACAGCTGGAGATAACTAATTGTAGTACCAATACAGCACACAAGTAGCCAAGTTAAAAACAGAGATACACACCGACAGCTTGTTTGTCTATTTCCTGGTCAGATGTCTCTTTCACAGCAACGACATCATTCTGTTGTTTTTCTTTGCTTTGGATACTCCCTGGTTTATTTTCTTTCACGTAGGCGCTGTTGTCCATCACTGAAACACAGATCATGAACAGCGTTATGTTTTAACTGACATTAAACAAAATTAGTCACAACACACAATTTGTTCTGTAGAAAGTGTCACAGCTGCAGTAACTGATTGAATTATAATAGAGCTTGGAGGCAAGTACACTATCCAGATTTCTGTAGAGCTTCATGGCTGAACAGGACGTTGGAAATAAAAATGTTCTCCGCTGCTTTTCAACACAATGCAGGGTGAACAGATTTGGAGGGGATTTGGGGGGGGGGGGGGGGGGGGAAATCTTCATTTATAAATTTCGCTTTAAAATCGTAAGGAACTTCCATGTTTTACAATGCTGTTCGCATGACAAACCAGAGTAACAAACATAGACGGCAATGGAATGTCCATTTAGGCGTAGCTTGGTGGCGTGGGGAAAATAAAATTTAATATTTTCGGGTGCTTTTCTAAATTAAATTAAATATAATTTCACAGTATATATTATTTGTATATCGTTGTGCGATGTACTGCTTTGAAATATGAGCCACGTTATAACAATATTTCTGTAAGTTCTATCCAAATAGAGCGGGAGACGTTGGTAAAACTTTGCTGATTATGTAAAACCAGACTCAAGATCCCTGGCACGATATTTTTAAAATACTTTTGAAATTTTAGAAGCCAGTTCGTGCCAGTTTGTGTTTGTGACATGCCACAAAATCAGTAACTCTAAGATGGAGAATGTCTTTTCAGAACAAGATCTCATTTCGTCATCTGTAATAATTATGCTTGAAGATAAGACAGCCCTTTTGTAACGACTCCCATGCACCACATGAGTACCCAGATTAAATAGTACTTTGGTTTAATCTCTCTCTCTCTCTCTCTATCTATCTATCTATCTATCTGTCTCTCTCTCTCTCTTTCTCTCTCTCTCTTTCTCTCTCTCTCTCTCTCTCTCTCTCTCTCTCTCTCTCAATCCATTACCAATTGCGAAAAAAACTTCCCTTACCAGTTTGCTGAAATACATCCAAGTGTGAAAAACGCTTATGCTGTTATTAACACGACTCTCATGTATTATACATATTTCCTAGTTTTATTTTCAGTAATTATTCCCCAGTGACAGCTACGCCACAAAAGGTTAATTTTCGTTTACCTGAGACCCTTCGTATCACAAGGCGATGTTACCCCTAGTCTGTCGCTAAACACAACATACGTGACAAGACAAAAATGTAGGCAAAGAAAGGTCATGCTCCTCTTAATTCATTAGCAGGTACCATTGACCTGCTTCTATTCTGCCACCCAAAGGAAAAACGATGTAACTGACAGTAAGGCCTTTTTCTACGTTCTTGTCTCGAGGACTTGTCTCACACATAATAATTCTTTTATGTCCAAGGCAGATAGACGAATGTGCTACTGAAATAGTAGTTTCTAATGTGGCAAACCAACGTAAGTAACAGTCAGTAATCGTAATATCGACGGTCTAAATAACATCCTTGTGTCGATGACGAGAAAATCAATAACACAGCACAGAATGACAGTTAAAACATTGTAATTATTATCACTTGCCAGACAACTAGGAACAGTCTGATTCACTTCCACTGGCATTGTTAGCATTCAGTGAAACTGGAAGCATGATTCGAAATGGTAGGAGTTATCTATCAGCAGAAAAAAAAATGTTGGCTCGGACTGACGTCATGATTTGTATTGTAATGAGGGGAACAAAAAAGACACGGTAAATTAATACTTTGTTCTGGCTTTTTACAGTTCAGATGTATATATTTTTTTTAAAAAAGTGCATAGGTAGGGAAGATATTCCCTCCCCATGCACTTTGCATAAGTAGGGAAGATAGTGTACTATGTCATCACTAAATGTGTGGAGTTGTTGTTGGTCTAAATTTAGTTCATTTGATTTGAATCGCGATATTCGAATCAGTGGTCGGCAAGCCAGTGGCAGCAGGAGCGAATCACTATTTGAGTCAGTCAACGACAGGAGGTTATATGAATCAAAATCATTCGAGTCAGTAAAGTTAAGAGACAGACGAACGGCCTAGACCGAGCTCAAAGCAAAACGCAGTAACAAAGGCTCGCTGCTCCATTGCCCACTCCGAGCAGGGTAGGTCAAGATGGAAGCCGACCTCGTGGTGCGGCAGCATGGTCTATAACGTAATCGTGCGCTTGCTGAACTTGTGTGTGTGTGTGAGGGGGGGGTGTAATCAATCGATTTCTTCTTTCATAGCTATCCCAAATAGAGCTCTCCCGAACGCGGCTGCAAGTTCACCTAGGCAAAGCACAAAAAGAAAGGAATATCTTCCCTGCCTAAGCAAAGTGTTACACAAGAAATATCTACTCTGCCTGTCACTTTACCGCTGCTTTGCGCTCTTACCTTTATTTCTTCTACCGCTGTGCTTTTGTAAGCAACATTTATCCGTTAGTATAGCTTGCCACGCCCACGGAAGCACTGTATTCTCTTCCGGAAATACGAGTACAAAGTACCGATAAACTTGAAATTGCTTTAGTGACAAGGTTTGAACCACAGAATAAATATAACACAGATTTACAAGTCGCCTCTTCGATATGTTCCGCCAACGCTCGGTCCGCCATTTTAATTTGTCGTATGCGACAGCTGTTTGCATCATTCTGTGGTTTCCTCGGGACCTCATGGTCATTACGCCCATTTTTTTATCTTTCGACATGGAGGAAAGTAGGTCTAATTCTACATGATAGCAAGCTAGTTAGATGTCGCCATTCATTTAGCCATCCATCTATCCATCTATCCATCCATCCGCCGGTCCGTTTGGCCGCCCATCCACCCATCCTTTCATGCATTCATTCATCCATCTATCATCCATTTACCAGTGTATCCATTCATTAATCAGTCTCCTTATTCATCATCCATCAATTTAATCCATCCATCCATTCATTCATCCATCCATCCACTTATCCATCCATCCAATCATCCACCCACTCATCCATTTGCAGACTTGGGATCACACTGTAATCCTCACGAGAAATGCAACCCAAAATGAGGCAAGGCAGACCCTGCTCACTACCACACATACATGTTGCGACACGTGTGTTCGTAACCGTGCCACAAGTTTCGCAAGTTATAAAATACTCGTGATCTAGATAGCCTATGGTGATGTGCCCACCTTTCGGAAGATTCGAACAATGGAAATTACTGACAAGCCTTAAATTATTTTTTATTTCAGTTTGAACACGGAGAAGGCACATGTTCAAATGAATCAATTGTTCTTTATTAGGCTAATAAGATTGCAATTTTAAAAGCATTAGAGGCCGAAATGAGGGTACATCACCATAGACCTAGATTTTCCTAACTTAAGAAACTGATTACATTTAAAATAGATCTATGTCTAGATTTAGCATCTCTAGTAGACCTCTAGTCTTGATTTCCATTCAGCTGAAATCTTAAAAATGACACAATACACGATTAACAAGGGTACACGGTATGATGTTTATATTGATAGCCAACTTCGCACAATGCAACGGAACGCACAGTGGGCAGCGTCTATAGATACGAGGTATCATACGACAAAACAAAATGGCGGTCGAGAACCAGTTTTGTGACGTCACTCAATGGGGATTGTGCGTCTGCCTAATTATAAGTCTGTGGTTTGAACTACAGGACAGCTAGAAGATGACCACTGCTGAAAGGCCCAGCCGAAATCTTTTCGATGATTTTGATGACATTCAGTCTGATATCTCTGTTAACTCTGATATTATTGATATCAGCAGGAAAGTGTAGATTTAGATGAACCAGATGATCAGTTAGTGATGTCGAAGCAGGAGGACTAGAACTAGATACAAGGAGAGGACTGGTGATGAGGGGGTCAGTGATGGTTGGAAGCTGGACTGTAGAGAAGCAGGGACTTCTGTGCTGCCATTTATACAAGATTCAGGTCCCACTAATGTGTTAGATGTGGATGCTCAACCCATTGAGTTCTTCCTACAGCTCATCCCTGAAACATTCTTTGAAAAACTGGGAGAGGAGACAAATGTATACGCCCGACAACGCACTCCACGAAGATGATCTGCTACACCTACTGCCACGCCCACTCCTGCCACACCTACGCCTGACACACCCACACCACCCTAACCCACATCAACTTGCAAGCCAACAACAACAAAGTCTGGCAAAAGGAAGCAGAGCATCTACCAGTGTTTAGCATGCAATGTTGGACTTTGCCAAATTAAACCTTATCATGAACACTAAACACAACAAACACCATTTTCCCTGAAAATTTCTGATTTGTCAAAGTCAAGGTCATTAAACTGGGTCAGGGTACGACAAAATAAAATTCTTTGCAAAGTATGGTGTGTGACTGAATGTTTGTAAAAATTTGAAAGTGATTGGATGAAAAACAAAGACGCAACAGCACAACACATACTGCACACTTGTTTCATTGGGTTTTTCACATAAAAAGTCAGGGAAGGGGATTACATAATAAAAACAAAGTCAGTGACTTAAAGGTTATGCACTTTGCATATAGGGAATGCATAGGCAGGGGATATCTTCCTTACCTATACAAAGTGAATAGGTAGGGGATATCTTCCTTACCTATACACTTCCTTTTTTTTTTTATCTCTGGGATGACCGAGCAGAGAGCTGAACAATCAATCATTCTAGATTATTTACATTGTACCCGGCGGATATTCGACTAAATAAAATGAGAATGCCCACTTGGCCAGACAACATTTCCCTATAAAAATGTGGGAGTGGTAGCAAATTCAACTTTTCTCAAGAGTTTCAATGTCACTTGACTGTCACTATACAAATTATCGATGGTTCAGCTGTTGGATTTGACGTTTTTACAACAATCATCCTCACAATTTCGGATTGCGCCCGTTAATCCTGCCATGATAGATGAATTATGTCAGTCTGTCAACATGCAACCCGAGACACAGAATACTGAGACGGACCATTCCTTCTTTCACTATATGTCCACAACCTGCCCATGTATAAACACCGTGAGTACTACCCACAGAGCTCTCTGTTACTTGTCTTTTTCGTTCAATTATGGAGGGTTGTGATGCAAATTGTTGCATCGTTGTCGTGGATGATACCCATGCTAGTCGACGGACTGAATTTGGCGAATTGAACCGCCTCACTATCTTGTGTCTCGTGTGCAACAAAGGAGAATGCCTTGATATTGTTGTTGTTGTTTTTTAACATGTACACTATGAGTGTCACAACAACAACAACACTAACAAAAAATCGGTATACATAAATCGGACATATTAATATTTTAGTCTACAGTCTGACTGATTGCATATGTGTTTGCAAGATAAGCATTACATATACACACGAAAAAATGTTTAGATTTACCGGTTCTGAAGAAACTGATGTGCTATCATATAAAATTGTTTCCAAAATTAAAAAAACAAAAACAAAAACACCAAAATAATAATAATAATATTTTGCACTTGGAATGCAACATCTCCCCAAACGTATCCCGCTTGAATAAACTCACAGTAAGAAAGTAGCTTCAGAAAGTCTTCTCCAGCATCGCGTTAAAATAGTGCTTCTTTCGTAACTAAATAAAACACATGAATAAATCACCTTTTAGCTTTTATCTGTCATAAAACTAGTTAACATATACTAGCACAGCCCACTGGGAAAAGCACGCACACAAGAAAACTCTCACGCACACAGCCTATGCACCGCATATGTTGTGATCAGTACTTGAACGCAAGGATGGTAACAGCTTTAAATGTCAGTTGGCAAGGCAGTGCTCTTTCTAAATAAAAAAAAAACAAACGAGGAAGAAAAAGTGCCTTACCTGACAGAATATTATTCTTGGCTCACCCCTTCCTCCTCCACACACAGTTTACCAGGCAGGAGCTTCCTCTAGTCCTGTGATGCAGGCGAACTTACAGGGGCGGATCGACAGACTTTGAAAACGAAGGAGCCGGAGTGTTTACCGATTGCAGTGCAGACCTGCAAATTCCGGAGCGGCACAGCAACAGACCCCTAAACACAGATCCTCGGCTAAGGGGGTGACCATCCCTGGATGATAAGAAAATAATTTGCCTAAACTAATGTTATGAATTTTCTTAGCATTGTTTCACATTCTGTGACGTTTGGTGTGCCACAATGCCAGTCTTCAGCTTTCAAACATAATTTTTAAATTTTGATGCCTCGCAAAAGCGATTTATTTGCTTGGACTAAGGCGCTTCTTTTACTTATCTTTATGACTTTGGTACATTTTTCTTATTTATTTATCTTTGTGACTTCGGTACTTGTATTACAAAACGATGTCGGCATTTTTCACTGTTATAGATTTCAGCACTTTTTGTGTGCTAAATCTGATGAAAATAAAATCTACGTTGCAACGAAAAGATACTTCGGTACATTATTCGTTTACAATATTCAGACAGTGTACTTGGGAATCCATACCCTGCCCCTCCCATGCAACAGTTTCAAATTAAGGAAAATATGACTGAGTATTTTTAGCACTAGCGTCTTTAACTGCAATCTCTCTCCCCCCCCCCCCCCCACTCCACACTTCAACATAAGCTTATAAAGACAGGTGTGTTTAAATATAGCTTGTGTCCAAGAACAAAGAACAATAAAAACATTAATATTTTTTAATGAAGTGTTTTAGCAGCCTTTGACCTTTTGCACAAAGGTGTGACATATTTTTATATGTACAGACACCATCATTTATCCATACGGTATTTTAACTTCAAAGAATGGTAGCGGTTGAAGGCTTTAGCTTAAATGAGAAGACCTACTTATAATTTCGTGGCTTTTTGAAATTTCTGTCTGTTTTAAGGCCCATGTACATAATGTAGTTCAAGCTACATTCATTGGTTGTACTTCACACACACATGTTGCATCTATGCCTTGCCAATTTGAGGATTTAGATTTATTGTAATTAAATATCAAATTTCTTCTAAAAATATATGTATACACTATTCATTCAGAGAAGACGGTCCAAGAGAATTTGAATCCGCCTTCGTTAAGCAATGAAACAGCCATGCCTCTTTCTCCAGGTGAGAAGAGGTTGACCTGGCAGGATTTAGTGGCCTAAATATGATATGATTTAGCATGGATTCGGCCATGGCCTTCATTGGCCAGAGCAGAGTAGTCAGAGACATCAGTCTTGTGATAGGGGTACAGTGCAGGACCTTAAATGATTTACAGATGCTGCCCAAGTCGAGCCAAGAGCTCAGTTAAATGTGAGTGTGCATGAGAAAACCCGGCATAAGTCGGCAACATGACATTTTGAGTTCTGTACATATAATAAAAGACAAGACATTTCTGATAAATTGAAGACAATGACCCCTCTAAAACAAGATTTTGAGAAAATGGCAGTTAATCCTATAAGTGGCAATAGCTAATTGACCAAGTAATATTGGAGTGATTGCTGTTAGGAGACCGTAGCCTAATAACTAAGCAGTTATAGAGATCATAGTGAATAGTGTTCACTGCTCATCAACAGTTTACCTTGTAACATGCCACGGTCCCCTAGCAACAGCCAAGTCGGAAGTTTTTTGATCTTGTTAGGAGACCGTAGTCTAATTACAAAGCCGTTGTAGAGATCATAGTGAGTAGTGTTCACTGCTCGTCTACAGTTTACCCTGTAACATGCCACGGCCCCCTAGCAACAGCCAAGTCGGAAGTTTTTGGATCTTGTTAGGAGACCGTAGTCTAATTACAAAGCAGTTGTAGAGATCATAGTGAGTAGTGTTCACTGCTCGTCTACAGTTTACCCTGTAACATGCCACGGTCCCCTAAACAACAGCCAAGTTGGAAGTTTGTGTCGGACCCATATTTTCACTTCAAAGCCGTTTTTCTCAAAATCAGCTCTACCGACTTATACCGGGTTTTCTCATGCACACTCACAAATGTGGAACACACTACAGTCATAAACAACACAGAAAACAAGCATATCTTATTGTTATAAAATTTTAGTCAATCTAACTGTCATCTCGGTCGTGTTTTGGGCAACTTGAGTGGATTTTCCCAGTCAAAAGAGGAGAGAGACAGAGAGAGAGAGAGAGGCAGAGAGATACGGACAGAAAGAGAGACAAAGAGAGAGACAGACAGAAAGAGAGAAGAGAGAGTGTACTGGAATGTGTTTGTGTCTCAGAGAGAGAGAGAGAGAGATATGATGATGATGAAGATGATTAATCCTAAATTACAAAAGGTCTGAAATGTTTGTCAGGTGTGTAATCACATTCATTGGGTATCTCACCACAACAGACTTAGCGCTCATTTTGTACAGCGTGGTCATCTTTCTTGCTGCTCGCTGTGCAGCTTAAAGGCTTGAACGGATTGTTTGTGGACGTCTCTGCTTTTGTTGTGGAAAGAACACTAGAGCACACATTGCAGAGTCATGTAACTCCTCGCCTAAATGACAGCGAAGAATGCGTTTCAGCTTCCGGACTTTACAGCTCCAACATGGCTCCCCTTGACATTATGTTTCTGTTCTTTGAAAAAATGTTGTAAGAAATACGCATGTCCCCCAAGTTTTTCGCGCTACGGGTACGTATTTTAAAGCCTTTTGTGACTCCAGAGCTAGAGAGCTCCTCCCAAAATACTCCTTAGAACAGCCTTAATTAACTATTCTTTCAGATTAAAATTTTTATTTTTGTCTTCCTCCTGCTTTTGTTGTTGTTGTTGTTGTTGTTGAAAGGGTTGAAGGCAGGGTATAGGGATTCGATACGATTTAGGGTTGAGGATAAGGACAGGGTTAATGATAGATACGTATACGTACGCGCCCCCAGGGCAAAACGCTTGGGGTGCGTACGTACTTATAACAACAGCCTCTTTGAAAACACACAAGCCCTGCGATAAAGACACTAAAAAGCTCAAAATTAATCATAATAGTCAAGAGTAGGGTGTGGATGTCCCTGCAGGTCGGTGGTTCATATTGTGGAATTCACAAAGTAGGTTATAGGTCTAACCCCCCCCCCCCCACACACACACACACACACATACACGCGCGTCCTTTCTATTCTGTTTGGACAACAGCAGTGACTGGCACTGAATTTAGAGCTAAACTGTATTTTCCCATACTCCGATATTTCAACGAAGACACCGTTTGACCCGCGGTAAGGTTACAGTATTGATCTTCGATTTTTAAGTGCATTTTCCTTGTATGTAACAAAAAAGACGGCGAAATGAATCCCAGACTATTTAACGAAAAGTGAAAAAATGAACCATCGTTAGTTAATAGTGAGTTAGTGATGAGCCATCATTAGTTAACTCTGAGGTCGAATAACACCAGCAGATCTTGCACTGGTTTTTTGGACGTTTTTCGCCTGATTAGGAAAAGAGAATTCATTCAAAATCGCTTCTTTTTGAAATCCTATGAGAGGACAAAAATTATACTGATTTAGCTCATCGCAAATTCAAATACGGCAAAATGTTTTCGTCGGTTTAGTGCAAGAAGTGAGTTTCTCCGTGTTCTGAAAACTGAGATAAACACTTCTTCCACCAAATATGAAATAGACGCCTTGGTGCGTTCCGTATGCTGCCGCAGTTCCTGTAGCATAACATCTTGGGAATACAGTGAACCTGCTTACAACGAAAGCGGTTAATAAATTTATTTTTATCTGAAATAATTGCTTGGTCATGCTTTAACCTTCCTGATTCTTTGTAAGTTTCTGTCTGTTTACACGTAAAGAAAATATGTCACTCCCGTTTAACCGAAAGATTCTCTTTCATTTACGTGGTCAAAACTGGATCATTCAGTAATCTATTATGGCCGCTTTACATAGTTTTTGTGTTTGTACAATGTAAACGAAACAAGTCCAACTAAACGAAGTGCAGCATTGTACAACTTGTTTGTTTTCATTTTGACACAAGTCATGCATACATAAGTGTTTCGTAGTTATAAAATTACCTCTTGGCCTATTGAGTTTAAAAACAGCAACGACCTGAAACCTGCTTCCTTAGCGAGAGAGATAGAACCGTGGGTTCACAGGTTTATCCGGGATACTGCCGTGTACATCATCTAGTTTAAAAAAAATAAATCAAAAGGCACTGTCACACACAATGATTTAAACCCACTACTGGAAGGTGTGTCCGTTTTTTAAAAATCTTTCTGCTGATTTCTTGTTTTAACGCTAAATTAGCACTTATTATTTTGCTATTTTGACGACCCCTGTTGTTGCCTCCAATCAAATTTCGTTAATTAAGTATTTGATGCATCTTGAACGCTTGACGCAAGCAGAACTTTAAATTTACAATCTTTCGACTAGGTGGCGAGCCAACGCCCGCAGTATGCAGTATTTGAATGAGTTTATAGGCTCACCTTTACGTCACGGATTACAGCACATAATGTGGGCATTCCTGCGGAGCTGTATGATTCTTTGTTTTACAAGGATCGCTGCTCTTAGCCTTTGCACTTCGTAATGCATTCAATGAAGTTGAGAGGCCCAAATCGAGAGCCCGAAGACAGTCGATCTCTTGTCCTTTCTGGGTGTCTTGCTGAATGTTTTGACGTTATCAAATATCGGCTTTTGTCTATCCAATTAAAATGCGACAGTAAGTGATTGCAGAGCGGGCGGTGTCTTTGAACTTTGTAAAAGAATATTGTGAAGGCTTTTCGAATAATGCTTGATGACAAAGAAAATTAACCGCCGTTTTTTATTTTACCTCAGACATGCAGTATGAAAAGACCAATTTCTAAGCAAAATCCTCATTCCTGCAATGACTGCCCTGCCAGTTAATAATAATCTTAATAAGCTGCTGTAGTGATTTTCACACATTTTTTTTTAGGAAACAAATAGACTATACAGTAAATACTAGAGGTAATATACATGAAATGGCATAGTGTATGACTAAAAGGATATTAAGCAAAAGCCAGTGGAGGTAAAAAATTCACATACAATCATTGAATAAACACCAAATGAGAAATATGTTAAGTAGAGATTATTTTTCGATGCAATGATCTGAACTGTCAATGGGAAGTTCGAAATACTAAGCAGTTTCTTCCGGTTTATTGGGTTGATCAAGTTGTCTTGAAGAGACTGAAGATTTGCTACAGAGTTTTATCCGCGAAGAACCTGTCTGATCTGAAATGGTTGGTAAGTAAATGAAAATATGAAGCATTTTTTATCTTTATTTCTCCCCATTACAGAAAGATTCTGTAACATTAACCCTCCCCTCCCCCCCTCTTCCCCAAGGCAAAAGGCTACCCATCATTTCTGTATTAAAATGTTAATACTTACTTTCTACTCCTTTTTTTTTTTTCATTAGTTTCAATTTTCTGTCTAAAATATGATAATAATATTATACGTTTCTAATTGGCAGGGACACAAAAATTTTTGAATTTCCGCTCCACGAAAATTGCTCAAATCATGTGCCAAAACATTCTAAACGTGCAACAATGTAACGTCGACCTTTGTAACGCGTCGAAACAGTACTCTTTCCTGTTCAAAATGGAAGGGCACTGTGAGACAGTAATGTACTGCAAAATAAACATGTGTAGGTAGTCGAGTTTAAACATTTCGCCCACACATGTAACTTCTCTCAAAAACCTTTAGTATTGGTACAGTATCTGTCTAAGCGACTGCCTTAACATGTTTGATTTCAATTAATCTCATTGTCCACTCTTACGGGGCAACGAACGATCATAATAATAATAGTAATAATAATAATAAAATAATAATTATCACCATTGTTATAATAGTGGACATTTCAAAAGTACCCTTTCTCTAAACGGGCGCAGGGCGCTTTCCAGTGGCGATTACATCTTTCAAAAGTAAACGTCAGTTAGACAAGATATTACTACATGTAACATCTAAGCAAAAGTTTAAAAATGACATGCACTTGAACAGATATAAGTTAAAAAAGAATTAGTAGGAAACTTAGATTAATTTTATTATGAGAAAAAATAGTGGCAGGATTAATTCATCGTGATGCAATATTGGAGCTTTTTTGCTCGATCCCACAGCCTAAACGACAGTTTCAAAAATTAATTGTAAAGTTAATTTTCTTAAATGTCCAACTAATCCAACCCAATCGCGTTTGTATCGACTGATTGTGTTGATTCAAGTTTCAGGTATTTTTAAAGAACACGTTGTAAAAAGTAAAACACAATGATCTTTGTTTTGGCTCCCGGAAACAATGTTTAATACGCATTTAATTTCATGCGCACAATTTCCCTACCAGAAATGAGTGCATAGTGCTCTGGTGTGCATGAAATATGTAGTAAGACTGTAGTATTTGGGAAACTTTTTAGACCAAAAAGAGAGAGGGATAGAACGGTGGGTTCACGGGTACGGTTTATCCCGGATAATGCCGGGTACTTAATCTAGTTGGTGAAAAAAAAAGTTAGCTCTCGGCCACTGAAAATTAATCGAGTTTCAAATCACATTTAAAACCATTCAAATCACTATGTGGCAGATAAACTTTGATTCCTAAATGTGTCACTTGCATTGAAACAGTAGCTGGTGACTGGAAATTTACAACAATACGTAGCATCACCTCTGCCCACACTATAATGGTACCAACACAGCCCCGACGGGATAGGTTGGTCTGGAGGCCAGGGGCGCGCCTCTTATGCCGAAGGACCGAGTTCGATCCCCTGTCGGTGCAGGCACGTTGAATTTTATTTTATTTTTTGGGGGGGGGGGGAGAGAGAATTCCTGTCCCTGATTCTCTAGGAGATAGGATCGAGCACCTAGTCTTCTCGGATGAAAAAATCGTATGCCCCTTGGCAGTTGAAAGTCGAAAAGGGCAGGTCCCTGATGTTAAACAGCACGCTTAGATGGGTGTTATGAACAGAAAGGTCTATTTTTGTGCATTTGATAAAGAATGCTTTTTATTTTTCATTGAATAACCAACATGCCTATTGCCCTTAACAAAGCTTTGAAAAACTAAACATCATCAGTTATGTGTAGTCTGTCTTCTTATCAAATGCACTTGTTGGATTGAGGCAGGGATTTGTGGCGGGGAGGAGAGAAAAGGGGGCTGGGGTGGGGGGGTATTGACCGAGAATTTGGAGCCTAAGGGACCCGATAGCCTGTAAAAGGTTGAGAACCACTTCTCTATATGGCTTCGCACAGCATAATTAAGTTGTGATCGGTGCTTGAACACAAACATGGTAACAGTTTGAACTGCCAGGCAGGGCAAAGCGGTGTGTTTTCTAAATAAATAAATAATAATAATAATAATAATAAAAGAAAATACAATCGGTTCATCACCAACCATGGCTTTGGCCGATCTTTCCGACAACTTGCATCAGGGCACATCTCATTGACCCACATAATTTTATAATTATGCCCACAAAAAAGGGGGTGGGGGGGGGGGCGGTGGAGTTTGGTTGTTGCAGAGAGTGAATTAAGGGAGGTAATGAAATAAAACTACCAAGGCGTCTAGTATTGCTTCTCTTTAAGAGATTGCAAACTAGTGACAATTGTGATTTTAAGCCAACTGCTCTTTATCCAAAATACTGTTAATACGAGAAACAATAAATTTGCTGGTCCCCTAAATTTTGGCTTAAATGCCTTTCACTGTAGTAAGTACTGATACCGACAGTATGCTCATTGTTCAAATGGAAGAGTGCCAGGCATGGTAGTTTATTATTATTCTCTTGCAATTGAACCCAATGTGAATGCCAAAGAGTGACCATATGGCTCTCGCACTTTCCCCCTCCAATTAAAAAAAAATAATTAAATACAAGTTGTTAAAAGTACAGAGTCAAATAAAATCTTATTTTCTTATTTCAATCTAGACCTAATAATTTCCATTGATATTCAGCCAAAATAATCCCCGTTGCTTAATTCCACTGACCCGTAATGGGTAACGATACCGAATGCTGCACCAATATGTAAGTCCATACATGAAGTAATTCTGTCAAGATTCAAATAATTTTATTGTTTGGTGTTTTGAAATATGAATTGGCCGAATTGCTGTGGGGGAAGGGAAATAAAGCCAATTCGCCTGGCCTGGAAAAAGTTAACGTTACACTCGTTGAACAGTTGGCAGAGTCAAGTGGCATCTGGCGGTAAAAACAAAAAAAAATTGTGCAAATGTTGGGCATATAAATAATTACAGATACAGAACCACCTCACCAGATGACTTTGATCACCTCAATATGACCTCTGGTTCCTCTATTATTTCTTCGTATTTTGAATGATATCGATCAAAGGCTAAACAAACTGAAATGCACGGGAATCTTTTATTTTGAAAATGTTACTGGAGACAATACAATGATGTTCCAGTGATCTCTTGCAATATCCATTTAATTTTCCACAATGACCCTCAAACTGGCCAGTGATGATTAGAGACATCAAAATTGTGAGTCATTGATACGTTCCAAATTCAGTTTCAAAAAGTGTTTTGAAAACGAGTAGTTTATGTTCATTTATCTGTTATTATTGCCCAGACTGACCACAGGCCACATAACTGACATGAATGACCACTACTGACGACCGCTAACATTCATCACATTGTAGAAGACTACATTTCATCGGTAACGAAACGTGCAAAATCTTATGACACCCTGGCCTTTAAACTAAGAGAGGTGACCACACAGCCGACCAGCGGTTAGCATAGAACCAATTATGTGGTGAACTATTGGCGCGGTCAGAGAATATTCCTATTTACGTTGCAATCCAATCAGTTTATTCTAGAACACTGGAGACCCGAAAATACCAGTCGGCACACATGTACCGTAATGGAATGAGTACCCACTGATATT
The DNA here is from genome assembly GCA_963931925.1 of Onchidella celtica. Classification (NCBI taxonomy): domain Eukaryota; kingdom Metazoa; phylum Mollusca; class Gastropoda; order Systellommatophora; family Onchidiidae; genus Onchidella; species Onchidella celtica. The sequence continues at coordinate 53,595,637 of OZ007567.1, read as the reverse complement.
TCTCTATTCCGAGGCAAGTAAGAGAGTGCTCATGACTGAGCTAACAATCCTATACCAGAGCCGCATTGATAAACATCAATTTAAACTGACCAAGCACAGTGATATTGCAACTGAAAATAGCCAGAAAAGGGTAGACCTACTCATTAAAAGTTTCACCAATCGGGATGGATTTCAAAGGATTTGTAGGAGCACCCGTGTATAATCTGCAAAGCACATTGACGGAGTTGATGTAAATGGCCCTAAGGAGTTCATCAACACCGACGATGGTTGAGAAAAACTTTTGGCAAGGTATGGTGCAAACAGAATGAGAAACAGAAAAAAAAAACAAATTTTGAATTAAGGAGACCAAAACTGACGCATTATTATGGCCACCCTGATTTGAGGTCTTTATTTTAGGAGGTTCGCTGCCCTTGGCATTTACACCTCACTTTACTTGTTTTATTATTTCTTGTTCTGGTGGGGGGGGGGGGGGGGAGATGATATGGATATATTTTAATCTATTAATTTCAATTTTGCCCGGGCAGCGGCCTTTCGGCCTGCTCTTTACGATTTCCAACTGCCAAGGTATCTTTAACGTGCGCAACGTGCACACGGGCCCTCCGAATTTTTTCGTCCTTATCCGAGAAGACTAGGTACTCGATCCTACCCCCCCAATAGGACCAGGGACTTGAAAATATGAGAAAAATCCAATTTCCAAGAACTACTCGATCCTACCCCCCAATAGGACCAGGGACTTGAAAATATGAGAAAAATCCACGTTCCAACATGCCTGCACTGCCGGGGTTTAGAACCCGGGACCCTTGGCATGAGAGGCGAGCACCTTGCCTCTAGACCACCTATATCCACCCTACGACTAAATGCACTCTTTATGTCTAATACGTCAGGTGCAATGAGTGTAGTCACCATCGACGTGGGTTCGAATCCAGCAAAAATAGCATTAACACACATACACACATGCACACGCAGCCCATCTTTCCTTTATAGGATGCAAGGAAATCAAGGGCCAATACATTTTTGATAGGAGGGGTTGTCTCCCCCTGAAAATTTCCTGTAGTCTGGCTTTTCCAAGGTTATCTTTTCTTGTACGAGGTGCATACTCTATTTTATATAGTTTTGTTCTCACAGTCGAACCTCTTTACTGGTGGCACAGACATTTTTCTCCGCAGTAGCATAGTTATGTGCATGGCAGTGAGGTTTTCCTTAAGCTGTGAGAATCTTTGCGTCCTTTCCGGCAGCCGTACTTTATTAATTAGTTTTTGGCACGACTTTGACACGTCTAGCAAAGGTGTCCAGAACGGGATGAGGCGATTTTCGGCGCTGAGCCACCCATTCTCGGTGGGATTTCTCCTGGACTTGAAAAGAGTTTGAAAAGCTAAACATTTGGTTTGTTCAACAAGAGCATGTTTGTTTTTGTATGTGTAAGGGGGGGGGGGATATTCTCTCGTTAACCCTGCCTTTCCTATCGACATGTTCCCTTCGGTGATAATTTATTGAATCAGCAATACCATGGGCACTGTGGCCGTTTCTATCTCTGACATAATTATTATCGTTCGCCGTACCAGAAGGTTAATTTGACAGTTTTTTTTAAATTAAAAAAAATTTTTTTTTTACTTAAATAATGATGAAAGGCTTTTAAGATAACTGTTTGATATTTGAACTCCAAGCTGCCCAAACTATTTTCTGCGCCTTTGCTAAGGAAAGGGAAAGTTCTGTCACAGCTAATGAAAGCAAGAAAGGGTGATCTTCTCAGGCAATGTATCTTAGGCGATTGTGTGCCGTGGAATGTAATTGAAATTCTTCCCACTTCAGTAGCAATCCAGAATTCGTGGATTGTGAAAAGTGAACCATTGATAGAATGACAACATCTTGGACTACAGTCTTGATCATAATTTTCTTGAGATTTGGATGCGCTGAAGGCATGAAGCTAGATCCTTATGTTAGCTTCTTCCGGACAGTCTATATTATTATGCCCTGAAGTGGTCAAATAATTGTCTCGTAGGGAAGAAAAACATGAACATAATTTGAAATCTAATTGCACTGACAAGGACACACTTCAAAGAGTGTCGGAAGGTGATGTAATGAGGATGGACTCTCAGCAAGCCTGTGCAGCACTGTTCATTGTCTCAGACATTAACCCACCCCCCTCCCCCACCCTCTACGGTGACCTGATTCAACCAGAACAGGGGACTCGAAAGAACAATTCTTCATAGTAGAGCATTGAAAAGAAGAGACTGTCGGCGGGACCGTTCCTCACTAGGCTTGACCACTTGCCAGCGTCCCAGGTGTCAAGCACACCCTTGACAGACGAGCTGTAAAAAACGCAGCAGTAATTACTGCGCAGTCTGGAGGTACACTGTGCCAAATGAATGCGGTCACACGAGCGACACGCGGTAATTTCAGTCCTGGCGTAGCAGATGTGTGTCGCTCACATTCTGCTACGCCGCGACACATCAGCGCATTGGTGAAGCACAGAATTCAATGGACGCGGTCACACGAGCTGCATTTATTGCCGGCGCATTTCTATAACAACTGTGTTTTTTCCCTCTCGCCTCACTCCCCACGACAATATTTCCAGTGTGACCATGTCGTCTTATCACGAAACAGATAATTTGATTTTGGAAATAAAGAAAAGAAACATCATTTGGGACAGCACAAGTGAAGAATTATAAAAATAAAATTTAAAAAAACGATGCTTGGACCGATGTATGCATAGCAGTCAGACAAAATTTCAATGACTTCATATTTGTATGCTGTCGAACAACATTTGTTGTCAAAACTGTTGTTAATTCTTAAAAGATGGCTCTGGACCTACGAAAATAATTGAAGAATTTGGACTCATCTTCTTGAAGTTCTTCATATAAGGTGTAAAACTGACCTCAAAGTAATCTGTGAGAAACTATGGGATGAACCCAAAATCTTCTTTGTCCCTTTCTTTTTTTTTAAGATTCTTCTCATCACTATAACAAAAGCCACCCTGATTCTGATCGTCCATGTTGAAATGAGCTGTGTAGCTTTAAATATCGCCCCTGTGGACGGCATACAAAGTAAGCGAAACTTACTGCGCTGTAATTACTGCTGCGTTTTTTACAGCTCGTCTGTCAAGGGCCTAACTGCTTTTCGGTGTGAGCAGACCTCTCATACCACAGCTTGCGCTTTAGAGGTCTGGACAGTTGGGTGGGCGAACGTACGTGGAAAATTTATTTTCCACTCCAGTGGTTTTACACTAATTACATAGACTCAACACACCACCGGGCATTATCGCCATGTCCACCCTTGCGAGCAGATCTGCGAATAAGATTCTAGTCTTCTTCATTTCATTTATTTTCTTGACCAGGCGCATGTTCGATTTTTCGCTTAGGCGTAGCCTAAATTGTTGATACGTTATTAGTCTTTCCTGCACTTAAATTCACATCTGTGATTCACTTCATTAGTCTTGTGTGATGAATTGTGAAGTATATTCTGGACTTAAGTGTCAATTCCAACTGATTTCGGCGGACTGAAGCGCAAGAACTTTAAGACATTGCCAACTAAATTCTGTTTCAGGACTGCCATTTTATTTTTTGGTAAAGTTTTGATTACTTGGCCCTGCAAGTGCTAGCTAAACATAAAAGCCGTTGACGCGTCTCATGGTGCTGCAAGCTAGTTTGTCATACCCTTAGGTGAACAATTATCCTCGTGTGAACAACAAGGGCAGGCTGCAACATTGATATAATGACTACTGTGCCCAAAATGTATTGTTATCCTTTATAGGTCTTTGCATGAAAGACAAGAAGCTGTTTAAAATTTATAGGTGATGACAAAAATGCCAACATCATCAATGTTCAACAGACTTTCTAGCTTGAAACAAATATATATATCTTTGCTCATCCTCGCGGCTTGTTTGGTCTGTGTGAGATTGGCATCATCTGGGACCATTTTCTTGGCTGATCGAGATATGTCGGCATTGACAGTCAGTCTCTTCAGTTCTGGGACTCAAACAAAAGCCTCCGACACATGGTCTCAAACTATGGATGCCCGTTTACCTTGCCACGAAATGGCAACAGATGAGATCATGACTAAAGATTTACTGGAGCTGAACAATAATTGTCCCCCTTCACTGTATCTTGAATTTCTGGAAGATGGTCGTATTCGGAAAGCTGTTGACACCAAAGGCGTCCCTGGCAATGTTTCTTGTCCACGCGATCCTGTCAGATCACCATTTTGTCTTCCCTTTGCCGGACTGGTAAGCTGGCCCGGATGAGGAAACACATGGTCTCGTCATCTTATTCAACAACTAACAGGTATAGCAACTTTTCCCATCCAATTTGAATGTTCTTATGGTAAACATAATATTTTAAAACCCAACGTTCAAAGACCGCAGTAAATCAGCAATTGTTATCCGGTGAGATTTCTATGAACTATGAACATAGAAATGACATTCGTTCCTTCCATTCTTTTCAGTACCCTGTTATTTTGAAAATTGTTTTAAATGTAGCGTGAGTGTTCTGAAATTTGGCTCAAGTATGTACTGCCCTTAATTTGAATATCCACAATACTAATTCGATACATGAGTTTAGAGAGCAGTATAAATGTTGGCTCAGTTTTTCCCTGAAGGCTGCGCTATTTTTTATGCAGCATTTGAGTTCATTTGCGTTGTAACTTGGCACAACGGATTTGATGTGACATAGCATAACCGCTTATTTTTAAAAGCAATCTTCAGTTGACCACGTCATGAAACATGAATTGCCCTTACAGTGAAGACATGATAGTGAAATAGTGTCTTCGATGTCACTGTTCACATTTCTTGGGTCTTTACATTTTTCTCTAATTCTGTCTTTAATGTATTTGGACCGGAGCAATATATAATGACGTGGCTCTCAAGAAAAATGGATTTCAAGGCGAGGGAAAGAGCGAAAGAGTAATTGTGGTTAAAACACACTCTGCTGCCCCGAACAGCATACGGGGTAAGGCTATCTGGGTCTGAACGCACTGTTGTACATATACAGGCTGGTTTTAGGTGATCGTGGTCTAATTACAAAGCCTAAAATAGAGAAAATAGTGAGTTGTGTTTTCAGATATAGCTTTCTATATAAATCATCATGGACCGTCCACAAGCAGCCTTATGTTATAACGTGTATGCATTTAGGGTGGGCCGACTCAACGAACTGGCTGATTCGCGAACCCGAACACCTTGTGACCCCGATTCGACGAACGCGAATTCGAATCGAGGTCAGCGCTCATCACTATTCATAACCAATCATCACAAAGGAAGAGTGTCATATGACTATGTTTGCAGGGAAATTCGAGTTGATTCGGGTCAAATTCGAACACCTCTCGTAACTTCGAATGAGACACTGTGCAGGGGAAAATAACTTAGTACTGTATTTCATCGGCATTTTTGTCAGTTTACGTGAGATATGCCGAACTATTTATTCAAAATTTTCGAGAGACATCTTATCTTTTTGGTGTGCATTTGTTATATTATTTATAATATTTAAAAGGGATTTATTATGGTAAACTATTTCTTATACTTCATTTTCTCCTTAAGACCTTATTCGTCTGATTCGTGTTGATTCGGCTGTGATGCGTGATTTGTCTAATTCGAATTCAGCTTCCAGAATTCATCGAATTTCGAATTCCGAATGGAATCCGCCCACCTTTAGTATTCATGATATAAAATGGCTTTGAATAACCGAGAACATTCCTCTTCCAAGAAACACAGACAGATGTGGTCTGAGCGACTCTTTAAATCTAGAAATGATGGAACCTGGGAGTAGGCTATGTGTGCTTGCATGTATGTGTGTGTGGGGGGGGGGCACAAGGAGACGCAAAAGCTGTGGACGATGGAACAGGAAAGAAGGAGGGAGAAGTGAAAGGAGATGGGGAAATGGGACGCGCGAACGAACAGTGAGGAGTTAACGGGAAAAAAACCCAGCAGTCACAGGCGGGCAATCGACAAGAATCTATTGCTCTAGTCTTCGACCATCAAAGTGTTGTGTTGTTCACTAACCTCTCAGATGCCATAAAATAAATATCATCCCGATAATCCAGTGGAACTGCAAAATAAAATTACGATGACCGAAAATAAATCCTGAATTAATTTTATATATTCTACTTTGCTTGAACGGGATAATTCTACCCAGGAGGGATCGGCAAATTAAACAGCTTCTTACAAAGTTTTTCTTTTTTCCAATTTCATCTCATGACAGGCAATTTCGAAAAGCAGATTATTATCTTGAGGAACCAATTCGATTCATTTCTGGCTGAATTTCGACGCAGAAGAGCTGGCCATATAGGAACCTGGAATGTCACTACAAATGACACAGGTGACAGCTGGTTTCATCTCACACCTTCCAGCACCCCCCCCCCCCACACACACACACCTTCCCAAGTCCTTCCCATTACCGGAAATTGGTACATGCAAATAGTCTTTGTTGAGTCATCTCTATCCTTTGTTAGCACTGTAACGTTTCCGGCCTCTCTCGCACTGTCACTTTGTGCTTAATCCTATCTCAATTATAGTCAGGATGGTAGCCCTGAATGACTATAATTGCTATGGACTAACTTTACTACTATGTTGATAGATTAATTTCACGCACTCCTCCTGCATTCGCTCTCTTTTTCTCTCACTAACTTTCTTCTGACACCAGCCGTGATAGGCACGCCACCAAATCACCAACTGAACTCAACTTCTATAAATTATAATGAACGAGATCTGTATTTCTACACAATGTTACTTATTCAGTAATAATGAAGAACATGAATTATACAATAGCACGGTATGTTAATGCTGGAACAGAATCAAGGGAATCAATACATAATAATCAAGGTAAAGACTTCGCAGTATTCAATCTCTACCTAATGGCATAAACACACATATTATAAAGGAAACCTCAGCTTTTGGCGTGTATGGCACTATCTGGGCACTGGTTCCTCGTCTCTACTCTGGCTTGTCTGCGCAGTTAGGTGAACTGTGTACCCCCCAATCTAGTGCAACGTTGATGAAGACTGCTCCATAGCCTCAACACCATACTGTCATGACAGGAAACCCGCGCGTCAACGTATCGCCTCTATGGCCAGAGGTACTACTAGAAAGCAGGGTCGACAAGTATCGTCAAGAACCGACAAGTCATGAAGTCAAGAGGTCGAGAAGCCAAGAAGGTGTTGTTCTTTCCCTCTAAAGAATAAACAGTCACAACTTCCTAATCTGCCGCTGGAAGGCATGACTTCCATACTTACCCCATGGAGTAAATTTATCATTATTACATTATTTTAACCGCTGACACTGTTACCCGTCAGACCGCAGCTCTCATAAGCTCCCATAAAGGCAATAGAATGAATATCAATATAGTTTTAATAACATTTACTTGCTTCCCACGAAGAATAATACACTCTCTAACAGACCCCATCCTATAAGGTTTTGCAACGTATATAACGGTGTTTCCGTGACTCTCTCATAGACAGTTACACCTAAATAACCCCACTAGGTTTAGGATCCATATGAACATTAAGTAAAATACACATACGTTATAAAAGTTTACTTACCACTCAGCAACAGCTCAAATGCCGACAAAATACCATGCTCTGATGAAGAACTTTTGTGGGTTACAATAATTATGCCTTACTAACATGTGTTACAAGCACATGCCAAAATAGGAAATGACTTTTTTAAAGTGTTGAACACAACGTTTGACCGATTTATGAAGCTGGGAGAGTCAAGTTCACAATGAAGAAAAAAAGCTGTAGCCTTAATTTTTTCATTTCAGTTTTAACCCTCTAAAGTTGGTGTATTTTTGTCCTTGCTTACTAGCGTGAAATCCCAGTTCCACGTGCACCAAGCACCTCTTGGGAGATGGATAAATATACTTATAATAATAATAAGGAATGGTAGGGACTGCATGTGTCACGTTGTTAAAATATTCTTTAGGCTTTTTTTGTGACCACTTCGTGCCAACTTCAAAAACCATTACTGCAGCCTTTGTGCCCAATGAAAAGGCGAACGAAACTTGATTCCAATCCTAATGTGGGTTCTTTTCCCAAAAGTTCAATGTACTAATTAAATCCAGTCTGGCCACACTCACTCCGAGCCAGAATCCCCATGAACTGAAGATTATATTCATCAGAACTTGAAAACTAACAGTCATTATTTTACTGGTTGCTCGATGTAAATGTAAATACTGTCAGTGCAAATTTTATGAAATGTCTCTATGAATAATAATAATAATTATTGGTGACTATTCTTTGTTCCGTTTCTATTCTGTTTTCTTTCGTTGACAGGTTGGTTAAAATTTGCTACCAATTCAGCAAAGGAGTGGCCTAACTTCGTGCGAACACTACTGACGCATAGCGAGCCACAAATGATCGTAATGTACGAAGACCTGAGGTCCTGTTTACTGCGAGAGCTCCTGCATATCGCCAGTTTCCTGAAAACATCTAAGCTGACCAAATTTTCCCCTTGCTGCGCTGTGGTGAATGCTGAAGGTGCCAATCACCGAAAACATGTGGACGAACCTAGCACCATCTTCTACACCAAAACGATAAGGTCTCAAATTAACGTTATGTTGACTCATCTCGCTCAAAATGTCTCAAAGGATTTCCCCATTTTATCAAAGCGGTTATTAGGCTATAGGCGTTAACAGTACATTTGGCTGTACGAGGAAAGATTAAGATGGTACATAATTATTATAATTATAATCAGTGGAACCCGCTTAAACCGAATTTCAGGGGACCAACGATTGTTTTTCGTATCAAAAGGACTAGTTGGGTTGGCCCGCTGACTTACGGAATACACAGATGTGATTTTTAAAGTGGAGTTTCGGTCAGCAATGTGTAAAGTGGGGTGCAGAACGAAATATCTTGTCATATTTTTTAATTCTACTTGAAGAAATTGTTTTTTTTTTCCTCGGCTCAAAATTTCGGAAATACAATTTTCTGTTCAACCCAATTGCGGCTGAAAATCAACGAAAGTAACTTCAAGACCTTTTATAATATGCCCACGTACTCCTTTACTTCTTTCTATGCATGACATGATATTTTGTAGAATTTAATCCTCGGCTGTAAAAAAGCCTTTCGTGATTACATGTTCACCCTCTAGCTCCATTATAGTAAAATTTCTGATAAAGAATTGGTTTGAAATCACAATTTTCAGTCCCACAAAAGTAATGAAAACAAGACACCTTGGTAATTTTACTTCATTACCTCCCTTGAAGTACTGCATACTTCTAACAACGGAAGTCCACTTTTTTTTTCCCCGTTCGTTTGGACATTTTGTCAGAGCCAGAGATGTTTGGCACATTTCGGAAATGCATGTAAGTGGGAGAAGGAAAAAATGTTGAATAAGTGTTTATGTACTGTAGCCTCAGGGAATTGTCAAAACAGTGGGAAGTGGTAATCGACAAGATGTATCTTAACTGCTGTACAAGTACTGTTAGTGAATGTATTGCAGTCGATGTTTGACCATTTCGCAACAGCCCACGGAAAGGTGTATAAATGACGAGATGGTGACGGGCGGTAAGCTGCTCGCCGCTCACTGGTTTTTTTTATCTTCGCGGCGCACTGCACATCGTACCCCTGCTGCCCCGTCAACCCCATTAACGTAGTCCCACCTTGTGGACATGAAATGAACAAGGTCACTTTGTTCTGTTTCTGTTAATATGTTATTTATAATTTTATAAATTTGCGACACTTACCACAATGTTTAGGCATTCGTCTGTAATTGAGAGTACAGTCCCTTGTGCTGACAACCAGAATAAACAGGACACGTTGAAATCTGTTCTACACTCTCGTTCATTTACATGTCTGATTACCATGGTGGCAGTCGGCTAAGTACATTCACTGAATGAATGATTGAACCCAACCTCCCGAGTTCGAACTCATCGCGGAATGAAATTGAGCGAATGTGGAACTGAAATGAACTTTCCTAGACGCCACACGCTCAAACACAAAATAGCAATCGAAGGGAGACAACTCAGGAATACATTCAAGAACCCTCAAGCAAACCACTCTTACCCCCCTTGGCGTGACCTAGTCCAAGTTATGTGTTGTCATTCATGAAGATCCAGTAAATGTGCAACAACAAAATTGTATTACCTCGAACTAATCGCAACAGAATGCAATTGACACAACTCGCAATGAACAATCCACTACTACAAGTTTGAAAACGTAGCAACAAAACTGAAACATACCCACAGTCACACAGTGGGCCCTGTTACTGTTAGTGCCACTGTTTCTCAAATCTCTTGGTCAATCGGCCCCACTAGTGCCCTGTTGATCAAGTCTAATAATCAGTCGGCCCTGTTAGTGCCACTGTTATCAGTTCGTCATCATTCACTAAATTTGGAGTGAAACAACCATCATGGCTGAGGCAAATTTTCGTCTGCCTCCGTCCTTAGAAATCAATGAAGGCAATGTTGCCGAGAATTTTCGTAAATGGAAACGCCATTTAGACATTTACATGACAGCTTCAGGTGTTTCTGAAAAGGATGACATAAGGAAAGCTGCAACTATCTTTCATATTGCTGGTCCTACGGCTGTTGAAGTCGTCGATCAACTTCCTTTTGAGAAAGGAGAAGACAGGCAAAATCCTGGGAAAATCCTCCAAAAGTTAGAAGAATACTGTTGTCACGAGCGAGTGAGCGTGGGTCAATAAGTGAGGGGAAGGGGACTTGAAGCGTGCGTGTTGTGAGTGAGTTGAGGCTTAGACGAGGCAAGATCTGAGTAGTCAGATCACTGCAAGCCAAAACAAATGAAGTACTACAGACATATCGTTTCTGGAACACTCCCATCAGTGTTCCATTTGATTCATTTTGTAACAGAATTGAGAGCTCGAGCAAACTCATGCAATTTCAAAGACAAAGACAGGATGTTGAGAGACAAAATAGTTTTTACTGTTGAGAAAAAGTTGCAGGAACGCCTCTTAAGAGAAGTAGAGTTAGACCTCAACAAGACAATTCAAATTTGTCGAGCAGTGGAGCAATCTACATTACATGTCCACGAAATGAACACAACCTCTCAAGAAAGGAAGATTGAGGCTGTTAGCCAGCCACCGAGACAGTCATCATCAAAGCAAAAACCAATCATGTTGGCAAACTGCAGAATCTGATATTGTGGCAAAAGCCACCCTAGACAAAAGGAACTATGCCCAGCGTGGGGAAAAACGTGCTCAGCCAGCAAAGGAAGAAATCATTTTCGAGCAAAATGTATGAAAATAAATCTGTGCCTTTCAGAAACCTGTGCAAGTACAGAAACAATGGAGACACAAGAAGAAAAGTCTACGAGTACAGCATGGCTTTTTGCAGTAAATCAAAGAACAACAGGATAACAGCTCAATTCAAGATTAACAACCACAACATTCGTTTCCTTGTCGACACCGGAGGAGATGTGAACATAATCTGCAAGAAATTTGTCAAAAAAGGACAAATTGAGAAGACAGACCATACTCTGGTCATGTGGAACAACACAAAATTGTTGCCAGTGGGCAAAGCAGAACTAGAAGTTGAAAACATCAGAACAGGACAAAGGAAGAAATTAGAGTTCACTGTGGTAGAAAACAATCTTATGTGTTTGTTGGGTACAAAAGCTTGTGAAGAATTCAAGATACTTTCTGTGCACAGAGATAGATTTATCAATGTTACCGAATCACACCCACCTCAACAAACCAGTAGAAAATTGCAAACCAAAGACAAACCAAAGTTGGGAAGCCTGGGCTATGGTAAACTACATGTAGACCAAGATGCCAAACCTGTCGCCCTGCCATGCAGAAACGTGCCTTTTGCTTTAAAGGACAAAGTCAAAGAAGAGCTAAATCAATTAGTGGAAAGAAGCATTCTCATTCCAGTGGAGGAACCCAGTGCTTGGGTCAATCAGATGGTAGTGGTTGAAAAAGCAGACAAGAAACTCAGAATTTGCATTGACCCACAACCTTTAAATAAGGCGCTCAAAAGAGAACATTACAAACTACCAACTTTAGAGGACACTCTACCCCTTTTTGAAAATGCAAAAGTTTTCTCAAAGCTAGATGTAAAAGATGCATTCTGGCATGTGTGTCCAGCATGCTCACTACAATGATCACCCCGTTCGGACGTTTCAGGTGGGCACGGCTTCCTTTTGGATTAAATGTTTCCACAGAAATATTTCAAAAGAAACTGATGCAAGCACTGGGAGGCTTGCCTGGCTGCATAAATGTTGCTGATGACATAGTCATTGTTGGCAGAGGATCAACACAAGAAGTGGCCAATGTCGATCATGATGAAAATTTACACAGGTTGAGAGAGAGGTGCTCTGAGAAAAACATTGTGCTTAACGAAGGCAAATCCCACATCAAGCAAGGGGAAATCACTTTCATGGGACACCGCATTGGTGTAGATGGAATCAAACCAGACCCCCAGAAAGTATCTTCAATCACACATATGGCACCCCCAAAAGATGCTCAGGAAGCACGCAGATTCTGCGGCATGATTCAATACCTAGCAAGATTCCTGCCCAACCTATCCGAGAAACTGGCACCAATAAGAAATTTGGTGAAGAAAAATACTGACTTTCATTGGAGCGGAGAGTGTCAAGATGCGTTCAATGAAGTCAAAGAACTGATAGTTGATACACCTGTGCTGAAATATTTTGACCCTAAACAAGAACTGCAAGTTCAAGTGGACAGTAGCAAATCCGGTCTTGGCTGTGTATTAATGCAAGATGGACAGCCAATCGAATTCGCCTCAAGAGCGCTCACCACCTCAGAACAAAGGTGGGCACCAATTGAAAAAGAAATGTTGGCTGTGGTATTTGGACTGGAACGTTTCAGCCAATATACTTATGGAAGAGAAGTAACAATAATAAATGACCACAAACCATTGCTATCCATCATTGACAAACCACTGAATCAAGCTCCGCCACGACTTCAACGGTTGCTTATGAGGAGCAACAAATATCATTTCAAATTTCAATGGCTTCAAGGAGAAAAGCTCATCCTCGCAGATTTCCTCTCACGACACTACCTCAAAAATGACACTGATGAAGCGGGTGTAAATGATGAAATAGCCACAATCTCTTTCATAACAGTGCCCATTTCTGACCTCATGCTAGATAGATTTGCTGAAGAGAGCAAGCGAGATAGAACATTGCAAAGACTGAAAACAGCCATCATTGAAGGATGGCCCGAGTCAAAAAGTGAAGTTCCTTCCGAAATACTCCCATATTTCCAAATGAAGGACTGTCTTTCAGTAGAAAATGATCTAATTCTCAAAGGCAAACAAATAATTGTCCCTTTTACTTTGAGACATGAAATGAAAACCAGACTTCATGCAGCTCACCTGGCATATGATAGTATGGTAAGAAGGGCAAGAGATGCAATTTATTGGTCTAACATGAACTCTGAAATCAAGCAAATGGCCGAAAACTGTGAAAGCTGCCAAGCAATTAAACCTTCGAACTGCAAGGGAAACCTACAACAGCATGGAGAAGGAAGTGAACCATGGACCAAAATTGCCACAGATTTGTTTGAAATCAACGGGCGAGTATACCAAGTAGTCAGACTATTTCTCCAATTTCATCGAGGTAGACTACCTGCCCACCACAACAACTTCCATGATAGTCACAAAACTGAAAGGCCATTTTGCCAGATATGGAATACCAAAATGTGTTGTTACGGATTCTGGACCGCAATATTCCTCTCGTGAGTTCAGTAATTTCGCACAAAGATGGGGTTTTCAACACATCAAATCCGACCCTGGACATCATCAAGCTAATGGGAAGGCAGAGGCATCAGTAAAAATCATAAAGAAAATGACGTGGAAGGCTGTAGAAAAAGGAGCAGATCAGTATGAGGCATTGCTGGAACTTCGCAACACACCACGTCAAGGTTTCACAATGAGCCCTGCAAGAATCCTAATGGGAAGAAACATTAGGACAATGATACCCTCAATAGCAGAGAACAAAGAAAAGAACAGAATAAACCCAGACGTAGTCGAAGAACTACAGAAGCATAAAATGACAATCAAGAAATGTTTCAATAAAAGAGCTCACGAGCTACCACCCATTTGCACAAACTCCCCAGTGTACTACCAAAAACCCTGAAAGGAAAAAGTGGGAAAGTGGTATAATAACGGCAGCTCCAAAAGACAGTTCCAAATCATACCAGATCACTGGAGAAAATGGAGGACACTTTGTGAGAAACAGAGTACACATCAGACACAAGAGAACGCCATTCTCACCCCAAGTACCAACAGAGGCGTACACAGAACCGAACCCAGACCAAACATCAAATGATACTCCCTCAGTGACACAGACACCATCGGAAAATAACCCAATGACAATGGAACCTAGAAGGTCAACCAGGGAGCGCTTCAGACCAAATTGGATGAAAGACCTTGTTCGCTAAAACTATAACAGTTTCCACCTGCAATGACAAATTTACTTTTGTTCTGTGTTAGTGTTAATTTAAATTACCTTGTTGTTTGTTCTTTTTTTTACTAATCTCATCAAAGTACGATGTGAACGACTCTTCATTTCAACACTCATTACATATTACACATTACACATAATTCACAGAACTATTTATCCTGAGAAAAGAGGATGTTAATATGTTACTTATAATTTTATAAATTTGCGACACTTACCACAATGTTTAGGCACTCGTCTGTAATTGAGAGTACAGTCCCTTGTGCAGACAACCAGAATAAACAGGACACGTTGAAATCTGTTCTACACTCTCGTTCATCTACATGTCTGATTAACAGTTTCACATCAAAGGCAATAAAATTTCGGCTTTTTTTTTTTTTGAACTCTCTCTACCGAGTAAATAAAAGAATCTTTCGGGTAAAAGATATTCAGATGATTTTCTTTGCGTGTAAAGAGGTGCAAATGTACAAGAAATAAAGAAGGATTACGCCGGAACGACGGAATTCTTTCAGTTAAAAAGAATGTTCTTCTTATGCGCTTCCGGTTTAAACAGGTTCCACTGTATTTGTATGATAAATAATACAAAATGTTATTCATAGATATTATTTATGGTTGCGATGATTATGTTCGCTAGAAATGAAGAGTACCGAGATGATGGGAGGTTTTGAGAGAATGACTAGATCTATATAATTAAAAAAAAACAAAAACATGAACTCATGTTCGAAATACGATTCCTCACTCTCCAGGGCTATTCAACAGCCTTTGTTTTATGATGGACAGACAGACAGGCGGAGGAACAGACACATAGGTAGATCTAGATAGAAAGGCAGATGTCAGGGGCTGCCAATTAAGTTTTTCCCTCCAGATGTAAACCCACTTTAAGATGTTAAGAATGGTGTGTTATATTTGTTAATTTAGATGCATGGGTTTATTTGTTCGACTGCATTTTTATAATTTGAGAGGTATTAACTCTAAATCTAAATTCCACTCACACACCAGATACTAAATAACAAATAGATTAACTGGCAGACCTGCAGGGTTTAATTACTACTCTAACTACAATAACAAATATGAGTCAGAAACAATCTCACAATAATTCATATTAAATTCATAACATATTCAGATTCAAAGCTATTATGTTCTAAACGTTGATTTACTTCTAATATAATTATTATAATAATAATAATAATATATACATTTATATAGCGCCAGGACTAAAACATTAAAAGCTCTAGGCGCTGTACACAGTAAAAAATCATAAAAGCACATTCAAATAAACTTACACACACACAGACAAACTAGTTTTATACATCCATAGCAAGCTATAAAATTCAGTTTTTAAAAAGAAATGTTTTTAACCTGTTTTTAAATATGTTTAGAGAGGCAGAATTTCGAACCTCTTGTGGTAAAGAATTCCACACACAGGGACCAAAACAACTAAAAGCTCTATCTCCATAATTTGATGTTTTACACCTGGGAACAACCAGTTTGTTTTCTGTAGTAGATCTTAAAAATCTATCAGACTCATGTTTTTTCAAAAGTTCCGAAAGATAGGAGGGAGCTGAACTTTCAAGACATTTGTAAACCAAAACTGCAGCTTTAAATTTTATTCTGTTTTCAACAGTAAGCCAGTGAAGTTGGTCAATAAGGCTTGAGGCAGATTCTCTTTTTGATTTTCTAAAATTCAGTCTAGCTGCATTATTCTGAATTATCTGAAGGCGTTTTATTTTGTTGCTCGGAATTCCAAAGAGCAGAGAGTTACAATAATCAAGCTTTGAAAACATAAGTGAAGTGATAAGTATTCGAGTTGCCTCTTGGGATATGAATGGACGAATAGAGCTGATGTTTTTTAATTGAAACATTAATGATCGACATAATGAACTTATTTGATTTTCCATGCTGAGATCTGATTCTAAAATTGTGCCTAAGTTTTTAACTTTATCCACGTTTGCTACACTGCTTTCACCAATATTTAATTTTACATTTTTAATTGCAGTAATTTGTCTTTTCTTTCCAATAATCATAACTTCTGTTTTGTCTTCATTTAGCTTTAGTTTGTTTTGGTTCATCCATTCTTTTGTGTCCATAATACACTTTTCACTATCTTTTATAACATTGTCAACATGACCTAAAGTCGTACCAGGGTGATATAGTTGGACATCATCAGCATACTGATGGTAATAAAAACCATGATCTTTAAAAATATTAGACAGGGGCCCAATGTACATAATAAAGAGAGTGGGACCTAAAACTGAGCCTTGTGGAACACCATATGGCAGTATGTATTCTTTTGATTTTATGTTATCTGTTACAACAATTTGTTTTCGGTCACATAGATAGGACCTGAACCATTTAAGAGCTATACCAGAGATCCCATAGGTTGCTTCTAATCTGCAAAGAATAATTTCATGATCTATAGTGTCGAAGGCAGCTGATAGATCAAGAATGTTTAAACACGAAACCAAGCCCTTGTCCAGTAATCCAAACAAATCATTAACAATCCTCAATAAAGCAGTTTCAGTGCTACAATTTGCACGATATGCTGACTGGAATGATTCACAGAGAGCGTTATTGTTTAGATGACCAAGTAGTTGTTTTAAAATTACTTTCTCTAAAATCTTTGATAAAAATTGAAGATTAGATACTGGTCTATAGTTTTTCAAGTTTTCAGAGTCAAGATTAACTTTCTTAAGCAAAGGTTTCCATAATTCCAAATCCTTGTAAATCCCCCACTGAACCATTAAACCCTTATTTCTTCCAATACTAACACTGTCTAAACTCTAATATAATACTCTACTAATCATTTCATATTTATGGCTTGCCTAGCTCACTATGGAGACACCACATAGGCATGATAAATGTTCAGAATTAACAACAAAACCTAGATCTAGTCTCCAGATCTATAGGTAGAGTAGTGTATCTCACAATTTGCTAGATCTACAATAAAATTTCATATAACATCGATATGTAACTAGATCTATGATGGACTGGCAAATCCAAATCTCATCATGAACAGTTTTAGGTTTTAAACATCCATTCCTGGTGATATCATCTCGTTCTCCATTACAGGATGTCTACGTTGAATACGCTCGTCTGCTAGATCTAGTCTCGACGAAGCGTGTCCCTGATGTTTTCACAACTCACCATTGCCCTGGCGATAAGCCAGGTTAATAATAGAACAGCTTTTTCAATTGTTCAGACTGCCATAGCTGTCAACGAGCGACGCTAGGCATAATAAATTATTCATGTCCACAAAACCCTCTCGTCAGGCCAGAGATAACGCCGACCACCCGCACAGAGGACTATCTGCATGGTAAGTCAAGAAGAAGTACCACTGCAGGCGCCAGCACGGCGTTGCGATCTCTACGCCAACCCTCATTGGTTAGCTCTTCAACCGTCAGTGACGTCAGCAAAAATACAATCCTCTCTTCAATTTAAAACTGGGGCGCTAATCTTCCCTCTAAACCTAACGGCTTTTATTTAACTCTTTACTAGCTACCAATATACATGTTTACCTTTACTTTTCTTATAATTATCAATATACGAAGAATTCTATTACTGTTTCAAACTTCCGCTATGCTAATTTCCCGTCTATGCTAATTTGTTACTGTTACAAGTTGACATCACAGACGACAATGTTTTAAGGCCACTCCAACAGATATCTTGGTTTTTCACAATAGTTACATTCACGCTTAGGCCAACGTATTTAATCTTGACAGCAGATACAGCCATACAGTTAGGCAGACAGACATATAGATAGACAGACAGACAGACAGACAGACAGACAGACAGACAGATAGATAGATAGATAGATAGATAGATCGATCAGGGGCGAAGCGTGGCCCTCTGCAGAGAGTAATCAGAGTTTAAACTAGTAAGATCCATAATAGGACGTATCGCTTCATCATATTTACATAATTATAAATGCAGGGACTAAAACATGATTTATTATATAATAAATGTGTGAGTCTGTTTGGTTGTTCTGTTAAGTGTTATACTTGTTCGTTCGTGATTGTTGTCCTGTCATAATAAGTACATCTCCCAGTCTGGGATTTGTGACAGTGGGGGCTCGTCCGTTTAGCTACCTGTGGTCATTTTGACATTGCGTATTCGTCATATCTAGTTGTATTTCTGTTGTGGTAGGAATTTGTGCTGTTGTCTTTTGTTCGTTGGATGTATGGGGGATGAGTTCTTTTGTTTCTCGGGGGCCTCAGCATAGTGCTGTTGGCCCCCTATTCTTGATTTTCTCTCTCTTTGGTCTTTCTTGTTGTTGTTCTTTCTTTCTTGTTGTCTTCGTTCTTCATTCTTCGTGGTTACATTTATTTATTAAGTTTAGGGAGCTCCAGCAACTAATGAAAGTGGGTACGGAACTTGGCCTTGAAGGCGTCGAGGTACGTGGCTGGATTAAGGAGCAGCAGGCGGAATTGCGCGATGAGCGTGCTAAAGATAGGGAGCGAGAAAGAGAGAGAGAAAAAGAGGCCCAGGAAAGGGATTTAAAGTTAAAGGAGACAGAGGCGCAAGTAAAAATTACGGAATTGGAGAGCAAGAAGAATGCGCCAACGGAAACAGTTGAGCGGCAGGGACAAAATAAGAGTGGTGTTCGGATTAAGCTGCCTACGTTCGACGACGAGAAGGACGATATAGACGCCTTCCTTTACAGGTTCGAACTAAATGCACAACTGCAATGGGGGGAGAATGAGAAATTATGGTCCACGTACCTGGCATCCTTATTGCAGGGTCGAGCGTTAACCTACTTTAAAGAGTTACATCGCGAAGACGTGCATGATTACGATAAGCTGAAGTCTTTGTTGCCGATTTGCGCGTACGGAGGAATATTTCCGGGAGAAGTTTAGGCGAGCACGTGCGGATACCAGGGAGGACTTTGCTGCCTTCGTCGCCAGATTGACGGAGTATTTCGCGAACTGGCTGGACTTGTCGCATGTTGGCACAGATTTTGTTAAATTGAAGGACCTAATGATCCGCGACCAGCTATACGCGTCGTGCCATAAGGATTTAATGGCTTTTCTCAAAGAAAACGAACCCGCGACGGTGCAGGAGTCGTCAAAGTTGGCGAAAGCATACCGTACGGCACATCCGTCCAAACCAGTGGCGAGGGCGTACGTGCAGGATGCTGGTTACGTCGCCGTGCTTGAGGGGTCGCCGACAGGACATGGTAGAGACAGGTCGCGTCAGCGTGGTGGCTTTAAGGGGCAAGCCCAGGTCCCACGTAGGGGGTATTACCAATCACCTGCATATGGAGCCGGTAAGTTTGACCGAGCAGGAGGGCGAGATCGCGGTAATGGCCGAGGGCGTTTCGTAGCCTTTGCCGATGATCGACGGCAGAGGGACTTTAGTTCCGGTCGCGATGGGTCACGGGGACCCAGGTCTTGCGGAGCACAGGGAGCGGAGTGTTGGACTTGCGGACGCGTAGGGCATTTTTCTCGGGATTGTAGGGCCGTGAAATGTTGGAACTGCGGAAGAGCAGGTCACACCAGGGTTAATTGTCCTGCAAGAAGGATAGCGGCGAACGTGGATGGCAATCATGGTAGCTCCACTCAATGTTCCCCTAGTAAGTTTCACCATGCGGCCGCGTGTGTTACATCGGACAACGGAGGCGGACAGTATTCTAAGTGTCCCAGTTGTGAGAAATTATTATCTTCCGGTGTTTTGCCTTGTGGGAGAAAGATTCCCGTTATTAATTCATGTCATACAGGGGGTGGTCTTAGGGTTTATCCGGGGTTTGTTGGGGACCAACCGGTGTCGGTTTTGCGTGATACAGGATCTACCGTTGTGGGAGTGCATAGAGACTGCATTCACGAGTCACAGCTTACAGGTGAGACTGTCCCATGCATTCAATTTTCAGGGGCCATTGAGAAATTACCCATGACAAAGATAGTGATTGATACACCTTTTCTTAGCGGGGAAGTCGAAGCAGTCGTTGGGTTTTTCCCAGGCGCCCAGCTCATCATTGGTAATGTATCTCGGGTGGTTTCCCCTTCTGAGGAGCATGTACAGGCATGGTCACAGTCTAAAGGTATTGACTTTTGTGCCGCAGTCGAGACACGTCGACAGGTAGCTGATAAGGGTAAAGTTAGACCTTTGGCAACGCCAGCGGTCAATCTAGATATCACACCAGAGCGCTTGGCGAAATTACAAAAGGAGGATCCATCATTGAGTCCATGTTTTGGGGAAGCGCGAACTGAGAAAACGAGTAAATATAAGAACGGTTCATCTTCGTTTCTTATCCAGGTGGGCATTCTGTTCCGAAAGTATGTCACAGTGGCTTCCGTTCTAAAGCAGGTCTGTCATGATTCGGATGTTGTTAGAACTCTTGTGTTTTACCAGGGCCATGAGAAATTGGCTGGTGGCCTTGAACGGTCCTCGCGAATTATAGTTGGTGAGTAAATAAATGTAAAGTTAAACTGTTAGATTCACGCTTGTCGGTTTTAATGTTCGTGATTAATAAGTAATGGAGTAGGGGTGAAACAAGGTGAGGATAGTTGACATTGTTAAGTATGACTAGACAAGTTTTTGCACGTTAACTGGCTGGTAGAATAGTGCAGACGTAGTACTACAGTTAAAATGGTGGGAGGTTTCGGCCAATGAGATTGCTGAACTAATTGGGCCAGCGGACTAGCACTGCTGGGTAGTTGGATAGTATAAAACATCGTGTAACGTTCAGATCCATTGAATACAGACGAGCAGAAGCATCGTGTCGTGAAGTATCTCCGGTTGGCCAGTACCTGAACTGTGTGATTTGAAGACTAGAAGTCTTTGCTAATCGGACTGACTGAGCTCTAGAAAGAAAGGTCTGAGTGGGCTGACCTTTAAAAGCCCACGCTGCGCTCTTTTGATGTTCGCGCCTACCATTAGGCGTGACCAACGGTAACATATCTTATTGTCTAAGCATAATAGAAGTTCAGAGATAGAGAGAGAACCACAGCCTCATAGGAAGTCTAAGGAAACCCCAGCTGGCACTCGACGAACGAGTGGCCCGTATTATAGATCTATCTCCATAGTATGATTGAAGTAATATAGCACATTGTTGATGAATTGAATAGTGATTGTGCATATATATATATATAGTCTTTTGCAACTGCTTAATTACCTACAAGCCGAAGTGTGCTTCTGTAGGCTTTGAACGTACTGGGCTCTCCTAACATTCAAGCCCATATGATTTAGGGAGAGTTTGCCTGGCGACTGGCCAGTGGCGACTCAACTGTCACTTTAGATTGATATCTAGTTTCGTATAATATACCCATTTGCTATTGATTGCAGTACATCCAATAAGGAACCATAGTTACATGAATATCATAGATTAAGTTAGTAATTAGAATTTATTGCTTTGAATATACCTCTATTGTCTTTTGTTTTGTTTATTAATATTTAAATAATAAGATGGCCTGACCGGCCTGACATAGATATACGCTCTAGTTATTTGATACTTTTCTTGTGTGGTTGTGTCCGAGTGTGAGTTAGCTGCCTCTCGTACAGTCATAACATCCCCAAGACCCTAACTCTGCTCGTGACAAGGTCGTTGTGCCAGCGTTGCTAATGGCAACAGTATTGCGGTTGGCCCATTAGCGGGTCATATGGGAATAGCTAGGACCAACGAGAGAGTCCTCAAGAATTTTTATTGGCCATCAATCCACAGAGATGTACGGTTGTACTGTAAGACGTGCAGTGCGTGCCAAAAGACGACGCACAGGGGACGTACACCCCAGGCTCCTCTTCAGAATATCCCCACGGTTTCGGAGCCTTTTAAGGTTTCGATTGACCTTGTTGGCCCCATTCACCCAGCTACTGATAGGGGGAATCGGTTTTTTTTAACGGTCAGTTGTAATGCTACGAGATGGCCAGAGGCGGTTCCTCTCCGTACCACAACGTCAGAAGCAGTCGCGGAAGCGTTGTTTGGAATCTTCGCTAGAGTGGGAATACCGGAACAGATTTTGTCTGATAGGGGCGCGCAATTTACGTCGGATATGATGAGGGAATTGTTTCGCTTATTTAGCATACAGCCCATCACTACCACCCCATATCATCCACAGGCTAATGGCATGTGCGAGAGACTAAACTCGACGTTAAAGTCGATGTTGCGTAAGGTAGCTGCTGATCGCCCTAAAGATTGGGATAGGTATATCCCTGCAGTATTATTTGCGTATAGGGAGGTACGTCAGGAGTCAACAGGATTCTCTCCGTTTGAGATGTTGTATGGTCGTAGTCCTAGGGGTCCAACGGATGTTCTTCGGGACATGATGACGTCGCCATCATCGGGAGACGATGAGCAAATTTCAGTGTTTCAGTACCTTGTTGATTTAAGAGAGAGATTATCTTCAGCGCGCATTATTGCGGAAGAAGCTTCCAGTATTGCTTCAAAAAGAGCAAAAAACTATAAAGATAGAGGGTCCAAACTGCGAATTTTTAAGCCAGGAGACAAGGTTTTATTGTTATTGCCTACGGATCATAATAAGCTATTAATGACATGGAAATGTCCGTATACTATTGAGCGAGTCGTTGCGAAGGTAGATTATGCTATTCAGATTGATGGATCAGTTAAGGTTTTCCATGTTAATATGCCACAGAGATTTTATGAGAGACCAGAGTATCTGTGTGCTCAGACTAAACCAGTGGAGCGTGTCATACGTCGTCATGGTCTGAACATATTCAGACACTAACAGTAATTTTTAAACGACGGCGTCATTTTGGGTTAACTGCTAAACCCGCAAAGATGGATTTGGCATGTCCAGAAATAGTATTCTTAGGACATCTCGTGGGTAGAGGTATTCAGAGACCTGAAATAACAAAAATTGAGAAATTAGTAGGGTTACAAATCCCTAAGACAAAGAAACAAGTGAGAAGCTTAGTGGGAATTTTAGATTATTACAGGAAGTTCATTCCTAACTTTTCCTCCTTGTCACCTGCTCTTACTGACTTAATAAGAAGAGACAGCCCGATAAGGTCCAATGGACGTCTGTTTGTCAGACAGCATTTGATAAATTGGTGACAGCATTATCATCGTCACCCATTCTGATATTGCCAGATTTTCGATCTAAATTTATCCTCAGAACAGATGCATCGGACTCTGGTGTCGGCGCTTGTCTTCTACAGGAGAAGAACGAATGTTTCCATCCTGTATGTTATGTCAGTCGAAAGTTATTGCAGAGAGAAAGGAAGTATTCTGTAATAGAAAGGGAGTGTCTTGCCATTGTGTGGTCCGCCCAAAAAATTAGGACGTTATCTGATGGGACGAGAATTCTACATCCAGACAGACCACAAGCCACTAACGTTTTTGTCTAAGAATCGTTCATCCAGCCCTCGCTTATCTAGATGGGCATTGGCTTTACAGCCGTATATGTTCGTCATTCAACCGATTCCGGGAACCACCAATCATATCGCCGACTACCTTAGTCAAGCCTAGGTGAAGATTTCAGTGGCTTACACATCGGAGGACAGGAACATTCGACAGACAGAACAACGAAGAGTCGCAGATTGTGCACAATTGAAAACGTATGTCAGCAGAAATTGGGAAACATATAAACATTGACAGTGATCTGTGGGAACAATTCGTCGATCTTAAAACATTGACATTATAAATATTAAATGAAGAATGGTTGATAGGTTGATTGATTTTGATTCTGTCTTAGGTATTATGTTTTAGTTAGGTATTGATGATGTGATACATATATGCATAGTGCACGGCAAATTGATCACCATATTTTCCCCTGATTTCGGTATCATATGTGCTACGGGCATTAGTGGGTCATTTTTATGTAAATATTGCTCACGCTCACTCGTTGACAATTATCTTGATGCGATTTGAAATTAATTGCATTAATTTTTTTGGGGTGGGGGATAATGTCACGAGCGAGTGAGCGGGGGTCAGTGAGTGCGGGGAAGGGAATTGAAGCGTGCCTGTTGTGAGTGAAGTTGAGGCGTAGTAGAGGCAAAATCTGAATAGTCAGATCACTGCAAGTTAAGAAGTCCAAGGGCACAGACGTGAGATCAGAGAGCAGTCGGGAGACTGTGTGTTTTCCAGTGATGACTGGTAGGTTGAACTATGATTTATAATGATGATGATTGATGTACTATATTCTCCTATGACCATGATGTAAATAAGTTATATGTGAGGAATGTGAAAGTCATTGATTACTGTGTATAGAGATGTGCGCAACGAGCGATAGATGTAAGTTCGGACCATGGATTCGTAGCGAGTCTGAGTGCTGTGTGGTACGGTAGGGGTGTGCTACCGTAAGAGGTGTGGTGAGTGACAGGTGGACTATTGTGTGTACGCTTGATAGTTCGTAATGAGTGGTGAAGTGGATAGTAATTGTATGGTGTTATAGAAATGTAATGTTATTCTTATAGGTGCCGGGGTCGGGCAGAGAAGCCACCCGCGGTGAGCGGACTTGTGCCGGGGTTGGG
Source organism: Onchidella celtica (assembly GCA_963931925.1). Lineage (NCBI taxonomy): Eukaryota > Metazoa > Mollusca > Gastropoda > Systellommatophora > Onchidiidae > Onchidella > Onchidella celtica. Next base: position 53,570,845 of record OZ007567.1, on the reverse strand, counting down.
CAGAAGGCTACCCACAGGCCTGCCTGAGTGAAGCTGTCGCGCAGGACAGCGGGAGCTCATGAGTCGTGGCAGTCTGGCCACAGACAGGGACGTTGTTATTGTCCTCGTTGTTATTAAGATGTTAATGTGCTATTGAGATACTGAGGTGCTATTGATATATTAATGTGCTATTAAGACGTCAAGGGGAGATTGAGATATGGAGATTAGGTTGAGCAGGAGCCAATAAGAGAGGCCAGCAAGTAATATAGATATGGATGTGAGGCTGAGGCCAGAGCATAGTTAGGAAGTAACTATCGGGTTGTGGACCCGGAGAAGAATGAATGTTGGGAATACTGACCATTGAATGGTATTTGAATTGAGTTAATGTAATGTATGTAATTGCACAGATATCTTGTCTTATTATATAATAAATGTGTGAGTCTGTTTGGTTGTTCTGTTAAGTGTTGTACTTGTTCGTTCGTGATTGTTGTCCTGTCATAATAAGTACATCTCCCAGTCTGGGATTTGTGCCAGAATGGAGGAGGATGACAAAAGTTTAAATCGTTTATCAATGTTTTACTCATATAACACATTTCAATTTTTTTTTTTTTTTGCTTGTTTACGGCGAGACAGGGTTCCCAGATCCAGGTAGACCCCCAAGACCACCCCCCTCCCCCCAGCTCCCCAGAAAAAAGCGAAACTTGGCACCAAAAAACAAAAAACAATAACTAGGTCGATCCCTTTAGCTACAATGAGAGAAAAAAGCAGTAAATTAGAGGGACGTTCCACCATCTTGTTATAAATCTAACGAAATCGACATATTACATGCATTATTTATCAATTTTATATCTATTCAAAATTAACTTTTTCTTTTCAAATCAGTCGAACTTACTCGATGACCCAGAACAATAACAGAGGGCCTTCCAAAAGAAAAAGGCTAAAAATTTATCAACGGTCAAATGCTCTTTTTGTCGGCCAATGGGTTTTAAAGAAGGCCAAATTAATGTCGAGAATCTGACCGTAGAAAGGCCAGTAAGACAACCCTGCGGCGAGGTATAAAGGTCTGACAGTTAATGAACGCATGAATTATAATCTTGTAGTTCGCCACCTTAACAGGTAACTTAATGAGCACGGAACAACATAATGGTTCAGCAGCTTCAGACAGGTAGAACCCATTAACCCTTTAGCGCCCAGCATTCCATATCTGAAACACGTCACCAATATCCAAATGATGCATTGTTGGAACGCATTTTAATTTACCAACACAATTAATGATATTCTGTGATAAATATTTGTATTTCTTCACTAAGCCGGTCATTTTAAATAGATTTAGCAAGATTTAGAATTGTTTTCTTGGCAAAATCAATATTTATATGTCTTGGCATTAGAGGGGTAACATGAATAATGATATTATTACGAAACTGGCAATGGCCCATCAACCTTCGGGGAAGCCACCGTGTTGTTCAACAGCACATTGTCATGGACATGACTTTGTGCACTGGAACTGTTCATGCATTTCATGAAAAATGCTATCTCTGTTTCTGATATCTGAATAGATATTACACTTAATGTCGTAAAGAAAGCTTTGAAAAAGCTAATGTTGTAATTTGCGCTCAGTCTGTGTACTTGTGGTTGCATTTTGGGGTGCGATTGCCAGGAAAAGATTGAGAACCACTGAACAAGAGAATGCAAAGTTTGGCTGGGTTGGATTTGGAGGTGAGGAGTACTTTCTTGTTAACCCTGTCTTTTCTATTGAAATCTTCTCTTCGGTGGTAATTTATTGTACCCAATTTGTCATACATGCGCAAGTTTTCTATCATTGACGTATTTTCTTTCACAAATCTGACAGATTTTGAAATGTTTTGAAATGTTTACATGTTTTAAAAATTTATCACACGTAATGTACATAAAATGGAATAGTGTGCCAATAAAAGCACGTTAGTTTAGCAAAAGCCAGGAGATGTAAATTTTGTGGACATTGAAAGAAAATGCGTTAGCTTAACAGTCGTAAAGCAGATTTAGTAGTAAGAACAAGACACGCCGTGGGTCCACGTTACAAAAAAACTTCTTTCATGACGATGGAGGTAAAGTGGTTTCTTCGGACATGCATGAAATCTACACACATTCAGTTAAAATAATACTTTATTGATAGTTGGCAATTACATGCCACATATTTGGGTGGATTTTTTCCCCTCAGTAAAAACCGGTGTATGAGGTGGGCATGATGTAGCCGGAGTCTACCAAGGTCAATAAATCATCCCTCCCATTTCGTTGAGAGGCAAGGGCCCCCAGGTCCAAGTTGATCACAGATAAGCTGCAGTTTATTTGTTCCTTAATTCTATCTTTCATACCATCTCGATTTAATGAAGCTATTAATGGCGGGTTTAAAGTTGGTGTGTGGTGTTTTCAGGTTTTCTGGTGGACGTTTCAATGTTTCTTTGGCCAGGGTGTTTCATTTCACTTGATGCCAGTGTATCCAGGGACCCAATCTATATAAAACAACAGCAAGGAAAAAAATTCACTGCTGCGAGGAAGAATTGTGAAAGATAGTTCTTTTTGCTACTATGTCTATTCCTTTGACATGAAAACGAAGTATCGTAATTTTGTAATAAATAAAAATATGCCTAAAAATATCGAATAATGCTTTCTCCCCAACAATGATGGCCTCCCTCATGCCTTTGTTTTGTTTCGACTTTAAACTTCCGGTTGCGTTTCAAAGTTAAAAGGCATGAGTTTCTGTGCCTTCTGCCTTATGCACGGGCCATGCGAGTGTTACTGTGCCAGTTGTGAGTTGTTTTCTGCCTAGATCTACATAATCTGTGTGCCGATTGTGCGTGTTGTTTTCTAGATAAAGATATTTCTCCCGGGCAGGGCCGGGTAACTCAGCTGGTAGAGAACAATTTCGTACTCTCTGTTGGACAGTGTGTAGGGACGTTGGAACAGATGACTGATTTCATGTGTTTTCATATTTGCTTTTTCAAAAGCCTGAATCAGAAAAGACAATGAGGTGCCCTGGTTGGGAATTAGATCAGATTTAAGGCCAAGTTGATTGCATGAATATCAGTGGTAAAGACAGAGGTTTTGGTAGAATTTGTTCTAGCAGACATGACAGCAGATCACTTTAATTTGTTATCATTCGTTCTCATGCGGCATCCAGCTGCTAAGGAGGAAGAGTACGCTCGATTTTCGAGACAAAAACTTATCCAGATCCGCTCCTCGACACTGGCAGGCAGTCTACCGCCTAAGAAATAAGAGGCTGGGTCTGCTTTCGCATTTTGAAGCTGTGCTTTAGATCCAGCGTTGCTTTGCGTCCTGCTTGTTCCCCGATAGCTGAACGAGTTTCACTTTTAGCCGTTCATTTATGTTTGCTGTTTTTTTTTTTTTTTTGCTCTCTCATCAACATTCTGATTGCAATCCTTTTTGTTACAGTTTTCGACGCCTTGACGTTCTGTCAGTGTTAATTGAGATGTTTAATAGGTCTTGTCCTGTTGTTTCTGAACGTGAATTTTTGAACTCCTCAAACACATCTACGAGTGCTCCAATTAAGACATCTGTCTGTCTTCGTGGAGTTCTTCGCTCTTCTATAACATACATATATACACAATTAAGTGATTTATGGTATTTGTTTTTGTGGTTGTCGTGCAACAATTATTCACTTCTTATAAAGAACAGGCCGAACAGGCCACTGCTCGGGCAAAATGAAAAATTAAGAGATTAAAATTTATCCCTATCACCCCCCCCCCTTGCAACCCACACCACCACCCCAAAAAAAAAATTATAATTTAAAAATTTATTAAATTTGAATATATATTAATATGTATTCAAATATTATCTATACTATATATATTTGTGGACTTGAGATTTTTCGTTGCAAAAGGCTTCTGAACCACTCAACACTCAGACTTCAAATTTTATATGGTGCATCAGAATGGATGTAAGGGTGCACAGTTTTTAATAGAAGTCTCAAATCTGTGCAGTTTTTTTTAATTGGAAATGTATTTTTTCGCCATCATTTAGATCTATTTCGAGTCATGGTTCGCCATTTGAAGTTTTCGTTATCACTTCCTGCGATGTGTTCATTATCAAACACACTAACCCGTGCGCAAATCGTGCTATTGTACGGGATGCGCAGGGTGTCAACTCACAAAGGCAGAGCAGTAAGACTTATTTAAAAACAAACAAACAAAAATAAAATAAACAAATAGGAACAGGCCAGATGAAGCAGGTCCATAATAACCACCCAGAACTGAAACCAATATTCAAACCGATTTATCCCGGGCAGGGTCGGGGACCTCAGCTAGTTACTTATAATACAGTTGTGAGTTGTGAACTGTTGTGGGTTGTGAACTGCGCTTAACAGGCTGGTTACAATTTGCTCTGAGAGAGAGGTAGAGAGAAAGAAAAAGAGAGACAGAGATGCAAATCGAGAGAACAAGACTTTCTGTAAAGCGCCTAGAGCGAACCAGTTTGGAATAGGCGCTATATAAATGATCTCCATTATTATTATTATTATTATAATTTTGCTTCACTGCTGAAAACAGATGATATGAAATGCTTAAAACCAATCAATCTAGTTGACCCGGAGAAACATCTTTCATATTTACCTAATGTTGTATCACAATATTACCCATGTCATGCCAAGATATTCATTAAGATAATTATAACCCCCAGCCCCCCTGACAGTTCACAAAACTAAAATTACACCGGTTACTTATCAACGCCAGAGCTATGTCATCAAGCAAAATCGATCCTTATTGGCTGCTGCATATCGAACTAAACGGTGTTTTTATCGGCTAGTTTGTAAGGATACTTTGCCTGCTGATCCAAGAAGAATAAATTATTCTCTTGTCCTTCTTCAGGTAGGCTGAAATCGACGAATTATTGTAAATGATTTTTAACATATTTACAAAATTCATTCTAGATTAAAAGAAAACTTTTTTTTCGAAACAGTACAGATAAAAATATTTTATCCGGGCCTCTTCACGTTAGATTTCTGCCAATCCATGTATCTTTTTAAAAAACTTAGACTGCATTTTTAATATTGCTCACAAAATATTTTATGGGATGGAGGGATCTTGAATAGTGGTTGCACTCCGAAAATCTCGACGTTATTTTGAACTTGATGATGGTAAGCTACGCGTACAATGTTGTGCTTTGTTGTAAGCTTGGCGGTGTCACTGATTTACGCATGCCCAGAATAAAATTTTGGTCATCAAATTCCAAGGGCTCCTGTCACGTTATTTGGGACCTCTCAGAGTGGTTCAGTATCACATTTTATATTATTTTGAAGTACTCTATTGACTCGAAAGTTAGGTGCCTTTACCACTATTTACACAATTGTTATACTTTTTTGTCCGGTCTGATTCTACTAAATACTCCACGCCACAAAATACCAATAATTATACTGAACACATTTTATTGTTTCGCACAGTTTAGTAATGTAGAAATGTTTTTTTTTAATAATTCGATCCACTTGTGATTTTTATAAAAAGGAAAGAAGTCGTTTCAGTGGTTTAGTGTAGAAAAACAAAACAAAACGAAAAACGTTTCCAAATTCAGACAAGAAATAATTGTTGAAAGTGAACCACAACAAATTTTACGAGATATAGTCACACTGTTTTATCTCGGAATACGAACAGTTTTATCGGTTGTTACACGTGACGTCTCAAAGGTTTCTCATATATATATATATTTTTTTTTTGGACATCGAACGACCTACTGCAATAACAATTTCAAATTTATTACAACGTCTTTCTCTCGTCTTCAGGCACCTCTATACATTTACAATAATCAAAGTCAATGATACTATAAGAAAGCATCACGTCATGTCTTCGTTCATAATTTGCTGGTTGATGTTCTCCAAAACTAGTAGATCCAACTGTTCCGTTCTCCGGACGGCTAAGTACAAAGGCGCCACTTGAAAACGACTGTATTCTAACTTTAGTCTCTAGCGCATTATTTACTTGATTCTGATTGGCCATGTTCGAGAACGAGGAAAATGGGGAGTTGTGTTCAATGTCTTTACAGAAGCGCTTCGAAAATGAAAAAAAAAAAAATGCGTTCGGACATTTTGATCCTCTTCCAACTTTAAATCAAGAGGCAGTAAGTGTGCTCATAATAACCCCCCCCCCCACCCAAAAAAAATCTGAACCAGCGACACAAAAGAAATTTAAAAAATACACTTCCTTGCCATTTCAAGTGTAAAAAAAAAGTCTAAAATTTCAGGCAAATAAGATCGATAAGGTAAAAATCATTGTATTGCCCCATCAGGGAAATTTTCTTTCACAGAGCGTTTAAGAGCACGTGGTACGTACATCTTACGCACCGGTACATAAACATAATATTACAACTCAATAAACTCAGTAACAGGCAATCTTGTAAGTGAAATATAATGGCCACACATCTAGCTATAATGTTTTGTTGAGGAGAATTGCAGAGGGCAAAAACGATTTTCTGTATCTTTCTCTCAAATTCGAGCTGTAAGCAAAAGCCTTCTTAAACAATCACACATCCGGTATGTAAAAAATGTGAACCTTCGAGACCAGCGTCAAAAGTACATTTATACTAGTACCAAAGAGAAAAGACCGCTATAAAAAAAGAAAATGTCCGGGGCATTAGCAACAAATATGTTGTAGAGCTCTGAGTGAGAGGGTTGTGTGGAGAAAATACATGTATTAGACGAACTGAATGGAGGAGGAGAAGAAAGCGCGTTAATTTAACTACACTACTGTCTTTTTGTGTGTGTGTGGGTGTTCATGGGACTCGGCCAGATAAATGTTTCTTGTAAGTAGGCTATGTCTGTAATCAACATATTGGAAACAATATAAATGACACCTCATAGGTGCTTAGAAAATTTGACATAATGCGTGAGGTGTTAGCAAAACTTGAAAGCTGTTGACGTAGGGCATGGAGCTGTAAGCTAGTTTGTCATGTACCTCGCGTGAAGAGCAAGGGCAGGCTGTAACATTGATGTAAGGATTGCTCTCCCTTTCTTAGTGTTTATGGAACTCGGCAAAATAAAATTAATGTTTCTTTTAAGTATAACTGTAAAATGTTGAATTGAGAATGCGAAACGCAGGCACTGGAACTACGGTGATACCTACATTTGAGAAACTGTTCGCAGAACCAATGTTTCTGACATTTTTAACAATCGGTGATCAATAAGGACAGGCATTCACGTCAAGACGCCCCACAGGTTTATTTCTACAGACAAGCATGTGAACAGGATACCTGGCGTTTGCTCGTGTACTCAATAATAGGTAACTGTGTTGATGCCATGGTCCCAGAAATCAAATTTACCATTTTTATCGTCTTTTCATAGTGGTCTTAACACCCAATAGTATTTAATTTAAATTAAATTAGAAATTTTAAGTTTTAACTTTCTTTTATCGAAAGAAAACACGATAGTTCAAAGTAATTGTTCTACGACACAAAGAAAGAAAATACCAAATTTTAATGTGCTGTTATTCTTTATAGGTATTTGCATGAAAGACAAAAGCTGTTTAATATTTACAGGTGATGACAAAAATGTTAGCTTCATCAATATACAAGATATTTTCACACTCGAAAAGAATACTTTTGCCGTTGCTCATCCTCACCGCTTGTTTAGTCCTTGTGATTGAGAGATTCATATCATCTGGGGTCAGTGTCTTGGTTGACCGAGATATGTCGACATTGACAGTTAATCTCTCCAGCTCTGGGACTCAAACAAAGGGCTCCAACACATGGTCTCAAACTATGGATGCCCGTTTACCTTGCCACGAAATGGCAACAGATGAAATCATGACTAAAGATCTACTGGAACTGAACAATAATTGTACGCCTTCACTGTATCTTGAATTTCTGGAAGATGGTCGTATTCGGAAAGCTGAGAATACCAAAGACGTCCCTGGCAATGCTTCTTGTCCACGCGATCCTGTCAGATCTCCCTTTCGTCTTCCTTCCACGGGACTCGTAAGCACGCCAGGATCAGGAAACACATGGTCTCGTCATCTTATTCAACAACTAACAGGTATAGTAACTTTTCCCATCCAATTTGAATGTTCTTATGGTAAACATAACTCTTGAAATGCAATGTATAAAGTACCACAGGCAATCAGTAATTGCCATCCGGTCAAAACAACACTGATTTGTATGAACCATGAAAATAGAACTGGCATTCGCTGCTTCCTTTCTATTCAGTATTCTATCATTCTGAAGAATTGCAAATGTAGCGTGAGTGTTCTGAAATGTGGCTCAAGTATGTATTGCCTTTGATTTGAATATTCACAACAATGATTCGATCCAAGAGCTTAGAGAGCAATTCAAATGTTGGCTCACTCATAATCTGAAAGTTACGCCATGATATGCAGCATTAAGTATTCTTAACTTAACATACATATATTTGACGTTATTCACAGTATAATTGCTCTTTTCATAGGCAATTCATAGTATAAATGCTATTTCTAAAAGCAAGCTCCAGTTGATCACGTCATTGAAAAGTTATAGCCCTTACAATGAAGATATGATAGCGAAATAGCCGCCTTTAAGACGTTGCTCAGATTTCTTGGGTCTTTACCTCTTTTACCAATTATGTCTTTGAGGTATTTGGACCGGGTCAGTGTATAATGATGGGGGGCTCAAGAAAAATGGATTTCCAGGCGAAGGAGAAAGAGAAAACGTCATCGTGGTGAAAACGCACTTTTTTGGCTTGAAAACCATACATCACGGTGAGTCTGTCTACGTCTGAACGGTTTGTTGTACATATTATTATGGGCTATTGTTAGCAGACGGTAGTCTACTCACAAAGTCTGAGAGAGAAAACATTGAGTTGTGTACACCTTTCAGCTATAGCTGTCTTAAAATACCACTGTCAACTCACAGCAGCTTTATGGCATAACTTGTATCCATCGCGTGATATGGCTTTGAATAACCGGGAACATTCCTGTTCCAGGGTGCACAGATACGGGCTTAACGGCTGCTTGAATCTAAAAATGGAGGAACCAGGGAGCATGTATGTGTGACAGAGTAGGGGGCACAAGATTGTGTGGACAGCGGCGGGACAGGAAAGTCGGGGGGGGGGCGGGAGCAAAAAAGAGATCGACAAAAAATGGGAAGCGCAAACAAAAAGTGAGTAGTTACGGAAAACGACATGTCACCGACAAGAATCTCAATACGGCACTCCAGTCTTCTGCCATCAAGGTGTTGTTCATTAATCTCTCAGTTGTCATACCCCGATAATCTAGTGGAAGTGCAAAATAAAAGTACAATGACAGAAAATAAAATCTGAATTAATTTTATTTATTCTACTTTGCTTGAAAGGGATAGTTAAAGTTCTAGCCACCCGGGACCGGCAAAATAAACAGTTTCTAAGTTTTTCCACTTTCGGATTTCATCCCATGATAGACAGATTCGAAAAACAGATTATTGTCTTGAGGAGTCCATTTGATGCTTTTCTCGCTGAATATCGACGCCAAAAAGCTGGCCATGTAAGGACATGGAATGTCACTACAGATGATGGAGGTGAGAGTTCACTCCTTCCAGCCCCCACCCCCCTGCGTTTTCTTTTCATTACCGGAAACTGAAATATGCAAAGGTGTTTGTTAGGTCATCTCCATCTTTGGTAGAGCATGCTAAAATACTAAATGACTAGCAAAATGTTGAACACAAAGTTTGATCGATATCGATTTTTAACCCTTTAAAGTTAGTGTTCTTGTTATTGTTTTGTCCATACTTACTACTAGCTTGAAATCCCAGTTCCACGTGCGCCAACCGCCTCATGGGAGATAAATAACTACATTTACAATCATATTAAAAAGGAAGTAAGGCCACCGATGGAGTCATGGAAGGCTTTTTAACCACTGAGCCTAGAAAGACGTAATGGTGTACTTGTGCATATTCTAAAAGGTCTTGAAGTTCGCTATATTTTTAATACTTTCGTTGAGATGTTGAGATACAGGTGAATTGAACAGAAGACAGAATTCCGACATTTTGAGCTGGAAAAAAAAAGACTCATTTCCTCCGAGTAGATTTGAAAAGTATGACAGGCAATTTCGTTCTGGGCCTCAATTGACACATTAGTGATCAAAAGTCGATTTAAAAAATGATATCTGTGTATTCCGTGAGTTTGCGAGCCAACTAGTAATAATAATGAAAGGGAGAAACTGTTTGGATCATGTAACCAAAATACTCACATGAGGCTTTTTGGGTGACCAGTTCGTGGCCAACTTCAAAACCCATTATAGCGCCCTTTGTGTTCTACGAAAAGGCGAACCGAACTAAATTCCAATCCTAATTTATCTACTTTCGTCAAACTTCAGTGTGCAAACAAAATCCAGTCTGGCTGCATAGCCCGAATAGTCACTCCGAATTAGAATTCCCATGATCTGAAGATTTTATTTACTAGAAAAATCTAAACCATATAAACCTCTATTTTACTGATTGTTCAGTGTAAATGTAAATACTGTTAATGTAAACTTTATACATTGTCGTAAAAAAAAAAGTAATAACTTATTTCTCTTTTAGCAAGTATTGAATTGATTCCCATCAAACGGTCTTGAATATCTTGAATGATTTATGACCATTTCGTTTCGTTTCTGTTCTGTTTTCTCTTCTTGAACAGATTGGTTAAAATATATGACCAGTGCCGTACAACGGTGGCCTAACTTCGTGCGAACAATTCTGATGCATGACGAACCACAAATGATCGTAATGTACGAAGACCTAATCTACTGTTTACTGCGAGAGCTCCTGCACATCGCCAATTTCTTGAAGACACCTCAGCTGACCAAATTTTCTCCTTGCTGCGCTATGGTGAATGTTGAAGGTGCACATCATCGAAAACATGAGAAGGACCCATCTATTACCAACTTCTACACCAATGAGATGAGGTCTAAAATTAACGATATGTTGACTAATCTCACGGAACATGTCTCAAAGGATTTTCCCATTCTATCAAAGCGGTTATTAGACTTTAGACGCTAACAGTACGATTTAGGTGCGCGAGGAAATATTACTTCATACATTATATAATTATTACAGTTATAATATGCCTATATTAGTTACAGTATTAATGAGTAAGATGATTATAAATAAAGTATATTAAGTATGTAAATGAAGAGTACCCAATTAATGGGGGCTGTTGAGAGAATGGCTAAATAATGAAAACATGTATGCATATTCTTCATCCTCCAGTGCTATTCAACAGCCTTTGTTTTGCAATACACAGACAGACAGACAGACAGAGAGAAGGTGGGACGGACGGATAGATAGATAGACAGACAGACAGACAGACAGACAGACAGACAGACAGACAGACAGACAGACAAACAGACAGACAGACAGGCAGACAGACAGACAGACAGACAGACAGACAGATAGATAGATAGATAGATAGATAGATAGATAGATAGATAGATAGATAGATAGATAGATAGATAGATAGATAGATAGATAGATAGATATTTAGATAGATAGACGGATCTATCGGATGGATGAATGGATGGATGGATGGATGGATGGATGACAAAAGTTTAATTTGTATTAATTTATTACTCATAGCACATATTTAATATATACTAATGCCAAATAATTTCAGTACAGTAAAACTGTTTGCATATACATGTATATATATTTGGTTTTAGTCATTTCTATTTCTCAGTGAGAATGGTTGTTTGGGTTTGCTCCTCCGCATCATTTGATATTCCATTCAAGCTGCAGTTCTTACACATGAATTAGAACCAATGTGGATTAGAAGGGTCGCTGAAAGGTTAGACCTCAGCAGAGATCATGGATCAGATACGCTCCTCTACTGTTAAATGGGGCAAATGGTATTCATCTTTATATGGCTGCTTACTGCGAGGCTGGGTGGCCAGATCCAGGAAGACCCCTAAGACCAAAAAAAAAAAGACAACCCAAAAATATATATACCTAAGTCGTAGCCTTTAACATTGTTAGAATCAGAGAAAGATGTGGTAAATGCGCATGGAGAATGCGGTCGTAGCGTGCCCTCATTTTGGCCCAGCATAGGAGATCAAGAACATTAATATGAAACTTGTCACCATCTTGATATAATTCTAATAAGATGGACTTGTTATTAATTATTATTAATTTTATCTCTATTGAAAATTAACTTTTTTTCTGTTCAAATCGCTTGAGCTTACTTGGTGACCCAGAATAGTAACAAAAAGCCTTCCAGAAGAAAAATGCCAAAAATGCACCAACGGCCAAAGGCTCTTTGGGTCGGCCAATGGGTTTAGAAGAAGGCCAAATTAATTTAAGAAATTTAATCGCAGAAAGGCCAATGAGGCAACCCTGGGACGAGGTATACAGGTCTAAAGTTAATGAACTCACAATTACAATCGTTTGGTTCGCCACCATAAATGTAAATTGTTGAGCAATGAAATAACATAACAGTTCAGCAATTTCAGACAGCAAGAACCCACGAATGAAAAGTAGTTTATGATGTGCGAAGTGACACAGGTTCAGTTTCATCATTTGTATTTTTTTTTTTTTTATTCTACAAAAATCGTGGACGAAACTAATTGAATGTGTGTGTGTATGTGTGTGTGTGTGTGCGTGCGTACGTGCATGCGTGTGTGTGTGTGTGTGTGTGTGTGTGTGTGTGTGCTAAGGTTTGGTGACATCGTCCGTGGAACCTTCTCCAATACAATGCTTTGTTTAGACTGGGGTGTCACGAGCGAGTGAGCGAGGATCAGTAGTTACGAGAAGAGGGTTAGAATAAAGTTAACCCACGTGCCACGGGGTAAGGGAAAGCGTGCATGTTGTGAGTGGTGGGGGTCTGAATGAGGCGAGAGCGCTGTATTACTATCACTGCACACTAAGACGTCCTAGGGAACGGACGCAGGAGAAAGCCCCAGAGGGCGAACATAAGGAAAGCAGTCGGAAGACTTGGGAGTAGTGTTTTTCCAGTGATGACTGGTAGGTGAAACGATGATTGATAATTATGACTGATGTATAATATTCGTCTATTAGCATGATGTAAATAACTATATGTGAGGAATGTGGAAGTCCTTGATACTGTATATAGCAATGTGCGCCATGAGCGATAGATGTAAGTTAAGTTCATGGATTTGTAGCGAGAGTGAGTATTGTGTACTACGGTGGAGGTGTGTTACCGTAGGATGTGTGGCGAGTGAAAGGTGGACTATTGTGTGTACGCTTCATGAGTTGTAAGGAGGGGTGAAGTGAATAGAAGTGGTATGGTATTATACCAATGTAATGTTATTCTTGTAGGTGCCGGGGACGGGCCGAAGAGCCGCCTACGGTGAGCACAGGGGATAGGCCAGCATAGGGCCGGAGGCCACACATAGGCCAGGAAGGAAGCTGTCGGTGCAGGACAGTAGAGGCACATGAGTCGTGGCAGTCTGGCCACCGACAGGGACGTATATATGATCGTGAATGTGCTATTGAAATGCTAATGTGCTATTGCCATGTTGATGTGTTATTGAAATGCTAATGTGCTATTGCCATGTTGATGTGCTATTGAAATGCTAATGTGCTATTGCCATGTTGATGTGCTATTGGAATGCTAATGTGTTATGGCAATAGGAAGGGGCTATTGAGAGACGGCGGTGCTATTGAAATATTAATGTGCTATTAAGACAGGGAGAGGAGAAGCTGAGACCGAAGTGTCTTTAGAAAGTAACTACCGGGTTGTGGACCCGAGGAAGAGTGCATGTGGGAATAAGGCCGTGGGACGGTAGTAAATTCAATAGTATAGTGTATGTAATTGCACTTTTATCTGTATCTTATTGTATAATAAATGTGTGAGTCTGATGGGTTGTTCTGTTAAGTGTTATACTTGTTCGTTCGTGATTGTTGTCTTGTTATAATTATTACATCTCCCAGTCTGGGATTTGTGACATGGGGCAAAACAAAAAGTCTTGGTTGACTGTCGTCTGTTAAAGTAAAACGATTCTGTGGAAATTATTAATGAAAATGTAAAATTTTCTGCATACCCTCAATTGTTGTAAGGCTCAGTGCACACTGAAAACCGCAATAAGTTATTTTTTACATAAGGAGTTCCTTTTGAGTTACGTGGCCCGGATAAAGACTTTCTACCTAGGGTTTATTTTGAGAGGTTTGAAAAATAAAGGGGGCCTGATAATTTGTGAGGGTTTTAAAGAAAGAATGTAGAAGAAAGAAATAATTAATTGACCTGTCGGGCGGTTTCTATATAATTTATATATTATGTATCTCTCTATCTGTTCTCATCTCGATCTATCTCCGCTGTCTTCACTGGTAGCATATGTAAGAAAACACATTATTATAATTATGAACATTAGTTATAGTGACAATCAATTAATGAATGTGAAAGTGAAAAATTGCAACTGGTCATCACTCGGAAAAGAACCCGCACACTCTCGTTCGATTATCAGACATTCAGGCCGGTACGCCATGCAGGTGAGTTACCTGAAGATTAGTAATGCTTTATTAATACTCACAGTCAGCAACATTGGCCTAAATTAGGGAAAGTGACTGACCTCGTGTGAAGATTTAGTAATTTTATTTGTGGCTGAAGCTAAGCTAAAAATGAAGTGATAATTGATCATAATGTAAGTAAGAGTCTGTAACAGTGACTTTCACTCATGCAGTTAAAAAAGTTGTGTGACGCAAATGGAACTCCTCCTAAGTGAGTATAATGGGGACTGCACCACTGGGATAGGAGATATTCTGAAAATTTGTCAAGTGTCCTGGAACTGTGGGATGATGCACAGAGAGTAAGAAACAGATCATTAAAGAGAAAGTCACCAGTGATGGATGATACGTGATGTATTTATGGCGTTCGTGAAACATTTCTGCCCAATGGAACAAACGCAAGGGCCACCAAGCGTTTACAAATTAAAATTATGTACATACAAGGTATGTGCTTCAAAGATTAGCGGTGCTTTGTCTCAAACATTATCTATATTAAAATGTATTCTATATTTCCATAAATGAATTTCGACGTTTCCAGGAACAGGTCAGTGTCTGGTGCCGTCTTTACATTACCATGCAAGGCTCACTACCTAGTGCAGTGGTTCTCAATGGGGGGCGATTTTTAGTTCCGGAGAAAGGGGGGGGGGGCGACAAAAATGGCTGTAGGAGGGGCGAAAACGATAAATGTGGGGACTAGGAGGATCCAAACTCCTGAAGCTGGGAGGGGGAGGGGGCACATAGGAGGGAACATTTCCCGAGTTTGTGGTTAATTTTGCCCAGTGTTTTAAACAGGCGTCAGTTTCTTCGATATTTAAAAATCGTTTTTATGCCTATTACTGGCTTGCTATGAGTGGGAAAAATTCCAGTCAAGAATACGCTGTTCAGTTCTCAACAATTTTTTTTTTTCTGTTTTGTAACACCGGTACTGGTAGGTGATAGTAGGCCAGCCCAGCCAGCCACACCATTCACTAGGATTGAACATGCTCTGTAAATTGTAATTAAAAAAAAAAAAGCGACACAAGGACCCCACTTTAGGAACGTCCTTATTATTATTTCACATAAAACTATATACACGCTAAATTGTTTTCACGCGATGAACTGCACCTGTCCACACCCGCTTAAACCGTTACAGAATGCTAACCAGTAATATACAACAATAACAATAAGAACACCAACCATCTTATTTACACTTGAAAATATCAGAATCATCATCATCATCATCTTGGAATAATACAAAGATATAAGAGGGAATGTAAAAACTGCAGTGTAGGCCTACAAATCATTCTGGAATATATAAGCAGCAATGTGTGTGTATCAACTATGTGTACAAAATGTGTTAAAGATGTTCAACTATTTAAGTTAGAACTGGACAGAAAGCGTTGGTGAAATAGCCTTGATAGCTATGTAAACCGACAGAGTAAATCCACTGAGACAACAGTAATGCACCGTATTTATTATAAACTAATTATATCATTTGTTGGGTTAACAGCATTTCTTGTTAGTGAATTCTTTGGTAGCTTATTTGTAGAAAGATATAGGCCAACATTTCATGTAGCTCATGGTTTAAGGCATTGGATTAGTTTGCAAGGCATTTGAAAGATTGCATTTGTGTGTTATAGTGAATAAGGGTGTGTCACTCGCGAGTGAAATAAAATAAAAAGAAAACAAGAAAACAAACTGAGTGTTGTATCCTTGACTATTTTGCGTCTCTGCACGTGGGATTATAATCTGGACTGGTGGGGATATAGTTTGGCCTAGCTCAAAGTATACCCCGGGGTATAAACTGACTTAGACCAGAATATAATATACCTCAGAGCATGAAATAGGCTAGGCTCCTTTAACCCCTGGTGTAGTCTGGCGGGAGTATAATATGGCCTGCTACACTGGGTTAAAGTGGCTTAATCTGTTTGGTACCCCAGGTATATTCTGGGCTAGGTTAGTTTATACCCGGGAATATACTTTGAGCTAAGCCAAACTATACCCCATCAGTCCAGATTATACTCCCATATCCAGGCAAAATATTCAAGGATACAACATTAAGTTTTTTAAATTTTATTTCGCCCGCAAAATGACATACCCTTATTCACTATAAGTTTATATATAACACATAACTGCAATCTGTCAAATGTCCTGCAAACTAATCCAGTGCCTTAAACCATGAGCTACATGAAATGTATACCTTTCTACAGAGTAGCTATCAAAGAATTTACTAACAAGAAATGTTCGTTAATGCAACATGATCCATCGAATTTTTGCCGCAACATACTATAAATTGTATAATTACTTTATACAATGCACTGTTATCTCAGTAGATTTAATCTGTCAGTTTGCACAACTATCAAGGGTACTTTACTAAAGCTTTCTATCTAGTTCTACTTGAATAGTTAAAAACATTAACACATTCTTTTTACATAAAATTGATACACACACATTGGTACTTATAGATTCTAGAATGATTATGTAGGTCATTTTTAGACCCCTTCTTATCTTTATGTTATTCCAAGATGATGATGATGATGATTCTGATATTGATATTTCTCTTTATTTCAAGTGTAAATAAGAGTTGGTGTTCTTATTGTTATCTATTATATATTTCAGTAACTTGCAACCTTTGGCATGACTAACTGACCAAACTATACACTCTTCAGGCCTTACATTTGGCAGGAAGGTGGCAATTGAGATAAGGAAGATGATGGCTATAATTAAAAGTTGTTTACTTCAAGCATGTATTAAAAAAAAAAAAAACAATGTTTATTGCTATGCAACATCTGTATTTTTGCATGTTTGTTTCGTAATATATAGTATCGTGCATGTCATAAAGAGTAACCGTATCAAGCGTTCAGTTTGGTGCATAATGTTGTGGTGCGCATGAGTTCTGAAGCAAGACTGTAGTTTATTACTTTTATTATACTAAAGGGGAGGGGGGGGGGGGTAATCACATGATTGTTTATTCTGGGCAATGCCCGGTAGCTCATCTAGTTACTGTATATTGCTGCTTAGCATTCTGTAACATTTCAAGTGGATCTGGACAGGTTGAGTTCATCATGTGAAAAAATTGAGTGTGTATTTAGTTTTATGTGAAGTATTCAATTTCTGCTGCATGATGGAATGGCACCATCCGTCAGTTGAGTTATTAAAATGTTGTTGCTCTTTTTTTGTGTGTGTGTGTTCTTTTCCGACCCTTTCTCTTGCATCATTGTAACTTTATAGGTAGATCTGATTGTTCTGACATATCAAGCACATTTCTGATTTTCAAAAATTAAGTGACCTTACATTTATGAGTCCTATAATTATTTCATATCTTTGCCACTAAGTGCATGTCAATGGCGCCAAACAAAAAATACAATGCAAGTTTAATTCATGGAAAACCAATTCTAAAAAAAAGCAATACAAACCAACAACAATACCAACGGACACAAGTAGAGTTAGTGTTAAAGTCTAGTCCTAATATATCAATTTGAATGGATTTTCTATCTTTTTGTATATCAATGCTTTTTAATGCATGTTTATTTCCTCTTAAATGTATCTCAGTTTACAAGAAAATATGCTTCAATATGATACCTGATGACAGTGATAGTGAACAATTTAAACTAAGGTTGAAATACACCGTTTTCTTGACTTGTTTAAAGAAAAGAATAGGGGGTATAATCTGGACGGGGGGTGGGGGGGGGGAGGGTATAGTCTGGCCTAGCCCAAAGTACACCCCGAGGTATAAATAGGCCAGTTTACACCGGGGGAAAAAAATGTCGACAATATATATTATTATTATTATTATTATATGTATATTATATTCTTGAAATTTGCTTTCACACCAGCACCTCGCAATCCCCAATCCCCAAGGTGTCTGATTTGTCAGCAAACTCTTTCAAGTGAAGCAGTGAAGCCATCACATTTGATCGACCACCTTCAGAGACAGCACCTAGGCAAAGCAGACAAAGAAGTGAATTACTTTGAGAATCTCAACAGGACATTTCCAAGTAGAAATACCATCACTGCAGCTCATTGATCTTCATACTTAAATTGACTAATCGCCAAAAAGTAAGCCAAGATTTCCTAGTTTTTTCATTCTTTTTTTATCATTAGGGCTAATTTTATTGGCAGTTCTGCTGCATAGCGACAAGTGTAGGGGGTGGCTTGAAAGTATATTCCTGAACTGATCGGCTTTACTCGTTATGTTCTTGGTCTTGCCTTTCTCTGTGGACCATTGTATTGTATCTATATGATGCAAGTCCTGAGTTGTATGTCATTATGGAAGAGGAGACTACTTTTGTAGTGCTTTGTATTAAACAAACGTTGTTAATAAACAGAAGTAAACAGAAACAAGAACGGTCAGCGCTGCCAAGGGATCATCTGCATTCAAGGTGGTGAAGGTGGTGAAGGTGGTGAAGGACTACTTTACAGAGAAGGCCATACCATGTCTAACATGATTTCAGTTGCTAAAGATGGGGCACCGATAGTGGTGGGAAGACGTCGAAGATTCATAGCCTTCATGAAGACAGAGGTGCCCGGTCTTCTCGCTATCCACTATCTGATTCACAGACAACACATCGAAGCCAAACATCTTAGTGGCCCTTTCCGCGAGGCGCAACCTGTCGTCAAAGCTCTTGATAAGATCAAGCAAATCTTCAAAACAATCGTATTTTTCGTGAACTGTGAAGGAGTACCACGAAAAATTTGATCAACTTCTACTGCATGCAGAGGTCCGCTGGTTGTCAAAAGGCAACCTTCTTCGGCGCGTTTTTTGGGTGGTTTGAATCTGTGCAGGAATTTTTTTTTTCAGCAACAGAACTCGCGGACATGGCAAACTAGCTTGAAGAAAGAAAAACAAATTTCCTATCTGGTAGACATTTTGCCAAGTTCAGTGCAGTAAACTTCAAACTCCAGGGTGACAAGATCAACCTGGTTAAGTCAAAAGATATCCCATCGTTGTTATCCGCCAAACTCGAGCTGTGGAAAATGGATGTGAACAGTCGGGAGTCCATCCCAGTGCTCAGTCACCGACACAGACATCAACATGATCTCTCATCACCCCATTCAAGTCAGCGAAGATCTGCACAAACTAATTCAAGATCTGCGAGATTATATGTGTGTCCCGGACAGAATAATGAACCCTTTCGGTTTCGATGCAACAACAGCACCTGGACATTAATCCCGAGAACTGCTCGATTACCAGCATTGCATCGAGGGCCAGGTGACTTTCAGACAAGAGGACTAGGAAGTGCTTTGGATAAAACAGAATATCCATTCTTCCCTCTAGAAGAATATCAAGCTACTTCTAGTGACCTTCCTATCTTGTAGAAAGGGGCTGCAGTACAGTGTCAAGATTTCTGTCAAAACAAAGAAATACACTTCAGATATTTGAGAGGGGTGATCTGCGTTTGCTTCTCACTAACATACCATCCTGTTAAAAATCTCGCATTTTTTTTTTTTTTTAGTTCTTTATTTGTTTGTTGTTGTTGTTGTTGTTTTTGTTTTTTTTTTGTTTTATAATATAGATTCCAAAAGTTAGTCGGAGAATCTCCATTACCAACCCACCATCAAATAAGCAAAAGCCATCTTAAACGATATCATACATCCGGTATGTAAAGAATTTGAACAATCGATAGCAATGACAAGAAGTAAATTGAAACTACCGCCGTGGAGAAAAGAACGCTGCGAAAAAATCTTTCGGGCCATCAGCAACAAAGATGTTGCGGAGATATGAGTGAGACGGTTGTATGAAGAAACACATGTATAAAACGTATTGAATGGAGGAGAAGGAGAAATGGCTTGGTAAATTAACTGCATTTCATGTCAGTGTATACCTTTGGATTAGGATTATGGGTATGTTGCTTTTCTTTTTTGTCCTCATCCTATCCTGTTCTGTGTACGGGAAACATAATTATTATGAAAAATAAAATAGGCAGTGAGTTTGCTCCACCTGACAGTGCAAAACCGGTGCTTCTCCGAACTTAAAGTAGGGGAGCCTTGAATGGGATCCGGGATTGATGGGGGTTCGGGTGGAAGGAGTTACATTATCAATGCTGGGAATGTAAATGAGATAAACCAATGCATCGGAAAGGCAAATGAACAGAAATGTGTTGAGGAGGGCTGAAGACCTTATGAGTTGTGAACTGAAATAAAGATGTGAGAACCCTCATTTCGGTAGATTGAAAAAAAAAAAGTAATGTGACGTTTAATAGCTATATCGACTCATCGTAGATCACTGCAAAGTGTTACTTTCAGTGCTTGCTAGTTTGATTTATTGACCAAAATACCTCAGATTAGAAGTATGGTTTTTCCACTCATCAAGAGGGTGAAAATGTGCTCGAGGCCATAATTGTCTTTACGGTGTCCTTTTGGAAAAGCCAAGGAAGATGGCGGATGTCGAACAAACCAACGTATTATTGGAAATAATATGGATGACACCTCATGGGTGTTCAGAAATTTTGATGTAATAAATGAGGTGTTAGCTAAACCTGAAAGCTCTTGGCGTGTTGCATGGTGCTGTAAGCTAGTTTGTCATGTTCTTATGTGAACAGTTATACTCGTGTGAACAGCAAGGGCAGACTTTAACGTTGATATAACGATTACTATACTCCCTTTCACTGTGTTTAATGGGATTAGGCAAAATACATGTTTCTTTTAAGTATGACTGTGAAATATTGAAGTAAAAATACGAAAAACACTGCTCTGGATATGCGTTGATATGAACATTTGAGAAACTGTTGGCAAACCAATATTTCGGACGCTTTTGGCTGTTGGTGTTTACAAAAGAACAGCTGTTCACGTCAAGACACGGCAGGTTTGTTTCAACAGACAACCAAGCGAACAGGACCATGACGATTGCCCGTGTACGCAATAATAGATAACTGTGCCGATGATTTGTATTCTGTCTTTAAATGCTTTAGACCAAAAAATCCAGTTTCCTTTTTTCATAGTGCTGTTACCATTTGTTAACTTGAAGTGTTTAGGTTAAAAAAAATTTTTTTTCATTGTAACAAAATCCTTCGGAAAGTGACTGTTTTACCAAGCAAAGAAAGGAAATACACCTTAGACAATGGGAACTGTAACAACAAGCGTGGTAATGGCAACAACCTAACTACTATAAAATTATGAGAGATACAAGATGTACTCACTTTAATTTTTTAAAATTTTAGCTGCATGTAGAAATTCCAAAATGTATTTCTTTTTCCTTTTGACAACCTTTATACTAATCGAATGTATCATCGCGTGTCGAATACGTACAATTATAATAGTGACAAAAGCAGACTTAACACAATAAGTCACATATCACTTATAAGGTTGGAATGGGAACGTGATCAAAAATTGTACAAATGAAACCAGACACTGATTTATTGCATCATATCTATAATTTGTATTTCTGTCCATTATACGTGTCCACCCAGTCACTAAAACTATGATATAGAAGGTCGTGGAACGCTTTGTCTCCATTGTGAGCTCAAGTAATTTAAAGTTTTGTAAAATGACACGTTCTATAGAGTCAAATGAAACTAACCCACGGGCTTCGGTGGAAATATGTTTGTATAAACTGATTTAGTTAGTTAGTTAGTTAGTTACTTAGTTAATTAGTTAGTGAGCTAGTCAGTCAGTTAGTTAGTTAGTTTGTTAGTTAGTTAGTTAGTTAGTTAGTTAGTTAGTTAGTTAGTTGGTTAGTTAGTTAGTTACTTAGTTAGTTAAGTGTACGTGTATGTGTGTGTGTGTAAGAGAGAGAGAGAGAGAGAGAGAGAGAGAAAGAGAGAGAGAGAGAGAGAGAGAAAGAGAGAGAGAGAGAGAGAGAGAAAGAGAGAGAGAGAGAGAGAGAGAGAGAGACTATTGTATTTATTTCTCTGCAGTTCTCAAATTACATGCCTCTTCCATGAACTTTCAGTGTTGTTACTTTGTCTGAAAAAGATTAAATAATAGTAAGCAGGAGTTAATGTTGAAGTGTAGTGAGGCAAAACAACACCAAAGAAATGATCAATTTAGTGTAAATGTGGTTATTATCCTTTATAGCATGATTGACAAAATGCTCTTTAATATTTATAGGTGATGACAAAAATGTCAACTTCATCGATATGCAGGATATTTTCGTACTTGAAACGAATACTTTTGCCTTTGCTCATCCTCACGACTTGTTTGATCTTTGTGGCTGTGAGGCTGGCATCATCTGGGATTAGTGTCTTCGCTGACCCAGATCTGTCGGCATTGACAGTTAGCCTCTTCAGCTCTGGGTCTCAAACAAACGGCTCCAACACATGGTCTCAAACTATGGATGCCCGTTTACCTTGCCACGAAATGGCAACAGATGAAATCATGACTAAAGATCTACTGGAACTGAACAATAATTGTACGCCTTCACTGTATCTTGAATTTCTGGAAGATGATCGGATTCGGAGAGCTGTAGACACCAAAGGCGTCCCTGGCAATGCTTCTTGTCCACGCGATCCTGTCAGATCACCTTTTCGTCTTCCTTCTACCGGACTGGTAAGCTGGCCCGGATCAGGGAACACATGGGTTCGTCATCTTATTCAACAGCTCACAGGTGTAGCAAATTTTTTTTAGTTCTTTTCAATGGTAAACATAACTTGTAAATTCCAGTGTTTAAAATACCATAGTAAATCAGCAACTGTCATCCGTTCATATTTGTATGAACCGTGAAAACAGAAACGGCACTCGTTGCTTCTCATTTTTTCAGGACCCTGCTATTTTGAAGAATTGTAAATGTGGTGTAATGGTTCTGAAATTTGGCTCAAGAATGTCCTACCCTTAATTTAAATATTCATGATACTGATTCGATCCAAGAGTTTAGAGAGCAATACAAATTAATGTTGGCTCATTCGTATTCTGAAGGTTACTGCATGATAATAGTGTTTGCATTCTGTAACTTGGCATATAGATTTGATGTTATTCAGAGTATAAATGTTTACTTTTAAAGGCAAGCTTCAGTTTACCACGTCATTAAAAATGAATTTGCCCTTACAATGATGACATGATAGTGAAATAGCAGCCTTCAAGTCACAGCTCACATTTCGTGGGTCTTTACCTTTTTCTCCAATTCTGTCTCCAAGGTATTTGGACCGGAGCAATATACAGGGACGGGGAACTCAAGAAAAATGGATTTCCGGGCGAGGGAGAGACAGAAAATGTCATTGTGGTGAAAACACACTTTGTGGCCTTGAAAACCGTGCGTTACGGTGAGGCTGTCTATGTCTGAACGGGTTTGTTGTACATACAGGCTGTTTGGTAGAGGACCGTTTTTACAAAACCAAATGGAGAAAATACCAAGCTGTGTTACTGTTCAGCTACAGATTTGTATATTAATCACCATGATCCACTGACAGCAGCTTTATATTATAACTTGTATGTATCGCGTGAAATGGCTTTGAATAGCCGAGAACATTTCTTTTCCAACAAGCACAAAATGGGCTGAACGGCGGTTTCAATTTAGAAATGAAAGAGCCAGGGAGGAAGTGGACGTGCGTAGGTTTGTGTGTATGTGAGGGGAGGGGGCACGAAGTCGTGGAAAAGGTGGGGACAATGGAACAGGAAAGAGAAGCAAAAAGAGATGGGCAATTGGGAAAACGCGAACGAAAAGTGGTGGGTTGACGGAAAGCCAGAACTCACAGGCTAGCCATCGACAAGAATCTTATTCTAGTTTTCGGCCATCAAAGTGTTGTTCAATGATCTTTCAGGTGTTATGTCCCGTTAATCCAGTGGAACTGCAAAATAAAATTACAATGACGGAAGATGAATTCTGGATTAATTTTATTTATACTCCTTTATTGAAAATGATAGTTCTACCCACGCACTGCGAGCAAGATGAACAGCTTCTAAGTTTTCCTGTTTTCGAATTTCATCCCAAGACAGACAGTTTCGCAAGACAGATTATTATCTTGAGGAGTCCTTTCGATGCCGTTCTTGCCGAATATCGTCGCAAAAAAGCTGGCCATGCAGGCACATGGAATGTCACTGCAGATGACAAGGGTGAGAGCTGGCTTAATTTTCTTAACTATACTTACTGGCCTGAAATCCCAATCCCACGCGCACCAAGCACCTCTTTAAAAAACCCCGGTCAACAAAAAGAGCCTTTGATCATTGGTATATTTGACTGTTGGAGATTTTTGGGACCAGTTTGCAGGCAAGTTCAAAAACCATTACAGCGGCCTTCGTGCCCAAAGAAAAGGCGAATCAAACTGTATTCACACCTAATGCGTGTTCTTCGCTAAAACTATGTACAAACAAAAAAACTCAGTCTGGGCACATGTTGCAAATGGTCACTCCAAGTTAGGATTCCCATGAAGTGAAGATTTTATTTACAAGAGCATAAACCATAAGGACCACTAATTTACTGATTGCGTCGTGTAAAGGTAAATAATATTAAAGTAAGTTTCGTGCGTGTGAGAAATCCTATAAGTTTGTTACATCCATTATAGTCGTAAAATATCTGAAGCAAAACAGAAATGATCAATGAATTTTCTATTTGCAGTTATTTAATCAATTTCCAGATCACCAGTCTTGAATATCGCGCAATTTTAGTGATGTTTTTCGTTTCGTTTCTGTTCTCTTTTCATCCGTCAGCAGCTTGGTTAAAATATACAACATATGCAGTACAGCGGTGGCCTTACTTCGTGCGAACACTTCTGTTGCGTTACGAGCCACAAATGATCGTAATGTACGAAGACCTGAGGTCCTGTTTACTGCGAGAGCTCCTGCATATCGCCAATTTCCTCAAGTCGCCTCAGCTGACCAAATTTTCTGCTTGCTGCGCTATGGTGAATATTGAAGGTGCGCATCATCGAATACATGAGGACCCACCTATCACCACCTTCTACACCAATGAGATGAGGTCTCAAATTAATGTTATGTTGAGTGATCTCGCGGAACATGTCAGAAAAGATTTCCCCGTTCTGTCTAACCGGTTATTGGACTATAGACGTTAGCACTACTATCTAGGTGTACCAGAAAAGATCTAGCCTATATATTTACATGTATTGTATTTACATTATAATTATGTATATGGCCCATTCCATGTGACGTGTATTACACGTGAAGACCAGTTTTTCACCTTGCTATCGTCCTAAACAAACCATTAAATGAGATATTTATCATTTAAACCATTTTGACAGTGAAAAAAAGAATGGTAACTTGACCGGTTTTCATCTTCAAAAAAAAAAACGTAAAGGTAAGGTCTAATTCTAAATAGTGCTTAAGTTGGCTTGACGTGTGTTACATTCACAAAAAGTGGTTTTCTAGTTTAAGAAAAATTTTCTGGAAGTTCTGTGAAAGTAGTCTAAGAATTTCACCTAAATTTCTAAATAATACTTGTAAATGACTAGCAAATTCTGTATCTCATAATTCTTAAATTTTTAGACGATATAGACAAAAAAGTGTTGTGATGTGTGTTACATTTTATTTTTATTTTTTTTCGTGACGTGTGGCACATCTTCACTTTTAAAGTGCCATTTTCAGGAATAAGATTTGGAATTAAGCCTCCATGTTTAACAATTTACAGAAATAGGTTATGTATGTTTTATAATTGGTTGTGGTCTGTCTCAAATATTTATTGCAAGAGAAAAACTTTGTGATGTGAAGTGCGACATGTGTTACACAGGACCAATGATGTCTTTGGGGTTCTTTCTAGTCAAAACCTACATCAGAAATAGAATTTTCTTGTTATTTTTACACTCACCGTCATTGTCAAAATATCAGTGCAAAATAAGAAGGAGTAAAACATTAATTACATTCGTGTTTATTTGTTACTTTAATATTAAACATGAAAATAAAAATCATATTGAATATTTTTGCTTCTCAGTATGAAATATTGTTCCTAGAAAACATGCCATAAAATTATGGAACGCGATTTGTTTTCTCTTCAGAAGTCTTGTTCTTGTCAACAAACCATTTTAGAAGTTAAATCAAGGATTTATTTTATTGAATATTTCAAATTCATATTTTATCATATTAGTTGACATTACATGGAACGGACCATATAATGTAATTATTGCGTATTTAGATATTATTAGTGGATGTGAGATTATGTCCGCCAAAAATAGATACTCCAAACTGGCGTTTGCCAATGTCACCTGAACATAGAATTGCTCACCCTCGCCCTCCCACGGTAATAAATTGGTTTCGAGTGTCCGACCAAGCAAACACAAGAGCAAAAAAACGCAGTGGGACTCGTGTTCAACCCGTGACCAACAAGCTCTACACACTTTGCTCAATGACCCTGACTCGTTAACTCTTGGTGAAGAAAGGTCTCTAAATACTATGATCGGCGCCACAGTGCGAACGACTCAGTTTTCTCCCACTTTCAATTGTCTCTCAACAGACATTCGTGAAGAGAGCATTAAAATTTTATCTCAACATTGAAATTTCTCCCAACTCTGACTCAACCAACAGAAAACAGATCTATGTAGGCCATGGATACTGATATTAGTGGAATGTTGATACCAGCGGCAAAAAACACGCCCAACAATATGATAAAACCGATGGCAATTATTGTAACAGAGTTTTACATGAACAAACAATGGAATAGAATTGGAGAAGAGCTCAACACGGATAGTGAGTTTCATTTTATTCTTACTCTTATTTGTACCTCTCTCTCTCTCTCTCTCTCTCTTCCCCCCCCCCCTCCTCTCTCTCTTTCTTTCTAATAACGCCATCGTTTCAACCAGTACAATCTAAGTTTCAAGGCTTGCATTCCACTCTGGCGGACGTTATGAGGAGAATAGGAGATGAAAACATCTGATATGTTTCACAATTGAGAGCAAAGTGAATGAAAAACGAAAGCACTTTAATTCAATTTTCTGTCAACAGCTATCCACTCATCAATGGTTAATAATTGATCACGAGTTGAAACCGAGTCCCACTGGCTTGTACTCTAAGGGCCCTGAACATGTATAATCTAAAGCGAAAGAGGTTGCACTTCGCAAAGGTATAAAAACGCCACTTTGATCTGGTCGCGGTGAATGAGTAAATTTTGAAAATGTTGTGGTTTTCCATTTAAAAAAAAAAAAACAGCATGAAATTTCTAGCATTTTGTGTTGTGTGTGTGTGTGTGTGTGTGTTTTGTGTGTGTGTGTGTGTGTGTGTGTGTTTTCGAATGCATTATCCATTTTTGCATAAAATACGAACATTTCTCCCTGATCCATCGACCTGATCAGACACTCGATCTCGTCTGAGGTTTAATGTTCATCTTCTGCCCAACCGTGTAAAAAGGAACGAGTTTGTTAAAACTTGGTTCTTTCATTTTTTTTTTTTCCATTTTATTAGTAAATTAATTAAACTAGTTAATACTGACAATGGTGTCATAGGTAGAAGCTTCCTCTCACTTGTAAAGATACAGCATGTTCGTTATTGCCCATAATTATTAATCAAATGGTTGTTATATATTAGAACAGTATTTGTCAATATATAAAGATTTATTTTCTTTATTTTCACACAAGATTGCAGCTAAAATTTGTGTGTGTACATTTTCTTGGTTTTTGTAAACTGTAAAGTAAATTTTGTAGGTGATCTTGAGAACCTACAAATTGTCAAATTTTTAAAAACATTTTTGTTACGTGATCATGTTCAAATGTATTTGACACAGTTTGTAAATGTGTAAGGCACTTTATATTCTGTTATGAGAATAGATCTTTTAATTCCAGTTAATTTGAGTGGGTTTGTTACTTTTGAAATGTAGGAAAATTCATTGATTTTTAAAAATTGTTTTTTTGAAAATAGCCAAATTTTGACTTTTTTGTCTCCTTTATAAATTTTGCAATATTTGCTCCAAAGCCACATTTGTGACAATAAAACTGTATTTGTAATGTTTGAATTCTCCCCATAAAAATTGGTTTTGTTACTTGCTATGTAAAGTTTTGTCAAAGTTTGAGTGTCCTTTGATGTTTTTTTTCTTAAATTGCAGCTCACCAAGAATGGTCTCTGGCCATATCGCGAAATGAGAAGATATGGGGGGAATTTTTTTTTTTTTTTTAAATTGCATAACTTCTTTAATTTGGAAGATAAAGTATAAATTTGGAACCAAAATGTTCAGAATAAGAAGGTTTATTCGGTGAAGTAGTAATCTCCATTTCGAAAAAAATCAGTTTGGAGCACGTTTCGAGTTGATGGTTGAGAGACTGGCTAAATAATGAAAAAAGTATAGGCATGTCCGAAATATAATTTCCCACTCTTCTGTGCTTTTCAACAACCTTTATACACAGCCAATACACAGACCAAGAGACAGACGGAGAGAAGGATGGGTAGACAGGATCGATAGACAGACAGACAGGGAAGCAGGCAGGCATACAGACAGACAGACCGACACAGACACAGACAGACACACAGACATACAGACAGACAGGCAGGCGGGCAGACAGATAGAGTGCGTCCTTTTCAGAATGGGGGAATCATCATCGACTTTTTCGAAAGCCGTCTGTTGGATATATTTCAAACAAGGCTTAACAGCTGCGCTCCAAGCGGGAGCTACCTGGGCCTTTGACCCATATAACTAGGGTTTGGAATTATGAAAAATGAATTTAAATAAGTAAAGAATTTATCACCCTGTCTGCTCTGATGACCAATCTGCAGTCTTCTGATATTGTCTTCTCCATACCTGATTTGAACTCACTGACTCTTGTGCTTCTCCCACATAGCCAATGGACTGGACTGATTACATGTTGCAATCATTACTGCAAAGAAACTCCTCATTTGCTGTGGAGATCGAGTTGCAACGGCTTCTTTCAGAGTTTTGACCGGGTGCCCATCATTTTCAGTCAGTCCCAGCTCTACCTGTGCCCGCTTGTAGTTTTGGCCAGTGTAACCATTAATTGTCTTCAAACTCCCAAATGAGACTGGCCGTCTGACATGATGCATCAGTCGTCTAAGGCGGAAGCACTGCTGGTGTGTTGGATGAACTATATAAACTCTTCCTAGGACATCGGTGCATTTGATTCCAGATTCTGTTGGATGTAGATGTCCCTGTTTTCTTCTCTGGAACTTTCCTTTTTAAATTGTATAACACTTCAGAACCTTTGGATAGAGAAGAGTTAGGGCAAAATCATTCTCTTGGTAAGTGTTCAGAAATGCCATAAGGGTGATATTCTTTGGAGGCTCTACCAATTCATGAGCATTTTGTCAGGATTAAAATAAATTCTCTGATCATGTTGCAGGTGAATGAACTGAGGGGCTTCTGTCATAGATTGGGAATCAAATGAGTCTTCAAACTGCTTTATTGCTTGAGATAATAATATATCTTCCAGTTTGGAATTGTTCCTTTTCATTCGGTTTTCAACTCCAAATACAGCTTGATCACTGCCCTTGTTAATGTACTTGCAGACATACTTGACACTGTTGCAGAATTCCACTTTGAAATGTGCACTGAATGCTTTGCACAGGAATGGACAATATGGAACAATCCATTTGTTGTCAAAAACTATTTCCTGTCCTTTTTCTTATAGAGCTTGAATGAAAAGCCACCATCCTCTGGAGTTCTCCTGTACATATCAGTAAAAAGGCAAACTTCACTATTGAAATGGAGAAATACACAAATGATCCAAGCTCTTTACCAACCGTACTAACCTGCATGTAGCCCCAAGCGTGTTACATTTCCTTGATCAACTTCGCAGTCTGCATGTCAAGAAACTTCAAATTTTGTGACTGGTGTAATACTGGAACATGGTACGTTTACCTAATATGAATGAGATATTGTCTTTCAAGATTTTGCAAATAAATAATGCACAGACAATTTTATTAAAAGGTTGAGGTGAGAAATACTCTTACAGGTTTTTCAAAAAAAGTCATCGCTTGACAAAAAAATTATTTTCAGTTTTGTCTTTCTACAAATGTAAGGGTTTCTCAATTGTTACTTCAACATTTGTTTCATGCAGAGGAAAGGAGGGCAGAGTCGGGTTGAAACTAATTGTATTGAGCAGATTACTCTTAACGGTACACAGACAGATTTATTTCTTTCCTTAAACGATCAATCAGGAGTCATAGTTAGCATGTCGGTTGTCTCTGTGGAAATAATTTACCAGTGTGAACATTTGGAACTATTGGAACCAGTGTACTTGTGTATATCAAGACAGGATGCCATCTTTGCCAAATGAAATTTAGTAAACTTGATCCATTTGTTGCAAAGGGTATCAGTTCACTGGCAGTGTTCAGTTACTGTAATATAAAACCAATATACTTGGACCTGTCAAGACAGAATGCCGTCTTTGCCAATTGAAATTTAGTAAATTTGATCCATTTGTTGCAGTTTTTTTTTGTTTTTTTTTTGTTAACCTCTTGTCAGGGTCTGTACAGCTTAAGCAGACAATCAGCTGGGCGACATGGACTTCATGCTTGGTTATGCCACAGTTAATACATATTTATAGCCAACTCTGACCAAGTTTAAGAGGCGGAAAGGAAAACAAAAGAATGACGGAGTCAAAAGTGTAAAACTAATGTGCACAGGAGAGACTTTGTATGAAGTGCACAAACATTAAGTTAACATGGGCATTTGGAAATAAATAGAACTTGTGCCTCACACCTGTCTAGATAGAACACCATCATTTGCCAATTGAGATTTAGTAAATTCAAACCATTTGTTGCAAAGTCTAATTTTTTTATTTTTTTTAAAATTCCTGTTAAATGCGACGGAACTTAATGAGGTAATCACCTGAAAACGTAATAGATTTTGTATTTAGTGACGCCACAGAATCTCATATTTGCGGATTGAAATTTAGCAAATTTGATCCATTGATTAGTTTTTTTCCACTTTACATTCCTGTTAAATATCTTTACCAAACTTTGACCAAATGTAAGAGACAGAGAAAACAAGAGACTGATTCAAAAATGTGAAAATAAATCTACAGAGGAGAGATTTTGGCTGAAGTGTAATAATGTTAACTTGTAGAATTAACGAGGGAGCAAAAACGTAACTTATTTGAAGCCAACAACTTGATACACAGAGTGACTAGATTGGAGAAGGATACCAAATAGTGTTACAGGTGTGGATTAACTTGCAATATTAATGAGAATGTAAAAATGTAACTATTTGAAGCCAACAACTTAATATTATACTGAGTGATTAGGGTACATGAGGACACGAAGTAGTGTTAGTATCTATTTGGAGTCAACAACTTAATACGTGTATACAGAACGACTAGGTTAGAGAAGGATACCAAGGAGTATTATTACGGGTATGGATTACATAGCAATATTGAGAAAGCAAAAATGTAACTACTTGAATCCAGCAACTTAATATACAGAGTTTTCTAGGTGAGAAGAGGATATGAAGTAGTGTTACAAGTGTGGATCGCATTTGGTCAGTGAAAGGTGCAGACTGCCAATTTTATTACAGCATATAACTCAATTAAAAATTAGCACAAAAAAAGGGGGGTTCGAGGGCGGGAGAGGGAGAGTAAAGGTATGTTCCAAAATCCTGTGTAGAAAACGGTAAGGAAATATTAGTGAATCAGAATTGAAAGAGGAAAAAATCGTGGGTGGGGGAGGAACCTTGCATAGGAAACAGCAAAGAAATATTACAGGGGGGGGGGGGAGGAGATCATTTCAGATCTTAACAATATGAAAACAGAAAACAGTCATTGTCAAAGACAAAATGTGCTGATGATTTGAAACTGTATACAGATAGGGAGATGGTGTTTTACTGTATTTTTATTTCTTTTATCGGGGGGTGGGGGGGAGGGGAGAGGGTGGTGGTGAAATTAGGTGGGTTTTTTTTGTTTTTTTTTTATCTAAGTTCCTTCAATAAATGTACCATATTATGGGAGAGTGGGGGTAAATTACTGTATTTTTGGATCTGAATAATTTGCAGTATTGTCTAATTGTGGGAATTTCTTTTAACTCTTGGGGGTTTTTAAGTGGTGGGAGGGGGCGCGTTTGAAGAGCATAGCATTATGTATGAAGGTGCCATTATCTGATATACCTCAAATATAAAAAAACACTGTTTCATTACAAGTTTCAAATTAAGAGCTCTATGATACTATGTGTGTCCTTAAAGACCTGTATAATGTATCCAACCTCTGTTTTAGTAGAGTTGCCATTGATGAGCTAACATCTCATCCATCCAAGCAATATATTATTATTATTATTATTATTATGTCATTGTATAATTATGCAGTTTCTTGATGTGAAATATTATTTTGTTTTGTATGTCACCAGTAGCACATGGGAGGCTGGTGGGTGCTACTGGTAAGGTTCTCCTTCTTTCCTATCCGGTCTCTCATCTCATCTGTCCTTCTTGTCCTGTTCCGCCTTTCAGTGTATTTTTGTTGTAATGTGTGAATGAAAATGTTTAGTATAGAAAATGTTGTGCCGTATTTTTTTGCATCAATTTTATTTTCATTGTGTGGGATAGTTATCAGTTCAGTTCTGGACAATAAGAAAATAGAACACACAGCCATTGTAAAAGGCAAAATGTGCTGAATTCTCGAATCTTTTGTAAAGGTATGCGGACAGGGTAGTGATGATTTCGCTGTATTTTTATAACTGAATTTATTTGCAGTGTTGTTTAATTATTTGGGGGGGGGGGGGGGGGGAGCTGTAATTTTAAAGCAAATTTTGCAGCATTTTGGAAACAAATTATTTGTAGCGTTCTGTAATACTTTGTGTTAGGGTAAGGATTAGGGATAATTTGGGGGAGGGGTTAAGTTTGCCGTATTTTTTAATTAAAGTTATTTGCAGATTAATAAATTTTGCTTTGGGGGGGGGGGGGGTGATCAAAAGACATCATGTAATGTATCCACTGTCTCAGTTTCATTAGTGTTGTCATAAACAAGGAAACATCTCACTCAACCAGGTAGTAGCTATCACACTTTTAATGCAGTTGCTTGATATGAAAAGTTTGTTTTGTGTGTGACCAGTATCACGTGGGAGGTTGGCGGGTGCTGCTGGTAGGCTCTCCTTCTTTCATACTTGTTCTTTTCCTCCTCTCACTGTATTTTTGTTGTCATGTTGAGTGAATGAAATTTTTATGTATAGAAAATATTGTTGTAATTCTATAATTAACTTTGTTTTCATTTTCATTGCATTATTTCTATTCTTTTTCAGGAATGCCTACTGACATTATGCATTTGCAGGTTTCTATGTATGAGGCGCTCTGGGAAATTTAATTCAAAATTGAGTTAAAGGTATGCTGTGAAAGTACAGACTGTACTTTATTGCATGTAAAAATTTTGAAAATTGACCAAGTTTGGCTATTTCAAGGCGACAAGGCAGAAAGTCACGTTTGGGAAAAATACGTTAAAATGGTCTTTTAAATTTACATAGACTTTAATCGGATCAGAAAAAAATGAAAAAAAATAATTATAGGTGGAATCCATTAAAATCTTTTTCCCCATACATAAAGAAATGATTGAGAAATCTAATCTGTTTATGCCAAAAACTGATATAGGACCAGGAGGTCCCTATCCACCTATTTTCGGCTCTATCTCGAAAGTGCGGAGCACGACATGTGGACCATTTCCCCAGAGCGCCTCACATATGTTGCAGCTTGAGAAATTCAGTATGCTTCTCTATTGGTTTGATGTCATTGTTCATTCATACTTTTCCACATAAGTACGGCATTATTTAGCTTTCATAATGGTAGTGAGAACAGAAATACTAAGTGTCCTGCATGTATTAAACCCTCTATGATAAAAACTTGAAAACAAGTTACTGGTAAGATTGCCAGTGATTCATGATTCACAAAGAAGTTATCTGGATTGTTTATCTAACTGTCTTAGGAAGAACTGATTCACATCTTTATATAGGCCAATGGTGGGATGCTTAAATATTTGGGCCAAATTGGAAGTGGGTGAAAAGTAAATTTGAAATGCTGGAAAGCTCATAAATCTGAAATATGTCAGTTACACTTGATAAATGTAACATTGAAAGGTTTGGGAAATCAGATGTAGCTTTGGTACAAGAAATAAATTTTAAAATTAACACCCTGAACATTGTTCTCATAAGTCATTATTGTCACAAATCCCAGACTGGGAGATGTAATAATTATAACAAGACAACAACCACGAACGAACAAGTATAACACTTAACAAAACAACCCATCAGACTCACACATTTATTAAACATAAAATAAAGATAGAATTGCAATGACATACATTATATTACTTAATTAAATTGCCGTCCACGGCCTTCTCCCGTAAGCACACTTCCTCGGGTCCACAACCCGGTAATTACTTCTAAAGACACTTCGGCCTCAGCCCTCCACTCAGGTTCTTAATGACACACTAGTATTCTTTCACACCACAGTCTCTCAATAGCGCCTCCCTATGGCAATAACACCTTAGCCTCCTATAGCACCTCACGTGGCCCTAGCACGTTAATACTTCAATTCACATGAGTATCTCAATCGCACAATAATACATCCTTGTCACAGTAGTACATCTTAATAGCACATTACAATCATATATACATCCCTGTCTGTGGCCAGACTGCCACGACTCATGTGCTGCGACTGTCCTGTCATGTGCTGCGACTGTCCTATGTGTGGCCTTCGGCCCTATGCTGGCCTATCCCCCGTGCTCACCGTAGGCGGCGCTTCGGCCCGACCCCGGTACCTACAAAAATAACATTACATTGGTATAATACCATACCATTTCTAATCACTTCACCACTCATTACAACTCATGAAGCGCACACACAATAGGTCACATTTCACTCACCACACATCTTACGGTAACACCTCCACCGTATTACACCCTACTCACTCTCGCTACAAATCCATGAAGCTAACTTCCATCTATCGCTCATGGCGCACATTGCTATATACAGTATCAAGGACTTCCACATTCCTCACATATACTTATTTACATCATGGTCGTAGACGAATATAATACATCAATCATTATTATCAATCATCGTTCCACCTACCAGTCATCACTGGAAACACTGTCACAATCTCCCGACTGTTCTCACTCACGTCCGTCCCCTGGGACCTTCTAACTAGCAGTGATAGTAGTACAGCGCTCTCGCCTCATGCAGACACCCCCACTCACAACATGCACGCTTTTCATTACCCGTGGGCCGTGGGTTAACTTTACTCTAACCCCTTCCCCCGTAACTACTGATCCCAGCTCACCTGCTCGTGACAATTATTTCTGACAGGTTAAGATATATTACACATACATGTTTAGATTATTGAATGTTTGCATGTTGATTTCTACAGTATAATGGTAACAGGAGACATGAGTACCAGTAGATATGCTGATTTAGTAATGTGAAAGCAAACTTTAGGAGGAAGGTGGGGCACTTGGAACATACGCAAAAGGTGTTTAAAATTTAATTAATTGAATCTCATTTCCAGGGTGGGGGAAGGAGGGTAGCACTGGATATCAGAGGTACAAGTTGTTTACGCTTTTTGCAGTGTGCATTTCCATTGGTTCAAATGTGAATTCTCATAGGTTACGACTGGTTATACAGACGTTGTTATAAATGATAGAGACTCTGAAGAGGCTGTGGATTATTTTGTTGTTTTAGACTAGTAATAGAATTCTTTTATGTCCAGTTATCTTAAGATTTCCTGTAGATAAAGTCTTTTTAACTCTCATTTAGTTTTGATCATGGTGCTCAGGTTTGATGTGTCATAAGCTGCGCATTTTATAGTTCAGGAATTGTAATGTTGGCTGGTTTTGCTTTTAAAGTTTTTAGGAGTAGAGGATGTTCATCGGCACTTTGCATTTTAAGTTCTGAGGAAGTAGTTGATGATCAGCACATTGCTTTTAAGTTGTTTTTTAGGAGTAGAGGCTGATTCGCTTTTAGTGTTGTTCAATGGTTCTTCTTGTAAATTTCTGCAGATAGGGGTTGAGGGTGTTGTTTTTAGAAGTTTGATGCAAAAGTTATCATGATGGTATTGATGTTGGTTCTTAACCTACCAGTCTCATTGATTTTCTTCATATAGATGTGACCGTGTCACGAATCTGCTAATGCTGAACGGTCAGAAGATGTAAGAATCTGGATTGGGTTGTCTTTGTCCCATAAACTGACTAACGGCGCATAGGCGGGGTAGTTAATTGCCTCTCTTTTGTGGGATGTTACCGAGGCAAAACAGGGAAGCCTGTGACAATGGCTTGGCTCCAAGGACTGTCTGCCCATCTGGGTCCGGAGATGCGTCTTGTATAGATATTTTCACTCATGTTGACCAGTGGCCAAATTGCGCCCCGTTATAGTTCAATGCCTTTCTTTGGGGGCATGTTACTGAGGCACAACAGGAAGGCCCGGGACAATGGCATCGCCCCGAGGACTGTCTGCCCACCTGGGTCCGGAGCGCGGGAGCCCATGTAAGAGGAATGCGCATTGTGTATTTTCACCCATATTGGCCAATGGCCAAATCGTTTTACCGTTATCCCTTTAATGAGGTGCAAGTTGTGTATTATTCTGTGTTCAGGATCTCGACCAATGGTCGAATCATTCTTTGTCTAGTCATCTTCGAGGCATAACAACTTATGTATCAGTGCCTGTCTTGGCCAATGGTCGAATCGCGCTTTGTCCAGTTTTGGCGGGCTTAGGGTGGATAAAACCCGGTCGGTCTGGACGCTTGGTAATCTTCCAGACGGCGCTCTCAGACCAGCCAGAAGTTCGACCATCACCCGAAAAAGTTGGCCTCGTGCGTTCCAAGTGTATGCGGGCGGTCTTGACCGATGACAGCTGGTGAGTTGACTGTCCAGTTATGTTTTATTTCGTGCTCTTTGGTATTTACAGCATTCTTTCGCAGTGCCGAGAATACTATAGGTAATTCCTGTCGTATGCTTTATATTAAGTTTAATGGTTGCTAGATTCTGTGCGTAAGCACGTGGTTATCCGTAGAGCTATATTGTTACAATCACTTAATCAGAAGTGGAATTCAAAGTTGCAGTATCACAGTAATGTGGCATTATCGTATAATCATAATATTGTAAGTGAGGTCGACGCTGTGGAGACCTTCTCTTGGTTAATTTGAAGTGGAATCTAGCCACCCTGCCGTTGAGTAGGCAGCGTAGATAAGATGTGTGTAGAGAAAGTAGCTAATGAATGGTAAGAATAGTTATTGGATTGGACCTATCGCCGGGTAGGAGTAGGCCTACTGGTTAGTGCGCGCAAATACATTTGGGTATTTGACATAGAGGTTAGTCTGAGAAGTAAGAGACTGTCAGATTGAAGCCTACATTCCTCTTTCAACCAGGTTACCCAGTTTAGATCGTTATTATTGCACCATATTGTAGAGTGGTACATGAGGCGACTGGGATTATGCGGTATATTGTCCTAATTATTGCAGACCAGAGCCGGTACGATCATTGTGTCATGCTGTAGTGCCAGCGGGAAGGGTAGCTGCAGGCGGTGAGGCACCGCGCCTGGATGTTGGCGTGTCCATCCATGGTTAGTGAAATAGTATTGTAAGAAGGATCGTTGTTGTGTGCGTGCTGAATGGATGTGAATGACGCGTATGAATGGGATGGCCTTACGCGAACGATATAAGCTGTAACGAAACAAATGGGTACAAGTATACATAATGTTGTGGTGTCGTGGCCAAGGCCTCGGCAAAGGGCGACTGTATAATATTATCGCTGGTGTGATCGTTGTTATAACAATGAGATCGACTGAAGAGGATAACCTCATGCTTGAGTGGATAGTGATTTGGTCTTCAGGCCTGGAGGGCTTGTGTCCGTTTTTACCTCTCCAGTAAATGATATACACGTGGGAAGCAACCTACTTGAATATGTGTGGATGTGAGCGTGTGCGGATGGTATGCTGGGTGCATACTGTTAATTATGGTAGCAGTAATATAACAATTGACCTATGTATACTGATGAATAATTTACATGTATGCATGTGTATTATAATGTGTGTCCATCATTTTTTGACTTATTTGCATTGCTGATGAGGCAGTAAGCCGGGAAAGCCAATGGGCGAGCTGCACTGGGTTTTTAGTTAGTACTTCATGTCACTGGGTTTTTAGTTCTTTGTTAGTTACTAAGTTAGCATTTGCACTGGTCTTGTATTGTTAGTTAGCATTTTGCATCACCACTTTTAGTTTAGCTCTTATTCGTATACTTGTCACTCCAACCATTGCCTGGGCTACATAACCCTTTTCTGTTTTTTTTTATATATAATAAATGTAGTCCCTGTCACCAAAAAGATCCTGGTGTGGTTTTGCTTTGTGAAGACTGTGAGCAAGCACCACGGTGCTAAGGGTTGAATGGTAATATGTATTCATCACACTGGTACATAGATTATTGAGTCTGACAAGTTGGAATTTAATTCTGTTGGAGTTTGACAGACAGATTTGTCTGTCCAGATGTTCACTGATTCAGATGCTGTTAAGTGATTCGAGCATTGTTGTCAAAAAGGGCAGATTTTCTTTCACCTGAACAATGGAGTGCACACTGTAAATTATTATGCAATGAAAATTATGCAACAAATTACGTAATAGAATATCCGGTGTTTATTCTTCCATGGAAATTATTAAGGCTGCAATATAGGATGCCAATGATAGACGTGAGCAGTTTAAAGGGATGAATTAGGCTTTCAAACCCAATATTCCCAAGGGAATGCAGATGCAACAGGGCACACAAGCTTGAATACCTTTATGAATAGAAAAAAACCCAGACATTTGCAGAACTCATACAACACCTTTATCTGATAGGTGCAATTTTTATTTTTTAAATCATAATAGATCTAATCTTATGCGGACAATATAATATTTATTTCTAAAGGGAAATCGAAACCTGAAAATCATGGGGTAAAAACTGTTTCTTGGCAGATCTTAGAGCTATGCTGGACAGTGTGACATTATTTATTTTCATAGGAATTTTTGGTTGAGATAATTCATCTTTATATCATTTTTGTCTTTAGTTACTCCTAATTCAGAGCTAATTTATGCTGGAGATGAAACTGGATTAAAAAAGGCAGAATTGATCTTTCCTGGTGTGACATATAAATGTTCAAAGCAGAGAATATTGACAACTATGTCAGCAAATTTGGTTGTGCAATGACTATTGGATGATAGTTTTGAAATATGATTCAGGTAATAATTTGCAGAATTGGACAGCAAGATTTCAACCCAGCATCAGTGCTTATGCTTATGTTGACACATGCAGGACATTAAATATGTGTTATCAAAATTCTTTGCAGATATTAAGGTAAAAAGACAAACAAAATGAAAAAATAATGTACTAAATATAATGGTGGGTTTTTGTTTTTTAAAATTTTGTTTCTTTTTCTCTTAGGTTGATTTATCTTGATAGAACTTTTTGTTTTTGTTTTGTTAATGGGGTCTGATAGATTCAAAAGAGAAGGGGTGAGGGGCTAAGCATCTGAACCACTACTGAAGCTAATATAAATTCATATAAATTTCTCTTTCACAATGTAGACGCAAATGGGATGCCTAAAGTAAACTTCTGGAAAATTACTTTCACAACTAAGTTGACTTTCAGGTTTGAGTAATTATGCATTTATTCTGTAGTATAATGGTTTGTGTATGAATTTTTATTGATGACTGATGCATTATTTATGATTGATATATTGTCTATGATTGATATATTGTCACTGCTCTACGCTAATGGCATATGTCAGACTTATGCCCAAAGACAGCTGAAGGTTCATTGCATTCCTGAGCCTGAGGTTCTATCAGATAACATTACAGAAAAGGAAATGAATCAGTATCAAAATGTCATAAGTCACCAAATGCCTGGAAAAGAAAGTTTTCTCTTAATATATGTATCTCAGAAATGTCAAAAATGTCTTATGCCATTAGCATGGAGCATTGAGGATTATAATATGATTGATATATTGTATGTGAATGATAATGTGATTGATGATTTATTGATCCAGTTGGAAACTAAACAAAATCAAGTTTTGGCATTATTTGGGGGTGGGGGGGGGGGGGGTTTGAGTAGAGATTGCTTGAAGAAATTAAACTTTATTTATTGGGGAGGGAAATTTTCTAGGCTGGGGAAACAATTGTACATTGTGTATCCAATGCTTTAATC
The DNA here is from genome assembly GCA_963931925.1 of Onchidella celtica. NCBI lineage: Eukaryota > Metazoa > Mollusca > Gastropoda > Systellommatophora > Onchidiidae > Onchidella > Onchidella celtica. Next base: position 53,530,511 of record OZ007567.1, on the reverse strand, counting down.
TGCTCTATGTATAACGGTTGCCAACGTTTGGTCAATAATGTTATTACATGAACAGTTTAGGGGAAGGGAATCTGTTGTTGCATATAGGATTTTCTGGGTATCGTTTCATAATGTATAACTTGATATGATTAGAACTTTATGTGTTAGAAATTGACACTTTGTAAACGTGCAGACAGAGTGGAGTCCCTATCCTCTCACCAAAAAGGGCCTGTCCCTAATTTGGGGAGAGGTGAGCTTTAAGTTACAGGAAATGCGTTGCGGTAGACAAGAGTGGAGTCACCAGCCCCTCCTCTCCCCTTTTTGCTTGCTCGCCCCAAAAAGAGTTGGGGTCTGCACTTTAGTGCTGCACTATAATTGCTCGCCTCTCTCGCACCAAAACTTAACAGGCGACGTGTTGTGCAGTGTTTTGTTTTACACCATTGTCTTGTTTCTTGTATAATCGTACAACACGGCCTTTAAACTTTTCTACAAAAAATGGACGCCAATAAAATTGAGGCACTAATTAATGAGGATATTCAACTCGAACGTGAAGTCAGTCCTGTTGTATGGATGTGAGACTTGGAATGCGTCCCAGGCCTGCATAAAGAGAATCCAAGTTTTCATCAACAGATGTTTGAGGAAGCTACTTAAGATCAGATGGACAGACAAGGTCAGCAATGAAATTGTTTGGAAAAGAACAAGACAGAGCCCAGTCAGAGAGGAAATTGGTAGGAGGCGATGGAGATGGATCGGCCACACTCTCAGGAGGCCAGGAAACAGCATCGCGAAGAAGGTATTGGATTGGAATCCCCAGGGCAAGAGATCAAGAGGAAGGCCGCGCGGAACGTGGAGAAGAGCCAGAGAAAATGATGTGCAACGAAGCGGAAAGACTTGGAATAATGTAAAGAGGCTGGCCCATGATAGAGAGGGATGGAAACTGTTTGTTGGTGGCCTATACCCTGATCCAGGGTGAGAAAGGCAATGATGATGATGATGACTAATTAATGCCGTGGAAAAGAGACCAAACATTTATGACAAATCAAGTGCTGAATACAGCAACAGAAATTACCTCAACAACGAATGGAAAAAAATTGCAGATGAAGTAGGATGCATGGGTGAGTGATAAATTTTATTTCATTAATCTATTTTAATTATCCCGCTTTGAAATAAAAAAATGATTCAAGATAGTGTCATCGCTCGATTTGGGGAGAGCAAGGGGAGGGGAGAGGCCTTCACTCTGTCATCGACGTTACAGACCTCTCCTCTCCCCTTGCGACTTGGTGCTTGATGACTCTACTCTGTCTGCACTATAAGGAAATATTTGTAAGTCTATGAAATGTCCACCATGTCAGTATGAAACACAAATATTTTATCAGTGTTGTTGTCAGGATGACCCATCACTCAATATCTTATGTAAAGCAATGCATACCAGTCCATACTTTATAGTACTACTGCTTTGTACTGAGCAAATTTTGTACAGAGACCTAGTCAATAAACTGTACAGGTTGTAGGAGAGTCTAGTAAATTGTGAGGTAATGTGCAGCAAAGCCCAAACTGAAACTAAATTCACGTAATTTTTCAAATATTTTCCCCGATTCTGAAAATTGAAATATCTCAGCTTGTTAAAATGTAGATTATCCATGCCTGTTAAAATTTAAGAATACAGTTCATTTATTATTTCATGTTAATCAATACCCTTTACCCAATTAATTCAGTGTTAGATTAGAAAATCCCAATTCAGTTGTTTTATTGTCAGACCTGCACACCAAATTGTCTTCATTATCAAAGCCCTATATGTATCATACACATACAGTATGTGTACATGTGCCTGTGACATTGAGTCAAGGCACTTGCCAGTCTGTGCACAATATATACTCATCCTGACTTTGAGCCATTGGAAGTAGTGACCAAAGTTTGAGAGAAGTTGTGCAGGCAATTGGGGTCTGAAACAGGTAAGTATAATGTGCAAAGATGTGCAAACTAAGGTGTCTGACTTAATTAAGATTTATTTTAGTCCTTTCCTAATGTTGAATTAAATGATCAGTGTGACATGTGAGATAGAAAATCCTTGGTCAAAGTTGGGAGGGAGAGGGGTTTCTATTCAATCTGTAGACAGTAGCTGTGTATATGTTTATATTTTCTTTCATTTAAAGTTTCAGTTTGCTTCATTTAGTACATATCTGTAACTGTATTGTTATGTATTCAATGATCAAAACAAATTTCCTTGTACAAGGACGAATAAAATTTATCTTATCTTATCTTATCTTATTCTGCCATAGTCTACCTGTAATCTAGGGATTTTTTGGTTTTGGGAGAGAGGGGGCAGGGCAGAAGGGTTTTTACTCAAATTGTAGATAATAACCTTATAGATCCGTATTTTGGTGTGCTTAATTTTCTTCAGACTAATCGTGCAATTTGGTGGGCATAATTATGATTTATTACTCCGTCATAAACAGTTTAGACCCTTAATATGCGTGCACACTAATTTAGTCCGATGTTTTTCTGGCGTATATTTTTTGGTTCAATATGGAACTGACAGGATGTAAGTTAAAATGTGAGAGGGTGGGACAATGGGGGTTGAAACACTCTTCTTTTAAAAAAAGCAGTGACAACTTTGAAATCACATCCTAGCGTTGATACTTCATGGTGTAGTTTCATTTCAAATGTTAATTTGTTGAGAGTTAAATAAAGAAAAGCATGGAAATTGCTGGTTGTTTGTGTTTATATTTTGATTTCCCATGGGAGAGATGAAAAGAGAGATTTGTTAGTTTGGTTGAAAGCTGGAGTAAGAGATAGTAATACTAATACTAGTAATAATGATAATTTCTATAGAGCCCAATCCAAAAATTGTGACAGAAAATCTTACTTTCTCTCTCTCACCACATTTTGTAACTGAAAAGTATTTGACCAAGATGTTTAGCACTTAGTTGTAGCCGAGACAGAATACTGAGACGGATCAGTTTGTATAGGTACATAATCCATCAGCCAATTTGAGCCAGTCAGAAGGAATGATTCGTTTCCGTATTCTGTGTCTCGGGTTGTACCTAAAATCTATTTGATAGGTGCAGAAAACAACCATTCATCAAACTGTTTGAGGAGGGGAAGGTTACAGTATTTCTGACAAGATTTCACATTCGAATATTTAGTACATGCAAAAACAGTACAATGAAAGCAAGAAGTGTAGAAAAAAATTTAACAAACTGTAAAACTCTTGTTAACGTGTGAACTGAGTGGGTCCGATTTTAGACTCCTCTTCGTGTCGCAACCCTTAACTGAATGGGCGTAAAATGGCAGGAAAACGAATGCTGCAAAATCCATTCTTATACTACACAAAAACTGAGAAATTAATTGGTTGCTGCCCTTACCCAACCCGCTGCCACACATTTTCATCGAAAAATCAATAGGCGACTGTCGGGATGTGGGTTACATGGGGATATTTCGACTGACACTCTTTCGAGGTCCGCTCCCACAATCGACGAACACACAAAAATAAATACTTGCACTCTAAAAACTAAATAAATCAATTGCTTTCAATTTTAGCAGAACTGTACGGCAGTTTAATTACAGGAATTAAAGTAACAAATATAATTATAAATGTAAATATCAATTCAAAGGCAACTGAATCTAACTAATGGAACTACAGCTTTTATAAAGACTAACGTATTCAATCTAACTACTTGCAGGTCATATGAGTTATATGGCAAAAAGAATCCGCGCACGTGGCGACGGATCTAACAGTTTAAATTCTATTAATTCAATGAGGCATGTTAGGATATGGACATTTCCTCTAGACACGCCATGGAGAATGCTTGTACAACCATGCGTTGTCTGGCGGTAGCTCTGAAACTGTCTTCAAAAGTAAGTAGAACGGTTCACTTTCATCATTACAAATTAGTATGGACTCTCACCATGCGGCCCTCACTAGGAGTGAGAGCGCTGGATGTAAACGATGTGGGTTTATATCAAACCAAGTAGCTTAGGCTCTGGAGCTTTAAATCAGGCTCCTCACAATGGACTGCTCAACTGCGTCTCTATGTCCCTCATCTGGCTGAGGACTATCGCCGACCACCTCGTAAATGGATTGTCTACATGTGGCCCAGAACTAAGTTCTGTATGGCCTTAAATACTGGACTGCATCTGCAGCTTACCGTCTAATTCCTGGATTGTGATTGGTGCAACCACTTCTAGCTCAGCTGCCGAACTGAGTTATTTTAAGTAACAGCCCTACGCAACGACCTTGGGTCGACATCAAAGGTCGAATTACTTCGTACAATATAATGTAATTTTATAGCAATAAATTCTTAACATGTTCAAAACCCCGAGCTTTTACTCTGGATCACGGTATTTTCTGTACGTCAACAGACGTCTCAATAACATTTAATTCCTACTCACCCCTTCCCTCTTTACTAAACCTAGTTCAAAACACGAGATATAAAAAGTGCTCTGTCATGCACACCCACGCGTTCCGTCTATCCTTCCCCACACCTTCTGTCTATCTATTATAAAAAAAACTGTTCAAAACAAATTGTTTACGAGACCAAGTTATGCTGGCTCGCACAATAATTACGTTTGTAAAAATTACTCACTGCTCTCTCACAAAAATTTTGTCAGTGGAAACATTTATGAATTAAATCTGTTCTTGACAGCGACATTTCTCGTAGGGAAAAAAATGCCCCGTACGTCGTATGTCTGTGTCGTGTCTTTCTCTGTCTATGCTTCCGGCGGGGTCTCCTCTTGTCCTACCATTCTGCTATAGTCCATATGTTGTCTTGCTTTTTCCTGGCACAATGTGACCGTTGTCGTGGCGACGTGCTTTCGTCAAACTCAAAACCGTGTCACTCAGGTTTACTAAATTACTGTGTATGAGTGCGTCACACGTGCGTTTCCCCTCTGTATTACAAATTTGTGACTGCATTTGCCTATTCAGAATTTTGTGTCATCAGTGGCCATTTCTTGAGTAGGTTTGCTCGACCTTTTATTTTTATCCCGCCATCCCCTCTCTACCCGTTTTCATGCGCTTTTGGCTTCAACAGCCTGTCGTTAATGTCTTTCTTATTTGGCTAGGTATATTTAGGCCGAATACTTTAGAGATGGCCGTTTACTTCAAAGTCATCTAATTTTTAAATATTGTCAACACATCATGCCCAGACAATGACAAGGTTCTGACGTATATTCCACTTTTGGGCAGAACTGAGTTACATACTACATACTACTTCTACAGGCCTTTTCCATTTTGTCAAAGTATCAAACGAATTCGATGTGTCACTAAATGTAGGTATTAATAATTATTAAAACTAGTTGGCCTGCCGACTCCGGGAATACACAAATATGATTTTTGAAGCTGCGTTTCTATCATCAACGTGGAAATTGAGGCATACAAAGAAATTTCCTGTCATACTTCTTAATTCTACTCGAAGAAAATGAGCCTTGTTTTTCCGGATCAAAACGCCGGAATACTTTCTTCTGTTGAACTCCGTTGTGGCTCAAAATCAACAAAAGTATCAAAAATAAAGCAAACTTCGGGGCCTTTTAAAATATGCCCACATACATCTTTACGTCTCTCTCGACGCGTAATATGAATTTTTGTAAAATTTTAGACTCGGCTGTTAAAAAGCCTTTCATGATTACATTGGAGGCATTACTTTCTTTATAATATGAAGAAAAAAAAAAGTACCTCTAAAAGTCGAGCACATAGGCTAAACTCCAATTTTTCAGAAGAACCTTGTCATTTTCAGGGGTCGACATGGCTTAAAACTGACACAGCTTTAGTACAATGAACTAATGAAACAAAGCATGGTTTTACTTTTATGTCTGGTCTGGAAAGAAAATTGAATGAGCGTCATGTGTTGTGTCCCTGTTAGTCTATGTAACTGCATGTAGTAGGGCTGAAAACCCATACAGGCGGCACCGAGACGAATCGATCGCGCCGTTGCAATCTCCGAATAACACGAAACGACATCGATGGTACCGGTACCGAACTGTATCTCACGACGGTGCCTGATATGGATTTTCAACTTTTGTACTTCCTTCCTGCCTTTCAAAAAATCAGATTTTTGCACACAAACACACAAAAGTAAAAACATTCAGGAATCACAAGCGACGGTAGACCTACATTTTTGGGACCCTGAAGTTTGAACTGTCATGAGATCCCATCGCAACCAGCAACAATAGGGCAATATCCAAAATTTACGCAAAAAAAAGTTTCTCTCAGGCCCTTCCAGGATTAGGTGCCCTGAAGTTTAAGCTTCACAGTAGATCCGCCACTGACTACAGGGACTGAAACATGCACGAGGTACTAAGAGAAAAAACAACAAAACTCATGTTGACATCCAGCATCCAGAAAAATCATGAAATAGGTTCGTCTCCTTCCCATTACTACCACCAGTACTTTACTAGATCTCCACATCAGTGCATTTTGAGAAACTCATTTGTAAAGTTTTGTAGTTGAATTACAAAGTGTAAGGAAAAACTTGCCAGCACTGCAGTTCAATTCCCATTGGTAAGATACCTTCATGACGTTTTCAGGAATGGATAGAATACATAAGCAAGCTGTTTCACACTCCTGATTTATTCTAATTCCGTATCATAATACTAAAGCCGCAAAACGATTAACATGGAATTTCTCAGTTGTGCAAAAAGTGGAGTTGGAACAAATAAGAACTCAGGTCGCGATTTTTCTGGATTAGGATTTGGATTGATATAGCACAGCGTTTAATTCAAGTGAAAATATTGCAGCAATGAGAAACATATTACTCTGTCAGGAGTTCCCAACTATTGTTTCGTTCCGTTTACCCATGTCACCTTTTCTTAAGTAAATTTACCCCTACACTGTTTTGTTCAGTACAAAGTATAAAATGTAGATCGTTTAGTCCAAAAAGGTAGAAAGAAAACACAAAAAAAAGTTGCACTTGAAACTTCCTCTCAACTTCAGATTATTTAAAAGGTTATTATTTAAACAATATGTATACAAATCCATACTAAAGGTAGTAATAATATTAATAATAATGGTATTAATAATAATATAATAATAATAATAACAATGATGATGTTAAGAATAAATAGACAACATTTTATCCCGTAATACATGTATAAGCTTTAAGCCCCTTTCAATCATTCTACCAATACAAAGAACGTACTAAAACGTCACAACAGCCAAATAGTTATGTCGTGTTCCATCAAATGAAAAGGTATGTTTTAAGATCTTTCTTGAAAATTTCAATATTCTTAAATATCTCTTATCTGGCAGCAATTTCCATGTCTTTGCGCAAATATATACCCACTCGATGAATGAAATTTAGCTCCCTCCTCCCGTTGGGACCTCCTGTTCAAAGTCTTGTAAAATATTCTCAAGGCGGGTGGTTGGTGGACGCTGCTGGTAAAGTCTCTTTCTATCCTGTCGTTGCTGTAATATTCTGTCTGTCGTCTTTCTTTTTCCAAGCAAAACATGTTATCGTGTCGACGTGCTTTCCCTAAACTCTTTGCTAAATGTAGCAGTTCATGGTGCCCAGCTAGATGGGGGATTGGGTTCATTGGTCCATTGTGGTCCCTAGATCTCCAAATGACAGCATTTGACTTCTGGGTGTGAAAAAGAAAATATTTTGGTCAAATAAATACATGTAAGTTTAATTGAGCCTCAAATAATTATGTGGTATACAATTGCCAACAATCAATAAAACAAAAAAAATTATTTTAACTGAATATGTAGACTTCGTGCCTATCCCAAGAAGACAATATGCCTGCGCTGCGGATCCAAGACAGAATTATTTTCTGACCTGGACCCACAGCCCATTTTGTCCTCTCTGATAGAGGCCACGATCTACAACTTGATTTAATAACCTTTATGCTCGTTTACAAAACTTTTTCCAGATCTATGCAAAACAACTTTTTCTAGAATTTTACCAATGTGTAAGAATTATATGAATGTACCTAATTCTATTTATACTTAAAAGCTCTGAATACGAAACATAAATAAATAAAAAACGTATTCCCAAACAGACCGTGAAGGGGGCAAAGTGAGCGTTATCGTTCCGACGTGCCGCAAAACCCAAATTCAAACTCACTCATGCCTTTCAATATAAGTGACCTCATTCTTGTTTTATTGTTTTGCAGAAAATTTGAGTTTGAATTTTCTTTTACAAAAATGTAAACATTTTTGTGTGTGTGTGTGAGAGAATTGTAATGAACTTGAGGATGAAATTCATGGGCTATTATCTTGCCAAAAATTTCAAGGATCATGTATTAGGAAACATTTTTTTACCGTCTTGGCTAGTTGTTAGACTAAACATGTTTAAGTCCATAAATTTTCTGTCGTCGATGCACAATAGAGAAGTACATTATTTTGTTTGGACTGTTTTGGCATAAAGTACTAATAGAGTACAATAATATCCCTTTTTGGAAATTGGAAACTGAATTCTTCTTTACGTGAAAATGTAAATCTTAATGTTTTCATGTATAGTAAATTCACGATAGATAAAGGTGGATTGGACGGGTGGGGGGGGGGGGGGGTTGAAGAATAGTGACTGTTTCTGGCAATTATCAGTCAAGTTATATTTTATTGTATATTATTATAAGTAAATGTGTAACTTGTGGTGGGGAGCAAGGAACGCAGAGATTGAATGACCGTGCCTTCTGTTTCTAATGTTTCTTCATATCTTGTTTGCATAATTCTTCTGTTTATTTTGTATTGGCCCGTCAAGGCCTACAATCAACCTGAACTAACTTTATTTGATCGTCCTTTTAGAATGACGAAGTTTCATGTGCTTATAGTTTTTAAGGGATGAGTTTTTTTTTTTTTGGTCTTTTTACTAATACTTACAAATTACACACCGAATCATCTGCTTGATAACTTTGACACACACTGGAGAAAGCTTGTAGAAGTAGTTTGTAGTGTGTAACTCAGTTCACCCAGAAAGTGGAGATAGAATTTTGTCATTCTAAGGGGACGCAATATAATATTAACACGGGTGGATCTGACAAAACCGAACTAAAGGTGAAATGTTTACACCTCTTTAAAGAATCAGAATAAAATATTTCTAAGACGATTTCATGCCAAATATTTTAATGAATACAGAAAAAATGGCTAATTGTTCACATTATATAAGCAAATCTCAATTTCAATAGAAAAATTCTCCCCCTTTGAAGCAGCTTTCTCCGGAATTTGGTCTTTCACATTCAGCCAGATTTCGTCAGATCTACAAACAAATTTTAAAAAAAAGGTAGGCTAAGAGAAGAGACAAAAAAGATGTAGGTATTTGTCTCGGGGGAGTTAGATCACTATACCATTGAACGACTACAACAAGGCCCTGTACATGCTCATAAGGATATCTCAATGTCCAACAATAAAAGGGATTCGATCACTATACCATTGAACGATTGGAAAGCCTTGTACGTGCTGATAATGTCTTATCTCAATTTTCAGAAAGAAAAAAAAAATGGACCTAGACCACTGTTTTCTTCATTAGCATAATCTTAGCTCAAACTGGCACTTTTTGTGTTTGACTTTGGGTTTGGGTTTAACGGCGCGTCGGCACGATAACGGCCACTTTGCACCTCTCACTGTTTTTTCGTTATCTCTCTTTGGCCTAGTTTTCAGCCCTCAGATGCCTATAGGATCAGATAAAAGTGAAGTTAAAAATCTAATGGGAAAAGGCTTACTACAGTGTAAAGTATGTCTATGAATTTTGTAAATATGATAAAAGTCTTTTAAATCAACTTGTAGGGTTCTACCTCTTTCGGAAATGACAAAATGCACTGCGGGACCACGTCAGAAAATAATTATTTCATGGATCCGCAGACATAGTGTCTTCTTCAGATATGCACAAAGTCGACACATTCAGTTAAAGTGTATTTTATTGACATATATCGAGGGGTATTGGCAATGTTGTTGTACACGACAGTTTGCCGATTTTGAGGTCTGTCATGAAAGTGGTTCTCTCACTCCTACTTTCATTATGATTGTATATAAGTGTCATTCCAATCGGTTATAAACTTTTCGAGATATGTGTTTGTGATGTAGTGTTGCATGCATTTTGGCTCTGATTTTACACAACTCTTCAAAATTTCAATGCTCATCTTCTGGAAAAGGCAAAAATACACATTAATATGGAAAATACCCGACGATATTTCATGAGCGGAGAATGAAAAAACTTGTGTTTGGGTCTTTATTTTAGGAGGTTTCGCTGCTTTTGCCATTTTCACCTCGCTTTTGTTGTTTTTCTTTTTCTTTTTCTTGTTTCTGTGTGTTTTAGTGGCAGGGATGAGTTTTATTTAGGATTTTTGCCCGAGCAGCGGCCTTGTTCGACCTGCTCTTCTGGTGCATACGGGGCCTCCGAGTTTTTCGTCCTTATCCGAGAAGACTAGGTGCTCTGGTCTACCTACCATTGGATTAAGGACAGGAAATTTCACCCCCCCCCCCCCCCCAAGGCCCAATAACTTGAGGCTTATTGTGACCTTGGTTTTTGTTTGCTCCATCTTCATTTTCTGAAAAACTGGAAATCTTTTGGTATGTAGAAGACGTTTAACCAATGCGCATTTTGACACTTGTTTAAAATGGGTTGTGGCTCTTATCAAGCTGTTTGACACGTCCGATTTATTCTAACTCCGTATCACAATGGTAAAGCCGCAAACGTCTAACGTCGAATTTCTCAGTGGTGCAAAAAGTGGGGTTGGAATACACAAAAACTAATGTCGCGTTATCGGCATCGCTACCAATGAAAACATACCTGACACGTCTTTGACAATCGCAGTTTCTCAAAACAGAGTGTGTGATACGTGTGTTCTCGCTGACTCTCAGTGATGTCTGAATGATTCATCACTTACATCTTCATTTGGGTAAAAAACTGGACTCCTCTCAAGTCAAGATTTGCAGAAAAACCGGTATCAAGTTGCACCGTCGGTCACAAAAACATGCTGAAAAAAGAAAAATACTGGCGAAAGTAATTATCAGATTTTCAAACGAAAACGGTCGATCGAAAGGTATAATTTCCATTTTATTATACATCTTCTACCTTTTCAACTTGTCTTTAGTAAACAATATGTGAGTGGATCTGACGAAACCAGCCTAAGGTGAAAGACCATATTCCTGAGAGAGATTTGTTTATAATATGAAAGATTAGCCATTTTTCGGGCATCCAGTTAAAATATTTTTCTTGAAGTCGTCTTAGAAATATTTTATTTTGATTTATTTAAGACGTAAAAAACAATTCTCGATTAGCCCGGTTTTGTCAGATCTGCTAACATATACAAGGTGTCTCAAATAAATGTACATACACTTTGAATAGTTATCAGTTCAATGCCAACCAAGGTACACTCAGATTACAAAGGACAGGTGTTATGACATATATTCAACAAATCGATGGCTGTTCTAGGTCAGACACCGATGACAACGCACTTCAATAGAGTTGCAAACAACATTAAGCTGTTAATTTGTGTATACAATTTTTTTCAGACACCCGGTAAATACATGTATGTAAATAATAAGTGAAAATCCATAGGGAAACATTTTCCACAAATTATGAGCGGACGCATAAGAGTTAGTCGCCTCCTCAGAACAACACTGTTGTAACTCCCTTATCTCAGAGTTAGTCGCCTCCTCAGAACAACACTGTTGTAACTCCCTTATCTCAGAGTTAGTCGCCTCCTCAGAACAACACTGTTGTAACTCCCTTATCTCAGAGTTAGTCGCCTCCTCAGAACAACACTGTTGTAACTCCCTTATCTCAGAGTTAGTCGCCTCCTCAGAACAACACTGTTGTAACTCCCTTATCTCAGAGTTAGTCGCCTCCTCAGAACAACACTGTTGTAACTCCCTTATCTCAGAGTTAGTCGCCTCCTCAGAACAACACTGTTGTAACTCCCTTATCTCAGAGTTAGTCGCCTCCTCAGAACAACACTGTTGTAACTCCCTTATCTCAGAGTTAGTCGCCTCCTCAGAACAACACTGTTGTAACTCCCTTATCTCAGAGTTAGTCGCCTCCTCAGAACAACACTGTTGTAACTCCCTTATCTCAGAGTTAGTCGCCTCCTCAGAACAACACTGTTGTAACTCCCTTATCTCAGAGTTAGTCGCCTCCTCAGAACAACACTGTTGTAACTCCCTTATCTCAACTTTTGAGAAATTGATGATCGAAGTTTCAAGTGCTCATAGCTTTTAGAGACGCACATTTCTTTTTCCTTTTTGTAATACTAGTAAATTACACAGCAAATCCGCTAGATACTTGATACACAATGGAGCATGCATGTCGAAGTATTGTGTAGTGTGTTACTCAATTCAGCCAAAAAGTGGAGATATCCATGGAACCTTGTCATTCTAAGGAGACGACTTAATGTCCAATTGGTATCCCGAAAAGCCTGTTCCCATCAAAGCGTGTTGTTATTTTTTTTCCGCGTGTGTTTTTGACTGTTGTTTTTTTTTGGGGGGGGGGGGGGAAGTATATCTAAAAACTATGCTTACATGGGTTTGAGTTTGCAGAAAGCACGTGGACACGAAAATGGTCACACTGTGCTAGGAAGAAGCCAGACAGAATACAACAGAAAGATGGCACAGTATGACACCCTACCGCAGAAGCGCCCGCCACCCACAAGCTGCATAGATTGGAACACCTACAACAAAAATAAGAGTTTTTTTTTCTTCAGAAAACGCGCGTATTCATTGAGAGAAAAAGACGCGCAGAATGTGCCTCGAAGACACGCTTCATGAGAGCAGGCTTTAAGCTTACTTTGAACTTACTTAACCTGAATTGTAAAGCCTGAAAAGCTTTCCATCTCCTTTATGACTGGTAATTTGTAATGTAAACTTGGGTTAGTAATTTACTGAAATATTTTTGAGGAAAAAAAATCATTATCTGCCAGTTTTATTATTATATTGAAAAATAAAAGGAAAGGAGGATGAGGGGGGGGGGCAGAGGGAGAGAAAGGCAGAGAGAAAGAGTGAGAGAGAGAGAGAGAGAGACGAGAAAAAAAACAACTCAGTCCCCGAACAGAAACTTTTAGGACTAGAAATACGGGAACACTTTATTATGTGTTGGCTCTATCACAAGTTGTTGTCTGAACTATGATATAAAAACAACTAATTCAATAGAGCACTTCAAATCGAAACTCAAAACATTGCTTTTCAAAAAAGTGTATGATTTATAGATGATACTAGAACTGTTACTGAAATGTATCTTTGGATGTGTTGGTGTGTGGGTGTGATATACTGGAGTGTTTGAGACTGTGTATTCTATGTGTTTGTTAAGCGCCACCGAGCACTTTAAGTGGATTTTGGCGCTATATAAATCAATTATTATTATTATTATTATTATTTATTAAGACGGAAAAATGGCAAATGTAAAAAAAAAAAGGGCGGGGGGGGGGGGGGGGCCACAGACTACTAAAATACCCAGACTGGATGATCCCATTGTCTGACGTCACAAAACAGCGAAAGGTCATGAACCATCCGCCATATTAGGTTTAAGGTAGCGACCGACGCTTCAGCATAGCTACAATTTTGAATGATACCATTTTGACGCGCCTACTGAACGCGGAAGTTTGGTTCCGCACCAAGAAATGAATACATGCACAACCAATCTTGACAAATGAAAAGAAATTTCTACTGCAGACAGCACTAGAATCGGAATTTCCCGAGCGGCGGCCATGTTGGTTATACAGTCGTCGCTCGGGAAATTCCGTAAAAAAACGACAGAGCCCGAAGCTCGTGTATCCAGTCCGGTTAATTTATTAGTCTGTGGGGGGGGGGGGGGTGTAAAAAAAAAGTTACACCTTTAAAAAAAAGTTGGACACTAAACAGTTTAGCATTTAAACAAAAAAGTTAAATATTTTTTTAAAATTTAAGCGTTAAACAATAAAAGCATGCGTTTAGACAAATAGACAAGCGCGAAAAAGGCATTAAAAAAGGCAAGCGGAAAAATAAAATCAAAACAAAAAGCTACGACTTTAGGAAGGGGATAACTTTAAGTCTCCTATTGGATGGTTTTATATACGTGACATTTTCCCTTTTCACTTGACTTTTTTCGCTTGCCTTTTTTCCCGCCTAAAATAGACACTTACTTGAGAGTAGCTATTAAAACTGCAGTGGTGGAAGCATGACAGGTGACAGAATGCCGTGGACTAAAATATTAGAGAAGAGTTTCGTATGCCCCGACCACCCAAATTCTGTCCATAACCCTGTCCTTATCCCTAATCCTAATCTTATCCTTGACTCTAAGCCCATCCCCAATCCTGTCATTGCCCCTAATCCTAAGCCTGCCAGTAACCCCTATTGACATGCCTAATAGTACTAATACTAAACCTACCCGAAATACAAACTATGCATAATCCTATCCTCAAAAGCGTTGTCCTTCCTCAACCCTAATCCTAAACCTAATCTCATCCGTAACCCTGTTCGTATCCCTAATCCTCAACCCTAAACTTATCCCGAACCCTAAACCTATCACCGACCCTGTCCTTATCCCCAACCCTAAAACTTTTCTTAACCCTGTCCTTATCCCTAATCCTTAACATATCCCTAACCCTGTCTTTATCCGAAATTCTAAATCTATCCCTTACTCCTCATCCCTCATCCGAAGCAGTACCCTTAACCCATGTCCTATACCTAATGCTAAACCTACCTGTAATCCATGCTATCCTTAATCCTAAACCGATCCTCAACTTCGTTCTTCCTTATCCCTGATTCTAAACCTAATCCTGTCCGCATCCCTAAACGTATCCCTAATCCTTCACCCACCCTTAACTCTGTCTTCATTCCCAATCCTAAATCTGAACTTATCCCAAATCCTAGACCTACCCCTGACTCTGTCTTATCGCTAATCCTAAACCTATCCCCTAATTCCTTATCTCTCATCCTAAACATATCTTTAACCCCTGGCCTTGTGCCTTACGCTAAATCCATCCCTAGTCCACACTATCCTTAATCCTTAACATACCCTTAACTCTGCTCCTTGCCACTAGTCTTAAAACATAATATTGTTCCTGACCCTACTCCTTGCCCTTTCAGTCAGAAAACAAAAAGAAAATTATTAACAATCTTAAAAAAAAAGCCCACTAAAAACTGTCCAGAGTTGAAAGTGGTCAGGACGCACGCAATTCTTTCAAAAAAATTTAAAAGTCAACCCAATAAAAAAAACAAAAACCAAACAATTTTCGAATTCCTCTCCCCTCACCCGCCCCCCTCCCCCGCCCCCAACCCAGAAAAAAATGGACAACCTTGCTTCCCACCCACCATGATGAGTGGCTGAACTTGTACATACTCATAGACCCCCCAGCCCCCTCCCACTGACGACCTGAAACAATGGCAACAGATCAAGGCTGAAAACCAAGACCACACACACAGGCAATTGAGATAAGACAGACAGAGACCAGAAAGCCAAAGGGTGCTGGATGTCACAGTGAGATATTTGCAACACAATGTACATTACAAGAGATTCAGTGAGATGTCTCGATTTTTTCAGACCTGGAGCTGAGACTTTGTCAAGCCTTTTTCGGTTCGGAAGTTAAAGATTTGTCGCATCCTGAAATGGGTTCATCCACCGACCCCTCCTCCCCCCCCCCCCCCCAACAAAAACCCAGCACCTATGGAACAGTGGCTTCAAAGATTTCCCCCCCCCCCTTTTTGCCATCCCAAGTTTCCCCACCCCCTCTCCCATTTTAAATTTTCAACTGATGTTTTCATGATTACTTTTACGCTGGTAATTATTGAAACAATTTATGTAGCTAGATTCCTTTATTAATTGAAATCAAATGAAAAAAAAAAGGGAAAAAATCCTATTTCAGTGGATCATAAAACTATCTATACACAGTGAGCATATTCTTTACCAGTTTGGAGTTCCTATTCTGACTGAAACAGAGCCGTCTTAACGCATGGGCACACTAGGCTGTTTTCCAGGGGCCCCAAGGGTTTAGGGGGCCCCATGCATGCCAATTTATATTGGTTTTTGAAAAGGGGAAGGAAATCCTATTGCTTTGCCCAAATAATGTTGAGACTGCCCGAAACTAAAATTTCTCCCAAATTCCTTCCCCTAGGGTTGAATTTCGTCCCTTGGGAGCCAGTGCTTATACTCTGAGAATCATCGCTAGGGAGATTGTTGCACGGAGCAATGGGGCGCAGTAATGAGGGGACAGAGGGGGCGTAGGTTCCGTGCATCCATTTTAGGGGGTAGCCAATCAAGGAGTTCCTAGGCCTTATGCTTGAGTCTTGGGGCCTACAAATCAAAGGATTTGCCCGCTCCGGGCATAATGGGGCATCACCAGACCTCTGCACGCCACTGACACGGAGCCAACATCAGAATGCTGATCATACGGCTTGTTAAATCTTTGCAGTTCGCGTATTTTTTACCTTTTCTGAAACCCAACGAGGGTTGTCTCAAAGATTGCATGCTAGTGTCAACTTGTTTACATAGAATACAGACAAGGTCAATGGAAATATTCACACCCAAAGCCTACATGTTTGGACAACTTACTGAAGGAACACGTAACACGATATGTAACACGTCTAAGAAAAACCCGAAAACACGCCTTTTACAATTGATGGATTGTGACCATATCTGTTTCTGCCCGTTGTCCCATATGCTTAGCATCTGCTTTGTACAGGCGAATTGAATATGATTATGAGTTGAAGAAATTACTCTTTCAAAGGCTTAGGCCTTACCTTCTTGCGGGATAACGCTGTATATAAAATTAATATTTATTATTAATATCAATTTGCATTAGAGACATGCAGCATCTTTTTTGTTCAAAGCTTGGATCACTAAGGGAGGATCCCACCAATACGAAGCCTCGACCTGTGGACATTTTGAATTTAACCGGCTATCTGTGAGTGGGAATATCATGGTAAATTTGGCTGTTACACTGTTTAGTTATGGCTTTTTTACACCCTCATCCCGACTGCCAGACGAGGGCCCAGCAAGAGAAAATGTGGACCTTTGTGCATTTTGGATTTGCCGACTCTCTGTTATGGGAAAATTATCTGCATAACTTTCCTCTCACCCTGCCTACTAAAGGAGAGCCAAGAAATACAGAGTGTGGACCTTTGCCCGTTTTGCCTCAGCTGATTGAGTCGGAAAATCATGTTACACGTAGCCGGTACGTTGTTTAGTCGTTATAAGTGCACAGTTTCCTTCGGTCCGACTACTGAGCAAGGCCAGCAATACGGAGTATGAAACCTTTGTGTGCATTTTGGACATCCCTGCCTGTGAGTGCGAAAATCATGTTACGTTTAGCTCGTACATTGTTCGGTCACGGTTTATAAACGCATAGCGTTCTTCCTACCCCGAGTAACGGAGCAGAGCCCAGGGGTATAGACTATAGACCTTTGTGCGTTTTGGTTTAGATGGCTATCTCTGTGAGTGGGAAAATCGTATCACATGTAGCTGGTACATTGTTTAGCCCTGGTTTATAAGTGCACAGCATTCTCTCCGACCCCGACGAACGAGCAGAGCCCAGACGTACAGAGCAAAGGCTGCTGTGCATTCTTTCCGCTAACTGGACCAGTGTCATAAGTAGACTTTGGTCATGATCGTTCTTCTTTCTCTAGGGCCTCACTGTAAGGACTTTGGTGACGAAGAATACACAGTTAGACAAATTGATTTTGTCCATTTTCCCAAATTACCTGCACAACTTTTCTCAAACTTCGGCGACCAATTGGTAATTCAGTGGCGCAAAGTCCGGATGGTTTAGTATATTGTGCAGGTGAACAGCCAGCACAGCACTGCACCGTGGTCCACAACGACAGAACGGGCATATTCGCACCCACAACGTACACGTCTAGACAGCTTAACTATAAGAACACTCAACACAACGTGTAACAATTTTTCACAAACGCCTCAAAACACACCTTTAGAATTGATAGAATGCAACCACGGCTTAATCTAAAATGCACAAAACTTGCACGGGCATTCTTATAAAATACGAAACAATCTTGTTGCCATAAGAAAATCCTTAGGAACAATAAAAATTGTCCCTATCGAAGTTTTTCTATCTGAAACACTTTCTAATTTATGAATATTAGTATAATTATGATCCTGCACCAATTCTGATCCATTCTCCTATGGTGCGCATGACTGTGTGCTGGACTTGCAGTGAACAGCAGTGCGTCACGACCTAATGGCACAACGTCACAGCCAGTTGCTGCCTTAATGTACACTCAAGAAATAGTGGCAGAAATTGACTTGTGTTAGTCCAGGCTTCGCATGATAGGGTCTTCCTTTATTTTCTAAGAAAATATAGGAAATTATGGCGTGCACTTCGTGTCTGTCAGTAGCTAACTGTACCGTTCCGGGATTAGAATGCTACCTACATCTCCCAATTCTAGTTCTTTTTGGCCTAAATAGTTCAGTCATACACACTACGGGAAAAGTTTTATTTCGGAAGACAAGAAAAAACACTATTCTTTCAAAATCCAGTGTAAGATGAACTATTATTCCTAAAAATTCCGTTTCTCTGTCGTCTACGACAGTGCACGAGTTAGCAGAGAACGCCTGTCGAGTACTAAAAATGTCCCTGGATTTTAACGTCGCAAGTAAGCCAACGTCTGGGTGTGGCTCCGTGCCCTACTGTTTTCTGTAACAAAACTTGAATATATTGAATTTAACATTATGCCCAGTCTCACCTTTTTTTTTTTTTCAGACATTTCTAACTATGAAAAATTTATACTCAGTTACAAAACTTTTTTCAGATCCATACAAAACAACTTTTGAGAATTTTTAAAATGTGGTAAAATTTAAACGGAACTATTTAATTCTATTTGCGAAATTCAGAAGCTCTGAATACTAAATATAAATGAAGTACCCACATAGACCGTGATAGGCGCAAAATGGCCGTTATTGTGCCGACGCACCTTAAAACCTAAACTCAAACTCAAATATGTTCATTAATGTTTAATTTAAATGGACCGCCCCCCCCCCCAACCCTGTGCTATTTCGTGTCGCTCATGTCCCAGCGGTGAGACTTCTTGTAAAGGAACCACGCATGGGCCAGGAGATGTCTAAAGGGAATTATTCAATTTACTGGCAAAATATTTGCCAATATAAAGTCAAACTCCTTTTATTCTACCTTACAAGTTGATAATAAACAATATTCTTCGAATTAAAAACAAACATTTTTTCTAAGGACTAAACTGACACTACTTAGATTACATTTAGAAAACTTCAACAAAGCATTGCAAGTACACTAGTTAATGATTCGCCTCCTCACATAAAGACTTAGTCAAACTGCGCCCCACACTTGACATTTTTAAATTGTACTCCTGGGCTTAACCTAGATCCGCCCACACAAGAAAGGGAGGTGCAATGTAATACTGAAAAAAATTTGCAGAGCGTATTTCTAAAGAATTAAAGGGTACCCCAATCTAGGAGTATACTGATGGCTGTTATCGAATGATGCACTGTAAAATCCAAAGCCAAACTCCCCCCGCCCTCCCGCACCCCCCCCCCCAAAAGGCTCCCTCCTCCCGTATGAACGTACGAACTATTCTGTAGGTAGACGAACTTTTGTTCGTTCAGAAATCTGTGCCCTTCTTCGGAAAGTTATAATTTTGGAAGTTGGTATGTGGATTACTGGCCTTCAAGATTTTAGTAGCGGGTAATTAGTGGACGCTTCTGGGAGGGTCCTCCTTCTGTTTCCTGTCGTTCTGTTATTATTCTGTCTATCGTCTTGCTCTTTCCTGGCACAAAGTGACGACCGTTATCGTGTCGTCATGTTTTCTTCAAACTCAAACTCAAAGTCGTAGACTTTGGCAAATTTTTTTATCCTGTGAGAACTCATCATATTTCGATTACTATTCCCGGTTATCTTGATTTGATGGATAGGTTTACAGACAGGATTAAGGGTTAGGGACAGGTCTCATAATAGATTTGTGTTGGGGAAGGGTTAGTAATAAGATTTTTTTCAAGTTTGATCCTTTTAATATCTTTTCTGACTCTTGCTTAAATGGGTTCTAATGTATTTTCTGGAGATAACCGGATTCGATAATCCTTCCCAAGTCTTGCATCTTAACGTTATATGGGGAAAAAAATGTTTCAGACTTCCAAGATAGCAATTTAATGATTTTACAAATTGTCACTGCTCTACGCTAATGGCATAAATCATCATTGACACTCTTGCGATTTTGAGACAAAAACTTTCTTTTCCTGTCATTAATTTTGGTGACTCATGCCGCTATGGTTCTATTGGACTATTACATTTTCCTATAGGCGCATTTCTTTTTCTTATCTGACAGCTCTCATGCTCAGGAATGAAATGAACCGTCAGTTGCCTCTTGGCGTATGTCTGACATATGGCCATTATCGTAGAGCAGTGACGAAATAAAAAGTCGCCATGTCCGTCAACAAAATGTACACTTCTGCTCACGGGGCAAGAAAATCATGCTTGTACGGGATTTTTTTTTTATATGACAATGAATTTCTTTGGATCTGACCAAGTCAGCAACATTGAATGCAGAAGTGATGTGAAGTTATAATGAGGCGTTTACTGTAAACTTGAACATGAGTGGTTCTCAACCTTTTTCAGGAAATCGCCCCCTAAGGCTTCAAGTTTTCTTTCATCACCAGCCGCCTTCTCTCCTCCCTCCCCACCCTTCAAAATCCATTATCAAACCCAGCAGATACATTTCACAAGAAAACCACAACTTATGATGTCAAGTTTTTCAAAACCTTATTAGTTAATTATAAAACGGAATTTTTTATCAAATGCTTTTTTAAAAAAAAAGGCCTATAAAATCCAACTACATGTGATGTTGAACAACTCAGTGGCTGCCCCCGTATTTGCCCCCAAAACGTCTCCCTTCATTGTTTTTACCCCCTTGTCGCCCTTTCCTTTGTCCCCCCCCGCCCCCCTTCGAGATCAAAATAGCTCGGGGGGGGGGCGATATCACCCTCGTTGAGAACCACTGCTTTATAGCAATTTTTTGGTAATATCTTAGAAAATGATCAACGAAGTTCGCCGCTTTGAAGAAATTCACGTTGCTTATGGATTTACCATTCAGAAAATCTTAATGTCATGGAAAATCTCAGATTGCAATACAACAAAGTTAACAATGGTTGTTTTTTTTGGTAATGTTTTAGAAAATGATCAACGAAATTTGCCGGTTTGAAAAAAATCACGTCGCTGATGGATTTACTCATTCAGAATACACCTCAGTATTCTCTCTACACGGCTTTGTAACTAGACCACGGTCCCCTATCACCAACCACTATAACAATCAGTTTTCGAGATATTATAAAACCACAGAAATGACGTTACTTCGAGTCTCCACACATTGGCGGACGTGCTGCGCTGTGGAAATACAAGCCAGAACTCGCAGATAAGTCATCGTGTTGATTTAATATTCTACAAATATCTCATCTTCAATTTTTTTTTATTTTTTATTGTTCGATTATTTTAGCTGTTCAGTTTTTCCCTTTTTTTCTGTTGTTTACTTCCTCCAGAAGGTGTTTAAACTGAAATATGGATTTTTTTTTTTTGTCTTCCCTTTTTCTTTGTGTTTTTTTTTAAAATGTTGTTACGCGTACGTACGTCCCCCAAGTTTGGTTTTTTTTTTCGCTTGAGATACGTTATCGAAGGACTTTCGTGACTGCAGAGGTAGAGAGCTCCTCCCAAAATACTCCTTGACAGCAGCCTTAATTATTCTTTCAGATTTTCTTTTTTGTTTTCCTCCTGTTTTTTTTTTTTGTTGTTGTTGAAAGGGAAAGGGGCCAGGGTTAGGGATTCGATAAGATTTAGGGTTGAGGATAAGCACGGGGTTAGGGACTAATACGTATGCGTACGCGCCTCTAGCGCAAAACGTTTTTGATGCTTACGTATTTGTAACAACGGCCTTTTTTTTTTGTATCCTGTGGGTATTATTTCCGACGCGAGGCTTTGCTACATAAATCTTTCTTTTTTGCCATTTTTTAAACTCAGTTTTCGAGAACATTTCAGAAGTCTGAAGGCACGAATTTCTAAACGAACTAAATCTTAGCGATGGACAAACACATTCCAGGTCTTGACAAATCTTAATTCCGAGCCGAACAATACTCGACAAAGCCCCAGGTCCAGTTCTGAAAGAACCCGAGACATCTCACTGAAGCTCATGCAATGTACATCATGTTACACACACCCCATCATGATACCCGACACCCTTTGACTCTCTGCCCCCTGCCTGCCCCACCCCAATTGACTGTGGGTGTGGCCTTGATTTCCAGACTCAACCTGCCCCATTGGTTCAGGTGGTCGAGAGGGTGGTGAGAAGTCTGTCAGCATGCACAAGTTGAACAACGCATCATGAGTAGGGGAGGAAGCAGGGGTATCCATGTGTTTTTCTGGGAGGGGTGTGGGGGGAGAGGAATTCGAAAGACAGTTTTATTTTGGTTGAAGTTGCTCTCTAAAGTTTTGCCTGTGGGGGGGGGGGGAGGGGTATGGGATGGGGGTAGAGGTAGAGTGTGGGTGAGTGAATTGGGTTGTGGGGTGGGAGGAGGGGGTAGATTTGGGCATGGGGATGGGGATTTGGTGGATTGGGGTATGCGGGTGGGGTGGGGTGGATTGGGGTATACGGGTGGAGGTGGGATGGATTGGGGTATACGAGTGGGAGGTGGGGTAGCTCGGGGTATGGGGGTAGGAGGTGAAGTGGATTGGGGCAAGGGGGTGGCAGGTAGGGATGGTGTGTGTGGGTGGGAGGTGGGGAGTGGAGTGGAGTATTGGGGTGGAGGTGGAAGTGGGGGAGGGCTGAGGGGGTAGTTGTGGGGGAGACGGGAGTTTTTCACTTGTTTAGACTTCCTCTCCTGCAGTTTTCATTACCGTATCTACCCAGCCAGCAAGCCTAAAGAAAATCCAACGCAGAGGATTGACGCCAGACATTGTTCTACCTCGATCCGTTGGTGAACATCGTGACGACATGGGTCTGATGCCACTAACCCGCCGCTACGATCATCCAACTAATGCTATGGAAATCCTATACAAATCTACGTTGGATTGACGTAGTGTTGTTGGCTGGATATTGCCGTGTTATGGAAAATACGGTAAATTCCAATTTAGGTAAAATTCACATTTCAACATTATTTTTAGCAAG
This sequence comes from Onchidella celtica, assembly GCA_963931925.1. NCBI lineage: Eukaryota > Metazoa > Mollusca > Gastropoda > Systellommatophora > Onchidiidae > Onchidella > Onchidella celtica. The sequence continues at coordinate 53,507,497 of OZ007567.1, read as the reverse complement.
AAAAGTGTTCCATCTTTCTAACTGGGTTTTCTAGTTTTGTATGATTAATAGGTTCTTTTGGTCATCACGGAATGGAAATTAAACAAGGTCTAAATCATGGAAAAGAGTTGCGTACGACCCGACCATAGGGTTAGGAATAGGGTTAGGGTTAGGGATACCTTCAGGGTTAAGATAAGTTTACGCTTAGAGATAACTTTATGGTTAGAGATTAGTTCAGAGTTAGAGATAAGTTTAAGGTTAGAGATAGGTCAGGTTTAGGGATAGATTTAGGATTAGCGATAAGGATGGGGTTAGGTGTAGGTTTATTATTAGAGAGAAGGACAGGATCAGGGATATGTTTAAGATTAGTGATAAGGACAGGGCTAGGGATAAGTTTAAGGTCAGGGATAGGTTTAGGGTTAGGAATATGGACGGGGTTAGGGACATATTTAGGGTTAGGCATAAGGACTGGGTTAGTGATAGGTTTAGGGTTAGGAATAAGTATAGAGTAAGGAATATGTTTAAGATTAGGGATAATGGTATTGACTGTGTGATCTGGACGTATGGAACTCTTTCCTAAATCACGCCACAAAGTGACATTATTTTTAGCATCCTGCAAAATTTCGTTATTTGATCTATAGGCCTACAGTCCTTTGCCATGGTACGGCAGCCTGTCAGCCCGCGTTACTAGTACTGTAAAAGCAACGTCCCAGCCAGCAACCCTACCGATATCCCTCGCGTGGGACCGACGTCAAATCTGCAGACAGGAATGCTTGACATCGTTCCTATGTAGATCCACTGGGTACGACATCGCCCTGACGTCTGTTTGTTGTATGTACCCCACCCCTACGGTGACCCTACCAATCCTATGAAAATCCTACCCACCGCATGAAAATCTACCAACCCTATCAAAATCCTACCAACCCTATGAAAACCCTACCAACCCAAAAGAAATCCTGTGCAAATCTACATCGGATTGACATAGGGATGCTGGCTGGGCTATCTCTGTTATCCAATCATGAACCAAAAACAAATTTACATTTGTTTCGGGAAAGCAAATTAAGGAAATCCTATTGCCTTTATCAACAAAATCAAGAAACATGAAGGAGAATCAAATCCAGACATTCTTAGTCTGGGGCCATCCATAAAAATATGTACGGTCAGAGGTTGGGGGGAGAAGGGGGTGCTTCCAGCCTACGAAAAGCGTACCTGGTTAAGGGAAGGGGGTCTGGAGAGCATAGTACACGTTTCAGCTATTGCAATTTAAACTTTCGTTTAGTTTTATGTACCTTTTTAAAAAATAAATCGAAATTATTAGATTATACGTACTGTTTCAAAATCTGCTAAAACAGTGAAATAATTCATACAAAATGCCATTTGAAGTTTTCAAATATCAAGGTTTTATAATGGGCATTCGACAATTTGATGGCCGCACACTCTGAGCAGGGAAGTGAACGGCGCCGGGGATTGGGGGGGGGGGGGAGGGGGGGGAGAGATACTGAAGCTGAACATTTGAAAAAAGTGCACGGGGAAACGGATTGGGGGCGGGGGCGGGGGGGGGATAAAAACTGCTTAAATCAAACGGACAGACTTTATGGATGGCCCCCATGTTAAATCGCGACCTTAGTTCTTTTTTGTCCTACCTCCATTTTCTGAAAAAAACTGGAGATCTTTTAGTATGTACAAGAGGTGTAACAAAATAATGTACACTTTGACACCTGTGTAAAATGCGCTGTGGCACTAATCAAGCTGTTTCACTGTTCACATTAATTTATTCTAACTGCTTTGCTTAATACTAAAACCGCAAACGTTTCAAGTCGAATTTCTCAGCTGTGCAAAAAGTAGAGTTGGAGCAACAAGAACTAAAGTTGCCAAATGTGTACAACCCTACCCGATGTTCCAGCGCTGTTAGACTCGGTCTGACCATAGCCCGACATGTTTCCTCAGTAGATGATTGAAGTAGACACGCTGGCTGGACACCGTCGGCAGATATCAGTGTCTCAGTTAATCCACGAAGACGTCAAAATCCCCTTGATCAACACAACTGCGAAAACCTTTCCCCTTATCTCACACTGTTGTTGTCGCCATGAGCTGAAACTATGAACTGACCGGGTTCTTTCCACGTGTCCTCTGCCGGCCTAGGCTTAGACTGAACTATCAGTGTATCCCGTGAGCTGCACGGGAAAACTGTTCACCGTTGATACCGAAACCAAGAAACAAAAGTTTAGGTCAATGGTTCTCAATATGGGCGATATCAACCCCGGGGGCGAATTTTTAGGGGGGTGAAAACGAAGAAAAGGGTGAGAAGGGTTCCAAAACGATGAAAGACAAGGTGGGGTGGGGGTGGGGTGAAAAAATGAATGGAACTGATTGGGGGGGGCAAATCACAAAATCACGGGAAATCGACACCTTTAGTTCCAACTTTTGTTTTGCACAATTGAAAAATCCGACGCTGAACGTATGCGGCTTTAGTAGTATGAAAAGGAGTTATAATACATCGGAACTGTGAAACAGCTTGATAAATGCCACAACGCATTTTAAACAAGTGTCAAAATGTGCTTTGATTATCCCTCTTCTACATATTAAAAGATCTCCAATTTTACAGAAAATGGAGATAGAATAAACAAAACCTAAGGTCGCCAAATACAGGACAGCCACTGATGTGTTCAACAGCGTGCGTAGGTGGGTATTATGAACAGCAAAGGCCGACTTTAAAAAAAAAGTGTATTTGATAAAGAATGGTCTGTTTTATAATGAAGAATGAACACGCGTATTGTCATTAATAAGGCTGTGAAAACATTTACATCATATTTTGTGTGTAGTCTGTCTTCTTGTGAAATGTATCTGTAGGGTTTGAGTATGGGGGGGGGGGGGGGAGGGGGGAAACAAGGGGACAAGTTGGTCAAGAGGCAAGGTGCTCGCCTCTCATGGCGAAGGCACCGATTCGATCCCCGGTCGGTACACGTATACAAGTATGTTGGATTTTTTTTTTCTGGGAAAAAGGGGGGGGGGGGGGAATTCCTGTCTTTGATCCTATGGTAGGTTGGATCGAGCACCTATTCTCCTCGGATAAGGACGAAAAAACTCGGAGGTTCCGTGTGCACGCTGCCCACGTTAAGGATACCCTGACAGTTTAAAGTCGAGAAAAGCAGGCAGAACAAGGCCGCTGGCCGGGCAAAATTCTAAAAAAAAAAACTAATCCCTAGCACAACAACACACAGAAACAAGAACAAAACAAACAAACAATCTACAACAACAAAAGTGAAGTGTAAATGCCAAGGGCAGAGAACCTCCTAAAATAAAAACCTTTAACACAAAAAGTGTGTGGGGGGGGGGGGGGGGAGGTGAAAGAGAATTTGGAGCCTGAGGGGGCGAATGTCTGAAAAGGGTTGAGATTCACTCATTTAGTTTAATCTTTTTTAATGCCCAGCCATTGACCCTTTTCGTCCTAAGGCTGGAGAGTTCTGATTAAAAGTTCATAATTGATTGTTGTGCCGGCTAGCACTAGCCGATTTTTGATTGGCCAGGTTAATTGGATGGTGACTTCATGACACTGAGACAATGAGTCCTGGCGAATCAGCCAACTACTTGGATCTCATGGTGACGCACCGGTCATCACCACGTCATCTTCACCATCAACATCATCAACATTATCATCATCATCGTTATCACTATCATCATCATCACTGTCATCAGATCATCGCTGTTATCATCATCATCACCACCACCACCACCACCACCACCACCACCACCACCACCACCATCATCATGGTAAAGAAGCAGTCTTAACACAGATGATCTAAAACACTGCATGGAATCGACAGTCACAGATTCAATATTTTGATGACGTGTTGCTACCATTTTATTGTGTTTTATCAAAATAGAAAACTCTCACGCCAGACATGATTAAAAAAAAAAAAAAAGACCAGCTAGTATTTACATCTTAAGTTTGGATACTTCGTACATAATATTGTTTTAAAAAATACAAAAAACCAACTAAAAATCTATTAGTACTATGCGTTTAGTTTTGTTCATATAATGTTATGTTGTAGTAATGTATTCTGTCCATGACATAAGCACGTATTAAATTTTTATTTGGAATTCAACTATGCATTTATTTTTTGCTCTTGCAGTGTTTTCTTATAGTAATTCTACGACGTAAGCAAGTATGTCATGTTTATCTTAAATTTGAATTTTATATGCATACTGTCAAACACTCCTTTTAAACTTAAACTCACCCATGTGTTTATATTCGTTTTTAAAGTGGTTCGTTGGCGATATTGTATGAACTAATGGCGTAGGCACGTATCTCTGTCTTAAGTTCGGATTCATGCTCATAATATTTTTTAAAAAAATAGTTGAAATTCATGTACGCACGTGTGTGTGTGTGTGTGTGTGCGTGTGTGTGTGTGTGTGTGTGTGTGTGTGTGTGTGTGTGTGTGTGTGTGTGTGTTGGGCGGAATTGGTGGTCACAAAGTCACCGTCCAAGAAGCTTCGTCCGGTGCAGTGCTTTTGTTGCGACTGTGACGAGACAAAAATGCCTTGGCTGACTGTCAACTGTCAACTGTCAACTGTAAAATAAAACGATTCTGTGGAAATTACAGATGAAAGTTTAAACTTTTCTGCATGCCCTGATATGGTGTAAGGCTTAATGCACATTGAAAAATGCAACACATTTTTTGACAAGCATTATTATTATGAATATGTACAGTCCCCATTGGGACGGGAGATATTCTGGATGTTTCTTAAATGTGGGATGACGCACAGAGAATAACAAACAGATCATTAAAGAGAAAATCGCCAAAGATGGATGATACATGTTAATGACGCTTGCGAAACATTTCTGCGCAATGGAAGAAAGGCAAAAGGTTTGTTCACAATGTTACAAACATTATTCACATATTACAAAGTGTTGAAAGTATGTGCTTCAAATACAATAAATAGTTGCTCTGTGACTTTCTCTATTCCATGATATCACCTATTAAGATTTTTCTGATTACCTCATCAACGATGCTGGAGTTGGTAATAGTATTTGGGGAAAAAATCTGTGATTTATAAGATCTCAAAACGAACTAAAACGAACTACAATGCACTTTTCTTAAGACTTAACAATGACCAAAACCAAACATTCAAATTATGATCCTCAAATAACTGAGAATCGAGGAATACACTTGAATCACTTAGTTTAGTTCGTATCAAGTTAGTTTTCAAAGTCATTTCAACTTAGAGCATTCTGCGTTCACAAGAACATGATACTTTTTGGTGTCAATGTTACGTCTAAGTAATGTGGGGCCCTTACTTTTAGCTCACGTACAACAATCTATTATCTTTTCCTCTCAAAAACCCAATATATTAAAGTATTAATTTACCATGTTTCAAGATAGAATGATGAATCTTCAAATTTTTGTGCATGTGCGATAATTTTATTTCTGGTCGACCTTTGAGAATGGCACACGTATATACTGCATACGAGCATAAACGAATTTTCGCGTCTCCAGGAACTTAAGAGTGTCCAGTGAACGCTCGTACATTAACATGCATGGCTCACCGCCTAACTTTGCCTGGTATATCGTTCTCAAACGCATCATATTTCAGGACTTTCTTATTACATAATTATCTTGGGATTAAGCGACAAACTACTTGACATAACACTTACATGTAAATATGACAAGTGCATCGTTACAAAATGGAATGGTTGGTTAAGCGAGCTACTTGGTGTCACACGTTGAGCTAGTTTAAAATTACTTATTATTTAGTTTTGTATACTGCTTTGTTCCGTTTTACTTCCACATATGTCGCTGCTCTCCCATTGGCCCGACGACCAAGGCCAGGGAGACTACATAACAGAACAGAACTTGGAACAGTCAAAGACAAAACAGACTGACTGTGGTGTACGCAAGGGCTAAAGGAATTTCCACCCAATTCCTTGAAAGTTAAGTGAATCCATCCAAAAATTGTCTGCGTCTGAGGGGTTGATTGTTCCTCCTCGTGTTTTACAGGCTTTTTATACTTTTCTTCTTTGTTAGAACTGCGGGAGGTCGGCGAGGGTTCTTACGTGTGCGTGTCCTCTGTGCCAAAGTGGTGGCTTGGTCGCAGACTTTTCCGTTTCGACGACAACTTCAGCGGTCTCGCAACAACCAGTGGTGATTGAAACAGTGAGGATTCGCATTCGTTAGAATAGTCTTTGTTAGAGACCTGTATATTTGTTAGATTGTGGCGTTCACATCTTCCTCGTCTCTTTGGGAAGACGTCTCTCCTGTTTTCTTCTCAACCTATTTGTAATTATATTCAGGCTGTAGGGTCTGTTATTGTTCGTCTTTTCTTGTTTGTCTAGCTTCGTGTTTAGTGTATTTTTTTTTTATTAGACCTTTATTCTATTATTACACAATACAGCCTGCTACTGTCACCCCCACTGTCTTGTGGGTCATCTCGGGAGAGAGGAAGACTAGGGGAAGGTAACCCTGAATACAAATACCACACTGCCTTGTGTGTTGCTATGATAGCAAAGGCTATGGGAGTAAACCCAGACAGAAAATCAGGAGTGGAGATGTCAGGGAGAACTGCATCAAACTGGCTTCCAGCATCTCCTGCAGCCGGACTAGTTCCAAATGTATTGACCTGGTCTCTCCCTTGGGTTTAACTAGAATGGCAGAGAGAGGGGTGGTGCCTCTGGGCAAAGCACCATCTCTTAAAAATAGCCCAGGCAAGGCAGCCAAACGAGGAGGCGTTTGCTCGGGCTTGGCAAGCGTCTGTCTCTCCTCTATAAGCCCACCCATTTCCGATTTGGCGAGGACACTCCAGCCATCCGTTACGGATGGGCACAACACGGGAGGTGGCAGTTACCGGTGATAAGCTCAATCCATTTGGCGTACGGATGAGCGCCAGGGGTCCCCTCTGTCGGTGGGAGCGGCTTTTCAGCTGCATTGATCAACTACCGCCCGCCGTAACCTGGGCAGCCCCCAGGCAGTTGGGTGTTGTTCCGCCACGTCAGCCTGCTTCATAAGGTGGTTGGAGCTAGACCAAAAGTCAAAAAGCTGACGTAAAGTGTGCACCTGGCAAAAACAGAAAAATACTAAAACTTGGTACCTGGAACGTCAGAACAATGCGCCCAGGCTTGCAACAGCAAGATCTCACTGATATTGACTCCATCAGGAAATCCCATATTATTGATCGAGAACTTCAGCTACTAAACATCGACATCGCTGCCCTTCAAGAAACTCGACTTCCCGACTCCGGGTCAGTCAAAGAAGAAAACTACACCTTCTTCTGGCAGGGCCTTAGCAGCGAACAGCCGAGAATCCACGGCGTGGGCTTCGCCGTAAAAAACTCCCTTATCAATTCGATCGCAACTCCAATTGGAGTGTCAGAACGCATCATGACACTCAGACTGAACACCCGGTCTGGTTTTACCAACATTATCTGTGTCTATGCCCCAACACTTACCTCCTCTGACGAAACCAAAGACATTTTCTACGAGGCATTGCAGAGGACTCTCCACAACATCCCTCTCACCGAAGGCCTGCTAATTCTGAGTGACTTTAACGCTCGAGTGGGAGCAGATCACTCCGCATGGCCAAAGTGCATTGGGCACTTCGGCATTGGCAACATCAACGAAAACGGGCAGCGCCTTCTGGAGCTATGCTCCGTAAACTCATTATGTGTTACAAACACGTACTTTGACCTTAAGAGATGCCAAAAAACATCATGGCGCCATCCCAGGTCTGGCCATTGGCATCAATTAGATCTTATTCTCTCAAGGAGGAAGAGTTTGGGCTGTATAAAAATAACTCGTTCCCTCCACAGTGCTGACTGTGACACCGACCATGCACTGGTAGTCAGCAAAATCAAAATTTCGGCCAAGAAAATATACAGATCAAAAGCCCCTTCAATCCCTAAGATCAATGTAACAGCAATCAAAGATGAATCAAATAGAAAGTCATTTGAAAAGTTATTTGCTGAAAGCATGGATAATGTCACCCAATGTGACTCGGTAGATGAAACATGGAACACTCTCAGTTCAAAAATTCATGACTGTGCCATCAAGTCTTTTGGACAGCATAAAGTTTCAAACAACGACTGGGTAGCCCAGAACAGCGAAATTCTCCTACCTCTCATTGAGCAAAAGAAATCTGCTTTCAATGAGTATAACAAAAATTGCAATCAGAGTACAAAAACTTGTTTGAAAAATGCAAAAGCTAAACTTCAGCTGTAGGTAAGACGTTGCGCCAACAAATACTGGACAGACTTGTGTAACAGCATACAAGAGGCAAATGAAAAGGGAGATATGAAAACCGCCTTTAGTCAGATGAAAGTAGCTCTTGGGCCAATCATCACCAAAAGCGCCCCACTTAAGTCTGTAAATGGTGAACCCATCACAGATAAAAATGAACAACTGAATAGGTGGGTAGAGCATTACTCTCTGTTGTATTCAACTGAGAAAAATATTCCACCAGATTTTGAGGAACACCTCCAAAAACTGCCAATAATGGCCGAACTTGACGCTGAACCTTCCTTAGTCGAGCTTTCCAATGCAATCGACCACCTGTCTGCTGGAAAAGCCACAGGAAGTGACAACATTCCTGCAGAGGTATTAAAAGACCTAAAAGGCCCACTATTACCACACCTGTATAATCTGTTACTGCAGTGTTGGAAAGAAGGCGTGATACCACATGATATGAGAGACGCCAAAATTGTCACACTTTACAAGAACAAAGGAGACAAAGGCGACTGCAACAACTATCGAGGCATATCCCTCCTCAGCATTACTGGAAAGGCTTTTGCTCGCGTCATCCTCTGCCGCCTTCAACAACTGGCGGAAAAAGTCTTACCAGAAACACAATGTGGCTTTCGAAGCAAACGATCAACTATTGACATGATATTTGCACTTCGGCAAATCCAAGAAAAATGTAAAGAACAAAACAGGCCGCTTATAACATGCTTTGTGGACCTAACAAAGGCTTTCGACACCGTAAGCCGATCTGGCCTGTATGCAGTCCTTAAATCCATAGGCTGTCCACCAACATTGCTAAAACTTATTGCATCCTTCCACATTGACATGAGGGCATGTGTCAACTTTGAAGGCTGCACATCCAATTCATTTGCTGTAAACAGCGGTGTGAAGCAGGGATGTGTTCTTGCTCCTACCTTATTTGGTATATATTTTGCAGCCCTACTCAAGAATGCCTTTGGTCAATGTTCAGGTGGAGTACTTATTAACACCAGAGTGGACGGCTCCATTTTTAATGTTGCCAGACTAAAAGCAAAATCTCGTACAGAGCATATTATGTTACAAGAGCTCCTCTTCGCAGATGATGCTGCAATCGTGGCCCACGATGAAACCACGCTCCAGGCTCTCATCAATAGCCTTGCCAAAGCCTGTGACAAATTCATGCTAAGGATCAGTGTCTCAAAAACTGTAGTTTTGACACAAGGCTTGAGAAACCCCAACCCAATCATGCTGAATGGCTCTCCTCTGGAGCAAGTGGGAAAATTCTGCTACCTAGGCTCAACCATCAGTGGTAGCACAGACATAACAACTGAAATAAATGCCAGAATAGGAAAGGCGGCCACAGCTTTTGGCAAACTCTCAAAAAGGGTGTGGAACAATAGCAAGCTGACCATCAAAACAAAGGTACTCGTGTACCAAACTTGCGTCCTAAGCACCCTGCTGTATGGCTCAGAGACATGGACCACCTACTCCAAACATGAAAGATCCCTCAACTCCTTCCACCTGCGCTGCCTACGCAAAATTCTCAAGATCAAGTGGCAAGACAGGATCTCAAATATCGAAGTTCTGAGCCGAGCCAACATTCCATCAACTCAGGCTCTCCTAGGCAAAAAAAGACTGCGGTGGCTTGGACATCTCCACCGTATGGAAAATGATCGCATCCCCAGACAAATTCTCTACGGGGAACTTGCTACTGGCAACCGACCCAGAGGTAGGCCACATCTGCGATTCAAAGACACTTGCAAGGTCACGATGAAAGCATTCAACATCGACCCCAATGAATGGGAGAACCTTGCAAATGATCGAAGCAGATGGAGACAAAAATTGCGCAGTGGCACGCTCGCAATAGACTTCAAGGCAAAAGAAACATACCTGACAAAACGACAGAGGCGGAATGAAAACACTCGCCAAAGTGAACCCAAAAGACTGACCTGTAATCACTGCCATCGCACTCTCGGGTCAAACATTGGTAGAATAAGCCACGAGAGAAGCTGTCAGTCAAAATGAAAGTGAATATTCTAGCTGCTAAGACCGTCTGTAAAGACGCTAAAGGCCATATATATTCTATTATACTATTACATTCCTTTGTTTCTTATTTTACCTAAGTAAGTCATGTGTCTACAGTGACACATTGATTGAATTTATCTGGTTATTGAGAGTAACGATTTTATTGAATTATTGGAACCGGTGCAGTTAGCACACTGCCAGTTCTATGGAGCTTATTAAGCGTCGTGTATAACCGATCTCGTCTTTCTATTGACGAGCTCCCGAGAGGGCAGTATTAGACTGTTTAGGGAGGTGACTTTTTTGTGTAGTGATGAGTAGTGGGTATTGATTTTATCGTCGGCTGGTGCCGCCGCCCGAAGAGCAATGAATTTGTCTCATGGGAAGAGTCTGTATCAGTATCGAGGTGATGTCGATATAAGAGCTATGTGAATTATATATTATATTGAGTATAATTTTTTTTAGTCGTCTGCGTATGACGACGACCCGAGGAGAGCAATAATGAGATTGCCTCATGGGATGGATGATATTGGTATTTTTCGATTATTTGAGAGATGTTTGGCAGTGCTAACGTAGTACACTGCGTATCCGCGTATTCGCGTGTTATTGTTGAACCTTCTTACAGGCATTGTAAGCCCCACAGGGCAGTGTAAGGCCTCAGGGCAGTGTAAGGCCGCAGGCAGTGTAAGGCGCCGATGTGCAGTGTAAGGCCTCTGGGCAGTGTAAGGCCGCAGGCAGTGTAAGACCGACGGGCAGTGTAAGACCGACCGGTTATGTAAGAAAGGGAGTATTCGCGTTTTGAGAGTTTTTGCAGTGGTAACAGAGGACACTGCGTGTTCGCGTTTTGAGATATTTTGCAGTGGTAACAGAGGACACTGCGTGATCGCGTTTTAAGAAGTTGTGAAGCAGAGTGGAGTTGTTTTTTTTATACAACCGATTATGTCTATGGTTTTCCGCGTTTCGTGGACCATCTAACGTAATACTAGATATGACAAGTAAGAATAACCGAATATGATTGTGACTATCCACGTGGATGGCGTGGATGAGTTATCTAAGAACATACCCGATATGGATATTGAATTGAACCGATTATGACTATATACCGAGATGACTGTGACACTTGACGGGTGCGTGTCCTGCGTAGGGAAATCCGCATTAAATTAACATGCGCGCGCCTCGTGGCATCTCATCTATACCTGATTGGATATTGGGAAAATTAAAGTGTAATGTTATTTAATTGAGATCTAGATTATTGTTGAATGCGAGAAGCGATATGTAATTCTTAAATCAAGACGAGCGCTACGCGGATTTTGAAAGAGTACGTCAGGCTAATTATCTTGTCCACGTTTGTTATTTCAGCTTAACTATGGCGAAATTTGTAATTGATAGACCAGAATAAGTTGCTATTTTATATAGTCTGTAAACATTGAGGTTGAGCATTTTTCACCTTTTTCGGAGACCGTGGATGGTTTCACATATTGTCCTACCAATTCTGGACATTCTTTCTCAAAATTTGAATGTGATTCCTTTTTCCACTAGCGTCCATCCTGACGATGACCTGAGTTCCAGACAACATTGACGCCTTTGTCTGCGGGTCAAGGAGATGAAGAAATGGCAAAACGAGCGACCAGACCTACTGCTGCCAGGATACCATTACTTTAATTTAACTATTGTTCGTTCATGTTCTATGAATGTAATAATTACGCTCAGTGAAGCGACGAGCTAGATGCTCAATATTTCAGTCTTTACGGTATGTCTGTGTGAGATAAGTTTAACACTTTAATTCTTCAGTGCTACAATAATTATATCATATTACAGAACGTCGCATATAAATATACATATGCTATTGTCCTTCAACCATGCACGTTCTTAGATTATTTTTTTGACTTTCAGTTAACACTATATTTTTTGACTATATAGCCGTTCCAGAAGTACTATTACTTAGCAATTTTAGTAGACAGTTATGTCGTTCAAACCCTAAGTTTTCACTGGGGTGGGGGATGTGTCAGGAACAGATTAATATCATAAATGCCGTACTAGGTCACGACTTCAGTGAGTTAATTTTTACGATCTTGTTAATTATAACCAGCGTAATTTGTCCTTGAGCTGTTCTCGTGAACAGTTTATTTTGAAACACTTTTTTCTTATAGATGGAGAGAAGGTGGGGCGAGACAGACTAAATGTATAACTAGGAATGACAGAGCAGTTCTCGACCCCGTGATTTTGATTAACACAGTGAAGGGGCGAGTAAGGGTAGTTTTATTGAGACGCTTAGTTGGCGTTCAGAAATTCGTGCATAAGAGTAGAAAGCACGGGGTTTAAAGATTTTAGTAGTTAATTTTTCACATTTTAAATTTTATGGTCTAGGTAAATTGACCTTGATTTTGGCGCAAGGCCGTGACTAGAATAAATTAATACTGCAGGCTGAGCCCGCGTGGCTGCACCAATCAGATGTAGGAATCTAGACGGAAGGTTGCAGATGTGACTTTAGTATTTAAACACGTACAGAACTTAGATAGTTGCCACATGCAGACCTATCCATCTGCGAAGTGGACGGCGATAGTCCTCAGCCAGATGAGAGACATAGAGACGCAGTTGAGCAGTCCATGTTATGAGGAGCGTTGATTCATTGAAGCTCCAGAGCCTAAGCCCACTTGGTTTGATATTATGAACCCACAGCGATGATATCCAGCGCTCTCACTCCCAGTGAGGGCCGCATGGTGAGAGTCAATTACTAATTTGTCATAATGCAATTGAAACGTTCCAGCTACTTTGAAGACTGTTGAAGAGCTACCGCCAGACAACGCACTGTTGTTCAAGCACGTGTGATTGAGATTCTCCATGGCGTGTACTGAGGAACTTTAATATTATAACATGTCTCATTGGAAATAAGAAATAATAGAATTTAAATTGTATTATCAGTCGCCACGTGCGCGGATCCTTTTTTGGTATTTAAACTTCAGAGCTGCAAATAATGAGATTACGTTACCAATATTATAGAAAGTTTTTAGTTCCACAGCTTAGTTAGAAATTGTATTGTAATTAAACTGCCCTACAGGTCTGCCGAAATTCAAATCAATTGATTTATCTAGTTTTTAGAATGAAAGTATTTTTTTTTGTGTGTGTTCGTCGATTGTGGGAGCGGACCTCGTAAGAGTGTAGGTCGAACTTCCCCCTAAACCCACATCGCGACAGTAATAATATTATGTAAATAATAATAATTTTTGCCTTTTTTTTACTCCTGTCTCTTGGAGTTTATGCAACCGTGGATGGGTTTTGAACAGTAAGAAAAGAGTGCAGGATGTTACAGATTACCGACACTCAGTTTATATATCGTCAAGTGGCTGTGGTTTTCTAAAAGTAGGAGTGTTTTGTGGATTTACATTTTTTTTTCTCTTTGGACTTCCCCTACTAGTTAGTTGCATTGCGTATCCCGCGGAAGAGAGAGAGAGAGAGAGAGAGAGAGAGAAAGAAAGAGAGAGAGAGAGAGAGAAAGAAAGAGAGAGAGAGAGAGAGAGAGAGAGCACCACGTAGTTAGCTTGTCTTATGTTCCAATACCCTGAAACACAGGCGCAAGCGCAATAGAATTTAGAAATGTATAACTTAAAGCCTGTCTCATTCACATCCCTTTATTGCCTCATTTTATTTACCTGGGATGTCTATGCCTCATTCAGCACAGTGAGGGCTGTGAGGACCACGTTTCGGGCCCCTTCAAAAGTCTACAATTACTGGCACATTTCACCACACCATGGATATAATAATTATAGTAAATAGGGAGTAACAAACAAAGTCCGCCCATTTAGGGGTTGTATTTGCAAATTTGGCATCTTCTTATAAATTAAGAATAAGGCGGTGCCTGCCGTTAACTCAGTTTTTTCAAAGTTTCTGTTGTATGGCACATTTTACAGTTAGGTAAGGGATTGCCTGTTCAGGAAACTAAATTTAGGATTATTGGGGTGAGGGTTTGGGCTTAGGCTTAGTGTTAATTACAGCATTCAGTCACGGATCACAATCATTATTCATGAGCCTTTCCGACCTTCTGAACACATAAATTATCTGGTATGACTGAACCCAACATGCAGCTTCAGAGTAGAATTCTTTCTTTTAAGCCTTTTTTCCCCCAGCGGTTCAATTGTTAACATGTATATTCTGGAATATATTCTTATATGTTTTGCTTCTATGGTGTTTCCACTATTGTTGTTTTTTTTCCTCTTTTTAGTTTTCAGACACATTGGTTCATGTTGATATAAAATGCTGCTGGTGGTGACAGATGGTGATATACATATGAGTGAGCTCGGATATATAGGGGCGAGACAGAGTGACAATGGTAATGGGTAGTTATACGCGATAATGGATGCAGTGGAATCAAAAGCAATTTTAGCACCACGAAAGTTTCAGACACGATACAACAAAATACGTGTCTTCTACTCAGACATGTGTTATTCTAAATTACCAGATTATATACCAGCTCGCCAATTCCTCTTAGCAAGCAACTGGTGCATAAGCTATGATGTGAATTTTAAAGATACCATTTCCTGACACCCTCTGCGGCCTGGTTTCCCCGCTTCTCACATCCAAGTAATTATTTTTGACCTGGATGTTCTTTTGTTGTCTCTTTTAATATTCTCTTTATATTCCCTTCATATCAGTGAAAGGGGATATGTGATGGTATTAAGTTTCTTTGTTAATCATAACCCTTAAGTGACGGTTTCCCTCATCTTTATGCGACAGCCCATTGAAATTCATGACACACAGCTTTCGGCTAGATGTATAACAATAATGTTATGTATTGATGCCTGACAGTGAACGGCCGTATTTTGGTGTCTAGGCCTTCTCCGATTACTGTGGTGTAAGATACTCTTCAGTGTCCTTTCTAGGACAAGGACAAAGATGTAATTATACTGTATAAACTTTATCCTCAATACCTAATACACCAAAGCTTCATGGGAACCTTTCTCTTCCATTATCTAGAATCTTTAACATTGAAGTTTATGTAAGGACTACGCGACTGTGCATAATAATTGTAGGATTTTATCAGACAGTGTCATAGGACCTCTTCACCGGTTAGTCACACTGTGTGTACTAACAATGTTTCATAATCCACTTCTGGAGCTCAACAAAAATTATGTAGTGGCGTGTTTACATTGCTGGTTTGTTGTTGTTGTTTTGGGGGAGGGGGGGGGGTTTCTTTGTTTGTTTTCTTTTCTTTTTTGTTTTGTTTTGTTTTCTTTTGTTGTTTTCTTTTTTTTTAAAGTAAACAGTTTTAAGTATTATAAGTGTTTTGGTTCATCTGGCATGCAGACATCTTTTTTCGAAAACAGGAAAGTCTTGGCAGCCAGTTAGGTTATTGATAGTCCACTTTCAAGATCATAAAAACTTAACATTTGCAAAGCGGAACATAAAAATTTGACCGCGTCTGTTAAATTGTGGGGAATTGTCTTGTTTCATTTCATCTATTCATAAATGGACCATGCGCATTAATTTTGCTGTTACCACTGTGTTTGCTGCTGGCTTCGGTGGTAGCGGTGATTTGCACACCCTGCCACAGTCAACATAATTAATGATAAAATAATGTCCCCTTCGTCCATCTAAATTTCTCATGTTTTCAGTTCGAGACATTCATTGGTGGGTGGCCGCTCGTGGCACCCCAGATTTCCCAGATAACCTCATAGTGCTAAAAAGGTAAAATCCCGAGACAAGAGCAAACATTATCTTGTTATCCAAGTCCTTGCTTGTGACGCAGCTCCTACACTAACTGTCCTTAGCTACATAAAACCCCCAACCTTGACAAACGTCTCAGGACAATGCTCTTCGTCCGGGAAAAGACATCTTATTTATTCACATCCTCCAAAAATCCATAGCGAAGATAGCCAATGGCACTTTTTAAAAGAAGAAAATTTTACTGCGTTTTGTCATTGGTGTTTCTTTTAGTTTGATCAAGTTTTACTGCCGATCACGGTCTATCACTTACGCAGAGGATAACACACCATCCATACACCAACTGGAACTGTAGCAAACCAATATAGTGTGGTCTATTATACTCATGTGATGGGGTGAAACAATTATTTTTCTTGGCACTTTTCACCTGAGCTTTAGGTCAAACACAAGGAATAACTTTTATAGCGAAATGCGGGGCAGCTGGTGAATCAATACAATACATTGTAAACTGTGGTGGCCGCAAACTTTTAATGAGGGAACACGTTTTAGATAAAACTCGCCAACGTTTTCAAAGGGTGTAAAGATAACTCTGATTTTTTTTAAACTCTCGTGAATGGAACACAATACTCATAAGCTGGCGAGACTGTCAGTGAGCAGAACAGGTGATGAGAGTCGTTGTTTTGAGATCTTTGTCTTCGGAGGATATCTGTCCTTGTCTTTTCATCTCTCTTTTTCTTGGTTTTCATTCTCTTGTTGTTTTTTCTTGTTGTTGTATTTGATATGTATTTATTGTTAGATCCCAGCTGAGAGTCCCCTCCTCCTATTGATATGTCTTTTGGGGGGGGGGGGGCTACTACATAGGGGATTGCAATAAGCTGTTGGAAATTCTAAACCACTTCATTATTGTGAATGCTTTAATATGAATTCAAGAAATTCTAAACCACTTCATTATTGTGAATGCTTTAATATGAATTCAAGAAATTCTAAACCACTTCATTATTGTGAATGCTTTAATATGAATTCAAGAAATTCTAAACTACTTATATAAATATAAGACAGGAAATTCTAAACCACGCAATTGTGAATGATATATTATAATATGGGTTCATTAATTCTAAACTACTAAATTGTGAATAATTCATAATATGAGTTCAGTCCTTGGTTTTCTAATCTGAGGGAGGTTATTGATGGTTTGTGAAGAGATACAATTTGCTGACTTTCAATCATGTTGGACTGACACGATATTAATTACTTGTAATGTTTTATTAAGAAAAAAAACACTAATGATCATTACTGTCATTTTATTTCAGATTTTCATCTACAAGGGTAAAAACTACAATGGGGACTGAAACCTTTGAAGATCTAATCGATGAGCTTGGCGGTTTTGGACGTTACCAGTTCATGGTAACATTTTGCACTATAGCCTGCATGTTTACTACTGGTTGGTCCATGCTACAAATGTCATTTGCTGGACTGATACCTGATTTTGACTGCTTACTGGATGGTGATAACAGCACAGTACCCAGAAACGGCAGTCTCAATGAATGTTCACTTAACGGCACTGACTGCTCCGGATACGCTTTTCATGGTTCTGAGATCACGGTCATTACAGAATGGGACCTGGTGTGTGATCTAAAGTGGGTGAAAAAAACTGTGACGTCCATTCAAATGGCTGGAGTTCTGGTTGGGGCGTTATCAGGCGGACAATTTAGTGACTTGGTAGGACGCTGGAAAACTTTGTACTTCTTTGTGGCCGTCCACATTGTTGGCAATGTCGTTGCCGCCTTCTCTGTGTCGTGGGCTATGTTTGCCACCCTTCGATTCTTCATAGGCATGGCCATAGGGGCGATTCTTGTCGTGGTGTTCCCATATCCCATGGAATTTTTACCTGTAAAGTGGCGACCTCTTCTGTCAATCATACCGTCGTGGAGCGTTGGTGTTGCTCTGTTTTCTGGCGCTGCTCTCGTTCTTCGTAACTGGTCACATCTTCATCTTGCCTGCGCAATTGTGTCCGTGCCGTCCTTGTTGATGTGTGTCATTGTACCAGAGAGTCCCCGCTGGCTTGCCGTCCAAGGCAGAGTCAAAGAGGCCGATGCCATAATCGGTAAAATGGCGAGCATCAACAGGAAGCCAGTTCCTCCCAACAGCAAAGCAGTACTGCAGAATATTGTTGACATTGAGAGGGCGTCAAGGGAAAGCGGGGCCAAGTATTCATATCTCGATTTATTTAAAGGCTGGAAAGTTGCTAGGATCACCTGCACCATGTGGTTCTTCTGGTTCACTCTCTCTACGGTATTTTATGGCATTTCATTTGGTGTGTCCAGCTTGTCTGGTAATCTGTACCTGAATATGTTCCTGTTGGCCATCATGGAGATTCCAGTCCAGACCACAACATTTTTCTTAAACAACAAAGTGGGTAGACGCTGGAGCTCAGCTGGCTTTTTCGGGCTCTCTTTTTTGTCAGCTGCCGGTTGTCTGATTTCTTATTTTGTCGCTCCAGATGATGCCAGAGGAAAAGCCATCAATGGACTGTGTCTCACGGCAAAGATGATGGTTGGTGCTGCATGGTCGTGTGCGCAGGTGCTTGGTGCCGAGCTATACCCGACTGTTACCCGGAATCTGAGCTACGGATTTGCGAATATGGGTGCGAGGGTGGGTGGCATAGCAGCCCCATTTGTCATCGATCTGGACAACATGGTCGTGTCATCTTATTCCATAATGACGGGTCTCCTATTGGCGTGCACTTTGCTGGTGTTGACAATGCCTGAAACCAAAGGTGCTGTTCTGATGGACAGCGTCAACCAAGAACAAGCAGGTTATCACTGTAAGCTGGATATGAAAGGCAAATCAGGAACAGAGAGAGAGCACAATAACATGGAAACTTCATCTGCTGACGGACCGAAAGAAAAATTATGAACAAGTTTTTGTGAACCGTACTTGACAGTGCAGACACGAGGAGTATATGAAATCTTATTCTAGCCAAAATACACTGTATTCTTACAAACTGTGATTCCACTGCACAATAGGGAAATCTCCTCATAATGCACATTCGCCTCAATTACATTTGAACAAACTGCTAATCTTGACTTATTTTCCAAACATTTTACTCATTATGCAAGAAACGTTATATTCTTTCATTCGATTTGTTTTGTTCTTTATTCGCTATTTGTTTGTCCGTCTTCCTTGTATCTTTATCTGTTGTGATGTTTCAACCTAGTTTTTCACGAAATGGTTTGTGAATCATCTCTTTAGGCCACCACATCTTCTTGTCCTGAAGCCGCTCACAAATTTATTCACACTGAACACTGCGTATTCCCATTCTCATTGCGTGCAGCGAACGCGGCTCCAGCTAGCCATCATCAAGGGCCGCTCTATAAGCTATCGTCACTCAGTTTTTTACAAATTTCTCACCAGAAGCAAAAAAATGGAAGAACTTTCCTTTAAATTTAAGAGTTAAGACATTTTAAAGATGTCGTTTTCATAATTTTTCGCCAGCTTACAACACAACATGCGGGCTGTCAAGCTCTACAAGCATGTCTAATATAAAAAAAAAAAAAACAGTCAAGTTACGATAGTTTACCATACAACATGTGAACCAGCTTTACCATAATGTAGTCTGCAGAAATCTCCTTTCTTGTGCTCATAATGCGTGAAGTCAATGCCTGTGCACACATAATGTTTTCCATGTACGTATTACCACATGACTAACACTGGAAACTATTACCATCCACTGCACTGTTGTGAACAGACATCAACAGGCTAATAATAAAATAAAACCTTTGGGATTACTTGGTTCGAAAAAGCAGTTGAAAAAATATTTTCTTTTGAAAATTCATTCATTTTTTGGTAGTTTTGAAACCTCACATAAGCCGTTTTAGAGATTGCAGCTTTTCTCCAGAAGGTTCGGTAATTGCAGGTAGGGTGGGGGAAGGGGAGAGGGGCTTCAATAAAACCTTGCAAATCGTGAGCAGTGTCACGCCTTGTTTCATTTTGGTGCAATGTACAGTGTTCATTCTTAAGGATCTGATACGGGAAGAATTTTTTTCAGAATGAGAACCATGCATCTGCATATTATACTTGAATTTCATTTAACAGTATTCCTACTGTAAGCGTGCTTACAGAGAGAACGCTTGACGCTTGAGAAAGCGAGCGCGTGTAGACAAGCGCTTGTAATGTTTCTCATATTTCTCTAGTACCATTCAGAGATAAAGCTTGTTCTTTAGCGCTTGCTGCCTGTCGCGACGCTTGTAAAGCGTAAAGAATTGTTTGTTAATTCTTTCTCGCGTTTAAAGCGGCTAGGGTGTGTCGTCCGCAGAGAAGTTACGCCTTAAAAAAAAAAAATTATGTGTACAGCAGTTTACTGAAGGGGCTAAGCTGTGTTGTCTGCAGAGAAGTCAGGCTTAGTGTGTAGCGCACAGTAGTTTATTATGACCTCAACAAATGGACGTCGAATCGCTCATCGCAGCTGTGCTAATAAAGAATAAAACGAAAAAAAACTTCGATACTTGATAACGCAGTGTCTGCATTACATTTTTTAAAAACTGTTTGAAAGTGAAGCTTGACTAGCATGATGACAAGGCGTTCCTCTGCCAAATGGGTTGATGCCAATTGCACCAGGTTTTAATTATTTTATTTTTAGGTTCTATTTTTCCCAAGATGTAATAAAATGTGTCGAGACTCATTCTCATGTATGAATGAAATCGATTGGGGTGGTTTTTCAATCGAGGAAACAGGTGATGATATTCACCTTCTCTTCGTTTCTGGTGAATTTCATGAACAGCTATTCTCTTTCGTTTTCCAAGAATAAGTTTAGGTAAAACACTGTCCAGCAATAATCATTCGTCGTCAGATGAAGCCGCCATGGTGCCAAGTCAACTCTCATTTTCAAATGGCGCCCAAAGCAACCGCTCGCGACAAGCGTTATCTGTATGCCCCTCAATATTAAACACGCGCTTTTTAACAGACGCTTACTTTCAAGCGCGAGCTTTCTCAAGCGTCAGGCGTTCTCTCTGTAAGCACCTTTAGGCTGTAAACTTTTACATGAACAACGGATAAAGCATTTTGAAATTCAAATACGGGTATGAATAAGTTAATGCT
The DNA here is from genome assembly GCA_963931925.1 of Onchidella celtica. Lineage (NCBI taxonomy): Eukaryota > Metazoa > Mollusca > Gastropoda > Systellommatophora > Onchidiidae > Onchidella > Onchidella celtica. The sequence continues at coordinate 53,486,532 of OZ007567.1, read as the reverse complement.
TACAACACTTTCATCTTTAAGTGTATAATGCATTCATCGAGATTTCACATGTATTAATAAGGAATTTCACAATACACAGTTAATCGGAACTGACACTTCTGTATCAAAAAACACTGGCCACTTTAGAAGTGCAGTTTGTGGAAAGGGGGGGGGGGGGGGGGGCTTTGCAATGTTAAGTACTCGCGAAGGAGCTGACGAGCCCTGACCTTCGTCGGCGATAGTCTCTGTTATGTTTTCACATTTCGGTACTTGGCGCCGATCAGAGGGAACTGGTAACGATCAGCGATCCGTTTGATGTTGTTCGGCAGTGGCTTGCAATATAAGCTCCTCCCATTTTCAGGGAGCCTTTGTCTGGGCATATTTTTTGCAGTTGGAAGGTCTAGCCAGCGTAATGGTGATTAGTTGTGGTTGGTTATAGCCAAATCTTATTCTCCGCCGAATGACTGGCTTCGTTGGTAACTGCTTATGAATGCACGGGGGCCAATGGCAATAGCCATAGGCTGAGACCCTCAAGAGACAAAGATCTCAGCCTTTGCTTATGAATGCTGCAGTGAACTGAGGACCTTGCGAAAAGGGAACATGTACAACTGAGGCTGGGTTTGGGCGCTGTCGGTAACTGTACTACAGAATCTGCATTATCACTGTGAATAACAATGCAACCAAAATATTGTCATTTCAGTACAAAATATTTATTTGATAATGGTAAGGAAAGGGGGGGGGGGGAGATCTCAGGCTTTCTGTGTGCTAATTCAGAATGAATGCTGGAACTTAAAAAGCAAAAGGTGCAACCAAAAATAAGATGTAGATGAATGTCCCATACGGCAGGAAAAAAAGAGTATTCCAATAGGTTTGGTCTTACAGGCCGTCTACACATACACACGATAAGGAAGGAGAGAGGAGAGAGAGAGAGAGAGAGAGAGAGAGAGAGAGAGAGAGAGAGAGAGAGAGAGAGAGAGAGAGAGAGAGAGAGAGAGAGCGACCATTTACAACATAGGATAACAAATTTCTTCATTATCATGGTACTGCTGAAGTGCAAAGTACTCTGGAACCATATTAGATGGCAATCCATATTCTTAAAATTTTTAATGTAGACTTTCACTCCGATTGCTGCAATATCAAAAATGATTGCGACAATGAACCCTTTAATGATGTTCTTGATCGAGGTGAGCGACCTGACAGAACTGTACATTGATTCTAAAAACCTCTGAGTATCATTAAATCAAACCGCTGAGTATCATTAAAGCAAGAAAAAAAAAAAAAAGTTTCATCCGTTCCTTGGTGCATATGATTTCCTTGACCGGATGAGAACTTTCTGAGCTGGGTGAATCATAAGTAGAACAGAACCAATCCGGACATCAAGCAAATAATCCGTGTCCTTCAAAACAATAAATTGATAAAAATGCATCAGTAATTAAGCTTATCGAAAAAAGATCGCCTTTGCTATTGGTATTGTTTTTATCAAGGTTTTTTTATCCCTTATCCGTTCAAGACTGCTTCATGTGAAGGTTCATGGTTTCAGGTATAAAACTGGTAAGTTTGTCGGAAGAGGTAATTGACTTAAGGCCACGCTTATTCGCAGACGTCTGCGAATATGATCAGAATCTTATTCGCAGATGGATTTTTGGTTTGTGATTTTTATGTAGGAAGAGCTCCTTAAAATGGCGTTCGGTCGAGCTATTGATGAAACTTTTACCAAAACATTTTTGATGGCTAGAGCTGTCTATCCGATACAATTCCAAGTATCATAACAAGCAGGCGAGAAACAAAGCCCTCTGAATTTTAGCGAGTGATAAGTCTAGAAAGATCAGATTAACTCAGGGGCGAAGCGTGGTCCTCTGCAGAGGGTAATCAGAGTTTAAGCTAGTAAGATCCTTATAAATAGGACGTATCGCTTCATCATATTTACATAATTATAAATGCAGGGACTAAAACAACGAAACGGGTGCTAGGCACTGCAAAATCTAAAGAGCGGACTATTCTTGTCAACAGGACAGGAATGCAGCAATTTACAAGCCAAACTAATCTGAAAATACCATTCATTCATACTAACAGACTTATAGACTCATATTTTTCATCCATTTTTAAAAAATATTATTTGAACGGCAAGTTTTCATTGTCATATTCATAGCCAGAGATTTTGTTACTCTACCATCTCATAAAGTTTCTCGAAAAAGACCAATTAATATTAAATGGCAGAAAGTGCTTAACTGGCATCTCTGTGACCAATAATGTGTAGCGATCTCGGAGAAGTGGCCCATAGTCTCTGACTGATAACCGCAGATGCTAGCCATTGCGCCACCGCAGACTGCAGAATGCGGGAGAACTTTTCCATAGTACTTAGCAGACATGACAAAACCAAGAAACCCCCCATCTGCGAATAAGATCGGGATCTTAAGATAGTTGACCTAATGACAAAGCATTGACCATAATGCGGCCATGGCGTGTATTGTAAAATACGGCTGCGAAGCTAATATGAGTGCATGTAAATCACTCGGAAATCTTGAACTCTTAAAGCTCAGTAATGGATACGGCTTGTGATGAAAATAATTCCTGGCTCCAAGAAGGCAAACTAAATAAATAAAAATAAGTAAATAAATAACCGACGGGTGGGGGGTGGAAGGGGGGGGGGGTGGGTGGGGGTGGGGGGAGACCAAAGCAACCTACTAGTTATAATAAAAAAATTTTCACCCCACGGCCATCTCGCAACTAGTCTCACGACAACCTATCAATGTTCTTTCACTTCTTGCGAGAAGAATGTATTTTAACAGACCAAAAAAAAAAAAAAGCGCTCTTCCCCTGTGCGTTCTGGTGAAACTAATTGGGTTAATGAGTAACACAAAATGCACTGTAACATTCAAGACTCCAAGACAAGAGGATTCGAAAACTGGGCATACAAAACCCGTGGACTGTAATAGTATACAATAATTATGTATTATTAACCCGACTGTAAGTTGAGAATATCTCAAAATTCTGCCTATCGTACAGAATATCCATGTAAGCTTATTTCTTCAATTTCGCTTTCAAGTGGTGTTTTCTGTCTTTGACACAGTTCTTTTTCTCGCAAATTTATTTATTGAAATATGTGTGATCTCAAACTCAAGATGATTGCAGAATTAATCTTACCTGTTACATGCTTCACAAAGGTATCACAGTATCGAGCTGACGTTTTACACCATTATACTCATCCCCCGGGAGGTCCCAAAATGGTTACAGGTTCAAATACATCATAATTGAACCAATCTGCATGTTAGAGGTCAGTTTTCAGAAAAATTATGCTATGAATAGATGAAAATCATGGAATAAATTCTGTCAACTAACTCTGATAAGCTTTTCATATCTATTTTTGTTCCATGAAATTTTCGTTTGGCCTAATTTATAAAAGGGGCGGGGGGTGGAGGGGGGGGGGAGGAGGTCGAGATTTATGAGATATATGGCGTTTTAATAGTTTTATGAGACTCATGGCGTTTATGACATTCTTTCTTCTTCTTGGAGGACTGCCACAGTATGTAACTGCTATGTTTTAATTTTTGTCTGGACATTAAAACATTTCTAAACAAACAAAGACAGAGAGGGAGAGAGAGGAAGAGGGAGGGTGAGAGAGAGAGAGAGAGAGGAGAGAGAGAGAGAGGAGAGAGAGTCTAGAGAGAGAAAGAGGACAGAAGACAGTAATAGTTTTTATATTAGCAATTTAATTTGAAAAAAAAATGTTTCCAATAAATATCACATGTGAAAAGTCACCCCCTGAATGCAGCCTTTTTTAAATGTAAACGGAATGTAAAATGATACTCTAGATCTACGCCACCTTGTGCACTGTGCACTGCAAATTAAAATAATGACAAGAATAGAAATAAAAATAAGTGATTTAAATGTGCGTCTGGACTAAATTGCACACAGAATCAGTTTGCTGGGGATTTGAAATCACAAATAAAAAAAAAAAAGTGCTGTGCAACTTACAATAGACAAAGCAATTTTTAAAGATTATGCCATAACGACCATTGTTTTCATGTCAGAGAAACGAATTACTATCCACGTGCTATTGAGGCGTTTTGTTGTCGTATAGTACCGGTATAAGCGGAAAAGGCCCAGGGCGAACGCCCATACCTAATATCGTCTGTCAACCATATAGTGGCATAGCTGAACCAATAGGACAGCAATGAGCTGTGGCGTAGCATCGCTGACCGAGTCTCCATGAATGACGTAAGTGTGTTCGTCAATGTTCTTGGGCGTGGCCAAAATGCCGCCAACGACATCAAACGACGTAATCGCCCCCACCGCGCATGGTCTGTTGGAACCTCTCACCCCTGTCCATTGTCCATTTAAACAGCAAAGAGGTCGGTCCGACGATGGAAGGCCGGGGGCAATTAAAGCTCCAGTATCACTGGGAGAAAAGTCTGGGGTGTGGTGGAGAGGGGGTGGGGGAGGGCAGGGGGAGGGGGTTGTAACAGTAATTGCCGATTTACCTTTTATTACATGTACTCGGTATTCTTTTCGCACCATGTACAATGAAAATAATTACCGTTTGTAAAGGGGAACATTATTTCAAATGAACATCGGCTATCTCAATTTACATGGATGGTAAACACCAATGACAATGAAAAAATGCAAAATCATTTCAGATGAGCATCGAATATCTCAAAATGCACGATCTTCGTACGGCCATCGTCGTCAGTAACCTAGGAAAGCTTTCAAATGAACATTAAAGATCTCGGTATACACGGAATTCACACTACCCCCACGTCGAATAATACGGTATAACTTCAAATGAACATCGGACATTTGGACTTAACCGTTGTTCACACAACAAGGGTACTGTGAATAGGGGAAATAATTTCAAATGAAGATCGTGTATCTGATACATACCGTTTTCCTTTACATTTTTCTCAATAACCAAAACCAAGAGATCCGCGAAAAACAGATCAGTTGTAGAAATGGACGGCGCTTCCTTTGATGTATCACTGAGCCCGCTATGTAACCGGCGGCCAGACCTATGCGCTTTCAAAACCTTTAAACGGCCACATCTCGAAACCGCCATTTTTCAAGATGTTCGATTGTCATGGTTTAAGTACTATAATTGCCGTGCTGCGTCACGACTTGCAAGGAGTTGATTTTTCACGGTCTCGTTGATTATAACCAGCGTAATTTGTCCTTGAACTGTTCTCGTGAACAGTTTGTTTTTGAAACACTTTTTCTTAGAGATGGAAAGAAAGTGGGGCGAGATAGAATAAATGGATAAGTTAGGAGTGACAGTGCAATTCTCGATCCCGTGATTTTGATGAACACTTAGAAGGGAAGAGAAGGGGTGAATAAGGATAGATAGTTTAAGACGCTTAGTCGCGTTCAGAAATTCGTACATAAAATGTAGAAAGCACGAGGGTTTAAAGATTTCAGTAATTGTTTTGACATTTTAAATTGACCTTGTCTGTTTCTAGTACAAGGCCGTGACCAACTCCCACGTAGAATATATTAATACTGCGAGATGAGCTCGCATGGATGCAGCAATCAAATCTAGGGATTTGGACGGTAGTTTGCAGGTGGCTGCACAGTATAAAAGTGTAGCCATACCTATGTCCATTACTCCATACAGAAAACTCCAATCTGTGCAGGCGTCGGAACGATTCTGCCTGAAGAATCCTAAGTCTGTTCGATGTCATGTCTAGTCCACTATAGACATTTGAGATGAAGCCATATGCTTGAATGAGATATGCCCACTGCTATTGTCCACTGTTCCCTGGTTGTTTCTAACACCAGGGACCAAGCGTAAGTGTTTGTCCATTGATGACTCAACAATGAACGAGGAGCTGAACATAAGTTATCCACTAGGACAGAATTGCCGCATATACTAGGAATGCTGCTCAAGAATGCAAGACAAAGATTTATATTGACTTGCAATTAGTATGAATGTATGGCATACGCATCTGTGAATTGGGATTGATTTGTCTGGATGAGGCTGGGAATTGCCAGCCCATCCTAGAGTAGATATCTAGACTTAGTTACGTCAGTTTATATTGACGAGCTCGATCCATTATAAGCGGTAGGCACAAATAGCTGAGGTGACATCGTCGCCAGAGCCCATATTAGTATATTGATTGATATATAGTAGGCAGACCAGATCTGAGAGATATATAATTAGTACTTAAATTGTTAGTGAGTCAGAATTATCATAATATTATAGGAATCTAGAGAAGACTTCGAGTGGCATATTATTGAATTTAGATTTGATGCTGCTGATGTTGTATTCACTATGTAATAGATCTAGACAAAATTCTTAGGGTAATTAATGTAATTAAATTTGTGGCCCTGCAGGTCTGTTTATGAAACTTATTCAGATTGTTCTTAGTGTGTGGCATGGTACGAAAGATTGAATACTAAATACCTCTCGATTTAAATGCAGTCATAATACCATCATTGAGAAGACCCTCTTCATAACACCTAGAGGGGACTTTAGTCCAGAACCCTAACACTGGAGGGCACTATCACCCAGACCAGATTCGTAACACTGGAGAGGGACCCCCTAAAGAACCTTTATCTTGCCATGCCATTTAGATACATTATGCTTAAAACCTATTGACAAACTTACCCTTAGATCCATCTATTGCATTTTAGTTCATTATTTCATATTGTCCTGTTATAACATTGTGATTTCAGGTCCTTTTTACTTTAGATTAAGAGACAGATAGGTTATAGTCAATTTGTAGTAATATGACATTTTGTTTCAATTTCATATAACGAGCTGATCATCCCATTGACCCGACGACACCGGCGAGGGACACCATTCACCTAAGATATCTACCTGTAACAGAAATACGGCACTTTTTTGGACTTGGAACGAGCTATGGATTGAGGACATCACCAACTGAATTCCTCTAGTAAAAGTTAAGTGAACCATCTGATTGTCAGTTTTGAGGAGGGCGAGGTGCTTTCCGCCCTCAGTGTTTACAGGCTTTTTTCCTTTACTATATGTTTAGTTTAAGAGCGGGAGGTTGGATGGGATCATAGTTTAGCATATCTTCTTTGCCATTACGAAGGATATTAGAGTGCCTTGGTGGCTATTGATAACTCGGGGGGATTTGCTTCACTGTGAATAGTTCTATTAGGGATCCATTATTCGTATAGATTGTGGCGTTTCTCTTGCTTCCTCACATTTCTTTAGGAAGATGTCTCTCCTGTCTTTTTCTTAAACTTTCTGTAACATAAGTTAGGACTTGTAGGGTCTGTTATCGTTCGTCTTGCTTTTAAGTCTGGCGTCTTGTTTCTAATGTAACCTTTTTTATACATTCGTTATATCGTATTTACCTTTTTTGTTTATACTTAATTTTTCTTACATACCTGAATTCGTTCACGTGTTGTGACACGGTGAGTGAGTTCATGAGTAATCTGGGTTAATAAGGAGTGAGGTTTAATTAATCCTCCTATGTTGTACAGTAGCAACACTGCTTGAGTGAGGATTTTTATTGAATTGTTGGAACCCGTGCAGTTACCATGCTGCCTGTTCTATGGAGCTTATTAAGCGTTATGTATAACCGATCTCGTCTTTATATTGACGAGCCCCCGAGAGGGCAGTACTAGGCTGCTTAGGGAGGTGACTTTTTTTTGAGTAGGGATATGTGGTGAATATTGGTGTTATTTTCGGCTGTGCGGCCGCCCGAGGAGCAAAGAGTTTATTGTCTCATGGGACTTGTTCGTATCAGTATTGAGGTAATGTCATTATAAAAGACACGTGGTATGTTGAGAGAGAGAGAGAGTTGAACCTTCTTACAGGCATTGTAAGCCCCACAGGGCAGTGTAAGGCCTCAGGGCAGTGTAAGGCCGCAGGCAGTGTAAGACGCGGAGATGCAGTGTAAGACCTATGGGCAGTGTAAGGCCTCAGGCAGTGTAAGACCGACGGGCAGTGTAAGACCGACCGGTAAGAAAGGGAATTTTCGCGTTTTGAGAGTTTTTCCAGTGCTAACAGAGTACACTGATTCGTCGCGTTGAGAGAGATTTTGCATGGTAACAGAGGACACTGCGTTGTCGCGTTTTAAGTTGTGGGGAAGAGTGGTTTTTTTTATACAACTGATTATGTCTTAGGCTGTCCGCGTTCCGTGGATCAGCTAACGTAATGCCAGATATGACTATATACCGAGATGACTGTGACACTTGACGTGTGCATGGCTTGCGTACGGAAACGGCGCATTAAATTAACTATCGCCTTGTGGCGCCTCATCTATACCGGATTCGATACGGAGATTAAATAAATTAAATCATATTGTTATTAAATTGAGAAAGTTCTATACTATTGTTGCATTTAAGGCAGCACCACGCGAGTTTGAAATGTAAACGTTAAGCTAATTAACTTTTCGCCGTTTTATTTCGGCTTCATTATACGGAAATCCGTTGTAGGACAGACCCACAATTTCATTACTTTATTACAGAGTCTGTCTTGTATTGGGGTTGGATAGTACTTTTCCCCCTCAATTCTGGACGGTGGATGGATTCACATTATCTTGTTCACTACTTTATGAACCAGTTTTACAATCCTTTTTTGTGAATATCCTCTTTCCACCAGCGTCATTCCGGACTGTGACCTGAACTTCTGACAAACCTGACGCCCTTGTCAGCGGGTCAATGAGATGGAGACATGGCAAACCAAGCTACCAGAGCTACTGCTGCCATTGGATACCACAGTATTTTAACAATATATTGTTTGTGAATGTGTATATAAGCAGCAATTATGTGTGTTGACGAGATAATTATGAGCCTATTCCTTCAGTAAGGCCTGATTGTTTAATTGTAGTTATACTTTAATTCAGCAGTATACAGTGACATAGTCATTGTTATTATAAATGTTCGTGAGAAGTTTGATTGTGTGGAGTGAGAATGTTTCGATAGACTAGATTCTACAGAACGTGGCATCAATAATTGTATGCTTTTTGTCCATCCAATATGCACGTTCTTAGTTAAATTTTTGTTCTCAAGCTTAAGGCTGACTTTTCTACAATAGTACTTAAGCCCCCACCACAATAACTTTGTGGTTTCTTGGATCCTATCGTGTAAATTTTTCTTAAAATTTCCACTGGGGTGGGGGATGTCATGGTTTAAGTACTATAATTGCCGTGCTGGTCACGACTTGCAAGGAGTTGATTTTTCACGGTCTCGATTATAACCAGCGTAATTTGTCCTTGAACTGTTCTCGTGAACAGTTTGTTTTTGAAACACTTTTTCTTAGAGATGGAAAGAAAGTGGGGCGAGATAGAATAAATGGATAAGTTAGGAGTGACAGTGCAATTCTCGATCCCGTGATTTTGATGAACACTTAGAAGGGAAGAGAAGGGGTGAATAAGGATAGATAGTTTAAGACGCTTAGTCGCGTTCAGAAATTCGTACATAAAATGTAGAAAGCACGAGGGTTTAAAGATTTCAGTAATTGTTTTGACATTTTAAATTGACCTTGTCTGTTTCTAGTACAAGGCCGTGACCAACTCCCACGTAGAATATATTAATACTGCGAGATGAGCTCGCATGGATGCAGCAATCAAATCTAGGGATTTGGACGGTAGTTTGCAGGTGGCTGCACAGTATAAAAGTGTAGCCATACCTATGTCCATTACTCCATACAGAAAACTCCAATCTGTGCAGGCGTCGGAACGATTCTGCCTGAAGAATCCTAAGTCTGTTCGATGTCATGTCTAGTCCACTATAGACATTTGAGATGAAGCCATATGCTTGAATGAGATATGCCCACTGCTATTGTCCACTGTTCCCTGGTTGTTTCTAACACCAGGGACCAAGCGTAAGTGTTTGTCCATTGATGACTCAACAATGAACGAGGAGCTGAACATAAGTTATCCACTAGGACAGAATTGCCGCATATACTAGGAATGCTGCTCAAGAATGCAAGACAAAGATTTATATTGACTTGCAATTAGTATGAATGTATGGCATACGCATCTGTGAATTGGGATTGATTTGTCTGGATGAGGCTGGGAATTGCCAGCCCATCCTAGAGTAGATATCTAGACTTAGTTACGTCAGTTTATATTGACGAGCTCGATCCATTATAAGCGGTAGGCACAAATAGCTGAGGTGACATCGTCGCCAGAGCCCATATTAGTATATTGATTGATATATAGTAGGCAGACCAGATCTGAGAGATATATAATTAGTACTTAAATTGTTAGTGAGTCAGAATTATCATAATATTATAGGAATCTAGAGAAGACTTCGAGTGACATATTATTGAATTTAGATTTGATGCTGCTGATGTTGTATTCACTATGTAATAGATCTAGACAAAATTCTTAGGGTAATTAATGTAATTAAATTTGTGGCCCTGCAGGTCTGTTTATGAAACTTATTCAGATTGTTCTTAGTGTGTGGCATGGTACGAAAGATTGAATACTAAATACCTCTCGATTTAAATGCAGTCATAATACCATCATTGAGAAGACCCTCTTCATAACACCTAGAGGGGACTTTAGTCCAGAACCCTAACACTGGAGGGCACTATCACCCAGACCAGATTCGTAACATCGATGTTCATTTTAAAGATAGTGTAGGATATAACCTTCCGCCAATTCTTCTCTTTTTTCCGACGCGCTTGTCCATGCCTGTCCACCTATCTGCACAGTATCATAGTCTCCATTGTCTCTCAGGGCGTTCTCTTGTTCCCCTTCCTTTTCTAGGCTTCCGTTCAGTGTATGGCCGTGTCCATCTGCTTTGTAAGAGCCAGTGGTTTTAACAAAGGGGATATTCGGTATTTATTCTCCTAGGCCGTTTGATGCACACTGCGAAAGTACAGCGTCACCTTTCTTTCTTCCAGATTGTGCGTAATAATAATTAGATCTATTTCAACTGGCGCTAAAACTTGAAATTGCCCTTGCTCTGATTCCACCGTCCAGTAGTGTATATCTATGCATTCCACCGACCCACGTTGAACTTCCGCCGTTGCCAGGTCTGTGGAAATAAATCCCGCCACATGATGACTAAAAAAAAAAAAAAGTTCAAACTAAAAGGAGAGAGAATGAAACAAAATTAAGTCATGATTATTATGGTAGGCTACGTCTTGAGATGCTCAGTTAAGCTCTTTCTTTCTCTCTCTTTAGGTGGGTGAGTGTATGGGTGGGAGGGAGGCTGCCAATTCCAGGCGTGTTACCCACCTGAGAAACATCTACCGTTCAAAAGCCAGTCCAGATCCATTTGTCAGCTGAAATTTTTGTCGCCGTCAAGATTCAGCCTCACTTGAATAATTTGGCCCTTAAACTGCTTCATTTCTTTGTGCTGATGACAACGAATGACTGGCACAAGAAAAGAATGGTAATGGATTATAGTCAGTCTATCAAGCGTTTCACCCAGCTTGTTGTGTATCCTCTTCCCCGAATAGATGAGATAATTGAGGAGATCTCAAAATATGAAGTGTACAGTACAGTAGACCTTCGCAGTGCCTACCACCAAATTCCCATAAAGGAGGAAGGGAAACTCTTTACTACCTTTGAGGCCAGAAGATTCAAACGTATTTCATTCGGCGTCACTAATGGAGTCGCTTGCTTTCAACGTATCATTGACGGCATCGTCAGAAATGAGAAGATCAAAGACACTTTCGCATATTTAGACAATGTCACGATCTGCGGTAGAAATCAGAAGTATGATGTAAACTTCTCTCAGTGTGCCCCTGAGTACTGCATAACTTTCAATGAGGACAAGAGCATCCTTTCTGCCAGAGAAATCAAGCTGCTTGGGTTCCTGGTTTCCAAGGGCAGCATCCAACCCGACCCTGACAGACTACAACCGCTGCGAGATCTGACTGACCTCCATGACGCAAAATCACAACGACGGGTTGTAGGCGGAGGCCAAGACTATTAATGATGTCCCCATGTTTGCCTACTAGTACTACTCTTCTTGGATACCAAACTTCTCTGACAAAATACACCCTCTTGTCAACAACTGTACTTTACAATTACCAAAGGAAGTGATTAATGTATATATTGAACTGCTATATAGAGAGATAGAGAACGCTGATGTTACTACCACTGACCAGGGTATCCCTCTTGTGGTCGAAACGGATGCTTCTGACAAAGCGATAGCAGCTACCCTGAATCAGAATGGGAGACCTGTTGCTTTCTTTTCAAGAACACTAAATCATAGTGAAAGGAAACATTCATCCGTCGAGAAAGAGGCATATGCCATTGTGGAGGCTCTCCGGAAGTGGAAACATTACTTGCTTGGAAAACATTTCAAACTTGTGACTGACCAGAAAAGCGTTGCTTTTATGTACAATAACACTCAGAAAGGAAAGGTGAAAAATGACAAAATCCAGAGATGGAGGATTGAACTGTCGTGCTACAGCTATGATGTGGTATACAGACCTGGCAAAGAAAACCATGCAGCAGACGCCCTTTCCAGGGGGTACTGTTCTACTGCTAACTCGAACCCTGAAGCACTGCAAAATCTCCACAACACACTGTCCCATCCTGGGGTTACGAGAATTATGCATTTCATCAAATCCAGGAACCTCCCTTATTCACTAGATGAAGTGAAGAGGGCGTGTAGAAACTGTAGAATCTGCTGTGAACTAAAAGCCTTCCTTCTACAAATAAACTGATCCTAATCTTATCAAGGCCACTCAGCCTTTTAAAGAACGCCTTAGTGTGGATTTTAAAGCGCCTTTGCCTTCTTCCTCCAGGAACAAGTACCTTCTGACAATGATTGGTGAGTACTCGCGCTTCCCCTTTGCTTTTCCATGTGCTGATATGAGCGCTTCAATCATAATCAAATGCTTTTACCAACTCTTCTCTGTTTGGAATGCCATCCTATGTGCACTCAGATTGGGGCGCATACTTTATGTCCAGTGAGCTCAAGTACTTCCTTCACAACAAAGATATAGCTGCTAGTCGGACTACTTCGTACAACCCTAGAGCTAATGGCCAAGTGGAAAGACTGAACGGTACGCTCTGGAAGACAATAACGCTTGCGCTGAGGTCTCGTGGCCTAGAGATCCATCAGTGGGAGCTCGTTCTCACAGATTCGCTTCATTCCCTAAGATCCCTTCCGTGTACCGCGACAAACGAAACCCCGCAGGAGAGAATATTTCGCTATAACAGGACATCCACAACTGGTATAACTCTTCCAAGCTGTTTAACTACTCCTGGTACTGTGCTCATGAGAAGAAACGTGAGGACTTCGAAGTATGACCCCTTAGTAGATGAGGTTGAACTGTTGGATTGCAGTCCACTATATGCTCATGTCAGACTCCGTGATGGAAGGGAGACAACAGTGGCTCTGCGCCACCTGGAGACACGACTGCACCGCACACTGTTCCGAATGAAACGGTTCCTCCGCCGTCAAATAATGACTTAAATGTGAATGACCAGGCAAATCAGATAATGCTTGTTCCTGCACCAGCTGTTGTGCAGACCGGTACGAAAAATCGTAGCTCGGATCTAGCCGACTCTCTGAACATCCCAGATAGTAACCCTTCGACTTCACTCAGAGAAGAAAACTCTGAGATTCATGCTGAAACACCTGATGAAAGTAGACCTAGTCCAAAACGCCGTCCTTTTGTTCGGACCGGGACTTAACTTATGGAACAGAGAAGCTTGAACTTTACAAACAATCGCTAAAACTATTTCTATGCCTACTTGATGCAATTTGTGACAATAATGTCTCATTTTTGTTCACTAGTATTAATTGGTGGTCATTGTAATTTTGAAAATCATTCCTTGTGTTTAATGATGTCCCCATTTATCTGAGGGGGGAAGAATGTCGTGATGTTGCTATGTTTATGTGCTTTGTATTATTTCCATCGCTTGTCATACTGTTTGCTTTTATCTGTTTGTCTGTCTGCTATTTGTTTGTGTTACAGATCATGCATCTGATCATACTTCTGTTGAGATTTGAATAAAACCAAGATAAGTGGCTAGAAACAGACTTCAGAGTTCAGACTTCCTGCATTTCAATTTATTTATATCATGTTTGAAGTACTGATTTTTCGTTATGGACCATTCCATGTTTATTGACCTGAAAAACTGATGGAATTTTACATTATCTTGAACTTTCACCCACATTCATTACTGATACAATGTTAACTATCCCGGCCAGTTTCCCTTTGTCACTGAAACGTAAGCTTCCTGTAGGGTTGGTAGGATTACGGTCGGGGCGGGTTCCTTACATCAAACCGACATTGGCACCGGATCCTCGTAGGAAAGATGTCATTCCTATGTACAAACGAGGTCAGTCCCATGTGTAGGATTTCCATCGGGGTTGCTGGGTGGGAATTGTTAAATGTTTGAAAAATAACTGTTACACTACACACCTCGTACAGAAGATACAATAGTTCATAAACAACCATAGTATTGTATTATATTATCTTTGTAAAGAGCAAATCTCAATTTTCCTGTAATTTTTTTTTACTGCCTTTGAGCAAAACACTTCGTTGATATCTCGGCCCAGGAGAAGTTAAAACTGCCTCTTTCTTAGGGTGCTTTTTACGGCATTCACTCGTCGGCGACGTCATAAAAGATCTCTGAAACCACGTCATTTTACCGAAAACAAAAAGAATGTCCTCCTCAAAATAAAAATAAAAACATTTCTATCTCATACATTATATATGTTTATACTTTGAATATTAAAATCAAGCGTTAAAATGTAAAGAAAGAGAAAGTAAATGTTAAAATGCTGCATCAAATGCTAAAATGTAGATGTAAAAAAGCAAAGACTCAACCAGCACTTCTTTAAACTGTGCCCTTCCACCCTGCTTTTAAGTTACACATAGAATTTACACAGAGGTGGTGTGCTGATTCAATATTCTCCTGAGAAAAAAACAACACCCCACAAATGTGTAAGATTTTGTGTCACATTTTTATCAAGGAGTCCAGTTTAAGTGTGCTCTGTAATGGCCAAATAATGTCGGTCGACCATAGCGATCCCTTTCTAATAAGTGGGTAAAAAAAATGCATAGTTTACACATAATATTATCTACTCTAAAGTTAAATTGCGATCGTTGAAATAAAAAACAAACCAATTTTTATTTAAGAACTCGCATTTTTTCCTACCTTTTTTCTTAATTGGGAAATTGTGAGATTATTTAGGGTGGCTCTGGCTCCAAATCTGTACGTAGTTTTCACAGTTTCACTGGCGGACCTACATTTTTGGGACCCTGAAGCTTGAACTGTTATGGGGCAATTCACAACCAGCAACAACAGTGCAACATCTAAAATGCACTCATTAAAAAAAAATTTTCACTATCCCTCCGGGATTAAGAGCGCTGAAGCTTAAGTTTCATTAGTTCCACGGTAGATCCGCTACTGTTCGGTTTCCTAAACTATTTCACAGAATTGACGATCCCACATTCACTGGCGGGGTAAATGGAATGATCCTGGTTATTTCTTTTGGAATTTAATAACGAAATTATTAGACTATTTAGGTGGGTGTGCTAAAAATAATATGTGAGTGGATCTGATGAAACATGTAAGATTAGCCATTTTCTGCATGCAGTTGAAATATTTTGCTCCCAATTGTCTTAGAAATACGCTTATGTTGACTTCTTAAAGAGGTATAAAAATTTTAATTCAGCGAAGTTTTGTCAGATTCTCCAACATATCCATTTAGTTTTCTTGATCTCTTGAAAATGTTTGAAGTACTGACTTTTAGTTATGGACCATTCCATGTTTACTGACCTGAAAAACTGATGGAATTTTTGCATTATTTTGAACTTTTACCCACATTCATTACTGATGCTACGATAACTATCCCAGCCAATATCCCAATGTCATTGCGTAGAAGATTTGTATAGGATTTCTGTAAGGTTGATAGGATTACAATAGGGACGGGTTCCCTACACCAAACCGACGTTGGCACGATGCCATAACCAGTGGATCTCCGTAGGAAATAAGCCATTCCTATGTGTAAACTTGGCGTCAGTTCCGCGTGTCGGATTTCCATCTGGTCGCTGTCTGGAATTTTTTTAATGTTTAAAAAGTAACTATTACACTACACAGCTCGTACAGAAGGTACAATACTTCATTATTTTCGTAAAGAGCAAATCTCACTTTTCCTTGTCCTTGTAAATTTTTGTTTTTTTTTACTGCGTTTGAACAAAACGTTACGTTGATATCTCGGACTAGGAGAAGTTAAAACTACCTCTTTCTCACAGTGTTTGTGAAGGCATTTACTCGTCGGCGACGGCATGAAAGATCTCCGAAACAGCCTCATTTTTATCGAAAACAAAAGTAATTTCCTCCTCAAAACAAAAAAAACAAAACATTTCTATCTCACACATAATAAGTGTTTATACGTTGAATGTTAAAATCAAACTTTAAAATGTAAAGATTAAATGTTAAAATGCTACATCAAATGTTAAAATGTAGATGTAAAAAAGCAAAGACTCAACCAGCACTTCTTTAAACTGTGCGCCCCATTCTGTTTTTAAGTTACTCATAGAATTTACACAGAGATGGTGTGTTGATTCAATATTCTGCTAAAAAAAAAACCACCCCACAAATGTGTCACATTTTTATGAAAGAGTAATTTAAGTGTGCTCTGTTATGGCCAAATAATGTCGGTCGATTGTAACGACCCCTTTCTAATAAGTAGGTAAAAAAATGCATAATGTATACACATATCTACTTTAAAGTTAAATTTAGATTTTTCTTTAAAATAAAAACAAAGAAACCATTTTTTATCTAAGAAATTGCATTTTTCCTACCTACTTTCTTAATGTGGAGATTAAGGTGGCTCTCGCTCAAAATCTCTATGTAGTCTTCTCGGTTTCATTGGCCAATCTGCATTTTTGGGACCCTGAAGTTTGAATGGTCATGGAGTCACTTCGCAACAACTTATCAGTTATTCGCAAATTGAACCGAATTAGTAAATAACTTGAATGGAATACGTGGCCAGCAAATGAATTTACATTCGTACCAGCAGTTCCTTTAGTTCGGCAGACACTTTGTTTGTGCAAGTTAAAATTGAATGGAAAACAACGGGAAGGATAGGTGATCTGAACTCAGCAATTGTTTGGGCAGGCCAACAATAAGTGATTCTCAATTTTGCAGGCTGTTCGTGTAGTTTTTTTGCATTTCATTTACAAAGAGATCCAAGTTGATATGCTTGACAGGCAATCATATTAATCTAAGATGGCAACTGCAAAACAAACATGTTCAGCAAAATCAGTTGATGTGAGCAACAAATCAAGAAATCTTTTCTTAATGCTTTGGGAAGAAAGTTTTAGTTTTTTTTTAAAACAAAATGGGAGCTTCCTTGACACCTGAACTTCAGATACCCTCATGTACTGTCATTCTCCTCACCCACAAGAAAGAGATAATCACAATTACCCTGAATAACCTATTGATAAACTTCCATATTTATTTTAAAGCTCATAAGTGAATATTAATTTTTCTCTCCACTTTCAGTCGTGGAGACTCGAAACTCCCTTAAAAAAAAAAACGTTATCTAAAGGGTTAACGGATTTGATTGTTGATTTGATTTTTTTTTCCTTACATGCTTTTGTGTGCCCCTAGAAAGCTCATGATTGTGCTATATATCTATAATAATAAATATAGATGCCATTTCTGGGATGTGTGTCTGCGTGTTACTGGGTAAGTTCCAAAAGGAGAGGAGGAGGAAGGGGGTGGGGGGGGGGGGCGAAGTGGATAAGAAAGGGGAAGAAATGGGAGGTAGAGGGGGAAGACGGAGGGTGGAGAGAGTGAAAGAAATGGGGAGGGGGAAGAGAAACGAGAGGAAACGGGGAAAGGGAGAAAGAGGGAGGAGAAGGAAGGGGAAGTAAAGGGAGCAGGGTAAGGGGTGTGTGTGTGTGGGGGGGGGGGTCTCTTGAGAGAAACTTCATACACTGTGTAGTTTGGATCTTTTAACAAACTACGGTCCTGACATGGAAATATCAAGTTTCACAAAACCATAATAATAATTACTGTTTGTTCCCATTGTTCTCTCCCATAACTTTCTGATCTATCAATACAGGCGCAGGGTGATTTCTTAGACTGACTCTCATACCTCGGTCTGCTTCCTATGCTTCGTTATCCCTAACCTTAACACAGCCTGAGCCCTTTTTCTTGAATCATTTAGACCATGTGATATGACATACTCTGCTTCTTCAAGTGTTTGTATTTGCTGTTTCTATAACACGATGCGCAGCCTTTTTCTCGGATTACTCTAGAAATATGTATATTATATATATATCGCCGAATATTCCTATAGCTCTGCTTCGTCAGCTCTTTGTCTATAGAAAGACAGAGGTTTCTTGCTATCAGCCAGTGCTATACAAGACATGAGCTTTTGATTTTCGACACAGGGTGATTTCTTAGACTGACTCTCCTACCTCCTTCTTCCGCATGCACTGTTTCCCATGCTTCTGTATTCCCTAACACAGTCTGCAGCCTTTTGCTCGCATTACTCTAGATCCAGCTATAATAACTGAATATTCCCATATCTCTGCTTCGCCAAGTCGTTGTCTACATGAAAAAGTCAGACGTTTCTGGCTTTAGTGGTATGCACGAATGAGCTTTGCCTTCACATCGTTTTTCTGACATTTTCTTGCATTTTTTACCCCCTCCCCCCCCCCCCCCTTTTTTTTTTTGGTTTGTTGTTTTGAGCAACTGTTTCCCCGACATCCTGATCTACTATCATGTTAAATGGACTTTGGTTTCCTTCCTTTTTGGGCATCATTTCCTTGCCTTTTTTTTAACCAGATGGCCGTTTTTTGCCCCAAATGTTTCCTATATCCCGATCTCCTGTCATGCTATATGCAGTAAATAGGCTTTGGTTTCCTTCCTATTCGGGCATTTCCTTGCCTTTTTTTGTGTGTGTGTGTGTTTAACCTGATGGCCGTTTATTTTTTCCCCAATTGTTTCCCTCCATCCCGATCTCCTAACATGCTATATTCAGTTAATGGGCTTTGGTTTCCTTCCTTTACGGGCATCTCCTTGCTTTTTTTTTTTTTTTTAAACCAGATGTCCGTTTTTTCGCCAAATGTTTCCCCGACATCCTGATCTACTATCATTTTATATAATTATGTTCTTTGGTTTCCTGCGTTTTCGGGTCATTCCCTTGTGTTTTGTACCAGCTGGGAGTTATTTTGTCCCCAAATTATGTTTCCCCATCTCCTGGTCTCATCGTATACTAACTTACACGAAGGGCTTTGTCTTTTGTCTTTCGTTGCACTTATGTCACAATGAGTTGGGCACGGTTTAAATCCTTTTGTTGTCCTCTAGGCTCTCAAGTCCTGGGAGATGGACTTTCTAATCTCTCTTTGCATCATTATAATCAAAACCTGAATGAACTAGTCTTAGATCTAGAACATGGACTGTTTATATTTGTTTCCCCATCGTCCCCGATTACACCCGGGGTAAGTGCATTATGTTTTTTGCTCATCTCCAGGATTATGGATTTTGTCTTTACCTTTCCCCATCTTCATTTAACAGAACTATATCGTTTCATTCTTACTACTTATCATATGTTTTTCTCCAACTCCTGCCCCCGCGTGATGTGTTTTGTTTGTTTCTTACTTTCTCTCCATCCGTAGTCTTCATACCCAGAATGCTCTCCATCTCCTGGTCCCGTGGTGATGTGTTTTGTTTGTTTCTTACTTTCTCTCCATCCCTCGTCTTCATACCCAGAAGGTAGGCTTTTTTTTTTCACCGTTTTACTCATATCCTAATCTCTGGAATTGTATTATTTCGTTTTTTCCTACACATTCTCTCCATCAAGAGATATGCCCTTTTTTCCCTCCAGACTTTCCTACAGGCTCTGTTAGTACTTTGTTTTCTAATCATTTAAACGGAGGGGGGGGGGGGGGGGGGAGGTCTCTTTCAAGTACACTTTCCTATCTATTTCCCCATCCTCTACGGAAGAAATGGACCTATAATTCCCTTTCCCCAAAATTCTAGGCCAACAAGACGGCTTTCTTTTAGATTCCCTTCGTCTCATGACAATAAAATAGGCTTTGTTCCTCCTCCATTTCGACATTCAGACTTTGTATTGGAGAGATGGGGTTTTGTTTCTCTGCCTCTCCTATCCTGCACCTCAAGATACGAGACTCTCTCTCTCTCTCTCTCTCTCTCCCATCCTTAGAGAGAGTTTCATCCTGTCTCTCAATCTCCTAGCCTCCACCTGAAGATATAAGAAACCTCTCTCTCTCACTAGAGAGACTCATATCCAGAGAGAGTATCATCCTGTTTCTCAATCTCCTAGTCTCCACCTGAAGATATAAGAAACCTCTCTCTCACAAGAGAGACTCGTATCCAGAGAGAGTATCATCCTGTTTCTCAATCTCCTAGCCTTCACCTGAAGATATGATAAACATCTCTCTCACTAGAGAGACATATCCAGAGAGAGAATCATCCTGTTTCTCAATCTCCTAGTCTCCACCTGAAGATATGAGAAACATCTCTCTCTCACTAGAGAGACTCATGTACAGAGAGAGTATCATCCTGTTTCTCAATTTCCTGGCCTGCACCTGAAGATATGAGAAACATCTCTCTCTCTCTCTCTCTCACTAGAGAGACTCATATCCAGAGAGAGTATCATCCTGTTTCTCAATCTCCTGGCCTGCACCTGAAGATATGAGAAACATCTCTCTTTACTAGAGAGAATCATATCCAAGGAGACTTTCTCCTGTTTCTCAATCTCCTAGCCTGCACTTGAGGTTATGGAAAACCTCTCCTCTTGTAGAGGCTCATACTCCGGGACCGTTTTCTTTTGCCCCCATCTCTTTCTTCTATGCCAAGGAGAAGCGAAAGCTATTTTATCTCTATCATTTCATGTGGAGATTTCATTTTTTGCCTTATTTGCCCATCTCCAGAATCTAGTCTTTTGTGTTCTCACCGTTTCCGTATCAACTGATCATTCTCTGAATTGAATAAATTAATTAAGCCCTTTGGATTTTATCTCTGTCGGTCCATTTCCTCGGTGTATTTTCATTCCATATTCGTACCAGGAAATGGGCCTATTCTTTTTTCCCGTTCCGTATCTCCTTTCTTGATGATACAAAACCTGGCTATTTTCCTATATATTTCCCCACCTTCTTTCTGTTCACGACATGGGGTTATTGGTTTTCCCGCCTAAATTACAGCCAGGAGATGGAATTAGATTCCCGTTTTCCGGCCTCATATATATCCAGGGGATGGGCCTATTTATCATTTCCCCACCTTTCTTATATCCAAGAAATGGCCATGTTATCCCCTGTTTACTCAAATTCCTTATAAAATCCATGAGATGGGGTTAGTTATCTTCTATTTTTTCCCCACCTCCATTATATCCAGATGGCACTAATTAAATTATCTTCTGTTTCCCCCGCCTCCTTTACATCCAGGAGATGTCATGTTATCTTCTGTTTCCCCCGCCTCCCTTATATCCAGGAGATGGCACACGTTATCTTCTGTTTTCCCCATCTCCCTTATATCCAGGAGATGTCATGTTATCTTCTGTTTCCCCCGCCTCCCTTATATCCAGGAGATGGCACACGTTATCTTCTGTTTCCCCCACCTCCCTTACATCCAGGAGATGTCATGTTATCTTCTGTTTCCCCCGCCTCCCTTATATCCAGGAGATGGCACACGTTATCTTCTGTTTTCCCCATCTCCCTTATATCCAGGAGATGGCACACGTTATGTTCTGTTTTCCCCATCTCCCTTATATCCAGGAGATGGCACACGTTATCTTCTGTTTTCCCCATCTCCCTTATATCCAGGAGATGGCACACGTTATCTTCTGTTTTCCCCATCTCCCTTATATCCAGGAGATGGCATTAGTTAAATGGAGTTAGTTTTTCTCTGCTTCCCTTTCTCCCTTTTTTTTTCAAGGTGTGGGGTTGATTTCCTTCCAGTTTCCCCACCTATGTTTAGAAGATGGGGTAGCTCTCTTGCATTTCCCCATCTCTCTTATACCCAAGAAGTGGGGTTAGTCTTCCCGTCTCCCCACCTCTTTTATCACTTTCTGGAAATAGGGTTAATTTACCATCTGCTTCCCCACCTTCTTTATATGCAGGAGATGGGGTTATGTTCCTCTGTATCCCCACCTCCATATGTTTAGGAAATGGGGTTAATTTGCCCTCTCAGTCCCCACCTCCTTTAAATTTAGGAGATGGGATTAATTTACCCTCTCATTCCCCACCTCCTTCATGTTTAGGAAATGGGGTTAATTTGCCCTCTCATTCCCCACCTCCTTTAAGTTTAGGAGATGGGGTTAATTTGCCCTCTCATTCCCCACCTCTTTTACGTTTAGGAGATGGGGTTAAATTGCCCTCTTATTCCCCACCTCCTTTATGTTTAGGAAATGGGGTTAATTTGCCCTCTCATTCCCCACCTCCTTTAAGTTTAGGAGATGGGGTTAATTTGCCCTCTCATTCCCCACCCCTTTTACGTTTAGGGGATGGGGTTAAATTGCCCTCTTATTCCCCACCTCCTGTATGTTTAGGAGATGGGGTTAATTTGCCCTCTCATTCCCCACCTCCTTTAAGTTTAGGAGATGGGGTTAATTTGCCCTCTCATTCCCCACCTCCTTCACGTTTAGGAGATGGGGTTAATTTGCCCTCTGCTTCCCCACCTCTTTTATGTTTAGGAGATGGGGTTAATTTGCCCTCTGCTTCCCCACCTCTTTTATCATTTTCTGGAAATAGGGTTAATTTGCCCTCTGCTTCCCCACCTCTTTTATGTTTAGGAGATGGGGTTAATTTGCCCTCTGCTTCCCCACCTCTTTTATGTTTAGGAGATGGGGTTAATTTGCCCTCTGCTTCCCCACCTCTTTTATGTTTAGGAGATGGGGTTAATTTGCCCTCTCATTCCCCACCTCTTATGTTTAGGAGATGGGGTTAATTTGCCCTCTCATTCCCCACCTCTTTTAAGTTTAGGAGATGGGGTTAATTTGCCCTCTCATTCCCCACCTCTTTTATGTTTAGGAGATGGGGTTAATTTGCCCTCTAATTCCCCACCTCTTTTATGTTTAGGAGATGGGGTTAATTTGCCCTCTCATTCCCCACCTCTTTTATGTTTAGGAGATGGGGTTAATTTGCCCTCTCATTCCCCACCTCCTTCACGTTTAGGAGATGGGGTTAATTTGCCCTCTGCTTCCCCACCTCTTTTCTGTTTAGGAGATGGGGTTAATTTGCCCTCTGCTTCCCCACCTCTTTTATCATTTTCTGGAAATAGGGTTAATTTGCCCTCTGCTTCCCCACCTCTTTTATGTTTAGGAGATGGGGTTAATTTGCCCTCTGCTTCCCCACCTCTTTTATGTTTAGGAGATGGGGTTAATTTGCCCTCTGCTTCCCCACCTCTTTTATGTTTAGGAGATGGGGTTAATTTGCTCTCTCATTCCCCACCTCTTATGTTTAGGAGATGGGGTTAATTTGCCCTCTCATTCCCCACCTCTTTTAAGTTTAGGAGATGGGGTTAATTTGCCCTCTCATTCCCCACCTCTTTTATGTTTAGGAGATGGGGTTAATTTGCCCTCTAATTCCCCACCTCTTTTATGTTTAGGAGATGGGGTTAATTTGCCCTCTCATTCCCCACCTCTTTTATGTTTAGGAGATGGGGTTAATTTGCCCTCTCATTCCCCAACTCTTTTATGTTTAGAAGATGGGGTTAATTTGCCCTCTGCTTCCCCACCTCTTTTATATTTAGGAGATGGGGTTAATTTGCCCTCTCATTCCCCACCTCTTTTATGTTTAGGAGATGGGGTTAATTTGCCCTCTGCTTCCCCAACTCCTTTAAGTTTAGGAGATGGGGTTAATTTGCCCTCTTATTCCCCACCTCCTTTATGTTTAGGAGATGGGGTTAATTTGCCCTCTTATTCCCCACCTCCTTTATGTTTAGGAGATGGGGTTAAATTCTCATATCTAGGAGTCGGGTTTTTTTTTTCAGCCATCTGGTTCTGCACCGAAGAAATGCCCTCTTTCCGTGTTCGTTTTAACTCCCCTAATGAATATAGTGATGCCTTCAATTTTTTTCTTTGGAGTTAAGCGACGTCAGATTCGTATCTATTCTTGTATACACACTGACAATAAACAGATCTCTGGACCACCATAGCTAGTTCTTCCAATTTGCCTAACCTGTGACAGTTTCCTGGGAAGCCAAGCTAGAGATAACTTTTTTTGCTGTTCTCTTATCCTCCTTCCTTATTGAATCCTGTTTTATCCTAGCCTTTGACTCCAGCCTTTGACTATTTTCTGAATGAAAACCTTCAATTTGACCCTCTACTACTCAGCTTAATGGATGTTCCCGTAACTTTGAATTTTCGCGATGAGAAAGATTTCAAAATGTCAGAACCAAAACTCTAAAAACAAAAAAAGCCATGCCTTTTAATTTTGTAGCTGCTGAATAGGGATTTCAATCTGACTGGACAAGGAGCTAGAGCACCCAGATAGCTCATTTACCAGTAGATCGGGGAACAGTACAGTTTAGTTCCCCTTGAAGATCTGGGTCTGGGCTCTACCGAGAGACGCAAACTCAGAGAACCGCTGTCGACCGGTAATCTTCCTTAATAGCTCCCCACAATGTGTCCAGCCGAGGCCTCTCACCCTGCGCAACATCCAGATCACGGGGCTTGACAGAAACGACAAAGTCACACACAACAACATACATGACCACAACCACAAACAAGGGTCTACCGCAGCTGGACAGTGGGTCACTACAGAGAACCAAACAAGTATGTTCCCTTCAGGGTCAAGTTTATTCATACCGATGTTCAGAAGTGCTGACTTTAGAGCAGAGACCAGTTTTCTTATTTTATCCCAAAATTACCCCCTGCATCTAAAAATATGCAAATCTACTACCAATTTAACTTCGCCCATGTACTTCAGTTCTTTGTCATTCTTTTTAGTCTTTGTTTTTATAAGGAATGGCTGTCGCCGGGCATCTTGATCGTCTTCTATATCCCGATTTAGATAGAGACCCTAGTGACAGAGATGAATTTATTGTGCTTTCACATTTCTCCCGATCCATCTTTATCACGCTCCATCTTCGCCTCCTGTGCCGTTATCATGCTCTCTCCTTTCATTTGCATCCGTATCATGTTCTGAATCCCTGTATCCTTTATCTCATTCTATACGTCACTCTAGATCAGTATGAAGCGCTTTATCACCCTACATCCGTATGTTCTATGTCTCCCTGCATCATTAGCATGCTTATGTCACTCTACATCATTAGCATGCTGTATGTCACCATGGATCCTTTTCGTGCTCTACGTCGCCCTGCATCCTTATCATGCTCTTTTTCACCCCGCATTCTTTTCATTCTCTATATATCCTTATCATGCCCCATGTAACCTTACATCCTCAGCATGCTCTATGTCACCATATATCCTTATCACGCTCCACGTTACCCTTCACAATTGGCAAGCTGTATGTCACCCTGCATCCCAAAATGCTCTATGTTAGCCTATATTCCGACCATACTCTACATCATCCTGGATTCCTATCATGCTCTATGTCACCATAATCGTCATGCACTAGATCACCCTTCATCCTTGGCAAGTTCTATGTCACCCTGCATCCTTATCAGGCTCTTGTCAGCCTGAACCCTTGTCATTTTCTATGTCACTGGGCATCTTTGTAGTGCTCTATGTCACCCTGCGTCCTTATCATGCTCTATGTCACAGTGCACCCTTATCATGCTCTTTGTCACCCTGCATCCTTATCATGCTCTATGTCACCCTCTATCCTTATCATATTCTGTGTCACCCTATTTCACGCTCTATATCACCCTGTATAACACATCTACATCACTCTGTACCGCTATCATGCTCTGTGTCACCCTGCAATCCTATTTTGCTCTATCTCTATTTCCTTTCATCTTTATGATGATCTCTGCATCCTTATCATGCCCTCTGTCACCCTACATCCTTATCATGCTCTAATTCTGTTTTCCAACATCCGTTCATGCCCTATGTCACCGTGAATCCGTTGTGTAATGCCACTCGAACCACATTACATCATTTGACAATCAATTTTGAGGTGTAGTTCATTTCAGCCCCACCCAGTTCACCTACGTTTTAACTTTCTAGTTCTTGGAATTTCTATATCTTTTTTACCATTTTATTTACCATTCATGTCACCCTCATCCTTAGCATGCTCTCTGTCGCCCTTCATCCTTGGCATTCTCTTTATCATATTGCTCTGTCATCAATTTCCTACTTCCAAATCTATGCCTTTTTGTAACAGATTTTTCTCCCAGCTTAATCTTTTAACCGCTAAGGGCGGTATGAGAAAAATGTGTCCTATGGAAGCTCCCATTTTGTTAGGGGGGGGGGGGCAGCATGTTTAAGTATCAAGTATCTTAAGCATGCTGGGTACAGTGGCGTAGCAATAGGGGCCGGGGGGGGGGGGGGACTCCCGAAAGAGTTCTGTTAAGGTTAGGGATAAGGATTAGGTTTAGGACTGGGGATAGGAAAACGGATTAGGGACATGGGGTTAGGGACATAGGGTTAGGGACATGGGATTGGGGACATAGGTTTACGGACATAGGGTTGGGGACATAGGATCAGGGACAAGGGATTAGGGACATGGGATTGGGGACATAGGTTTACGGACATAGGGTTGGGGACATAGGATCAGGGACATGGGGTTAGGGACATGGGACTGGGGACATAGGTTTACGGACATAGGGTTAGGAACATAGGATCAGGGACATTGGGTTAGGGACGTGGGATTATGGGGTTGGGGGCACAGCCTTAGATACATAAGTTTGGGGTGAGGGATAGGATGGTCTTAACTGAGTGGTCGGGACGTACGGAGCTCTGTCCCCAACGTACAGCATTTGAACCCACCCCCGCCACTTCGCTACGCCACTGGCTGGGTATGATGGCAGCCGCCCAGCCTCGGCCGACAGACACAGATAGTACCACTTTACTGTCATTAGTGGTAGCATGGAGTGCTGGCCCCTGGCTTCAGGGGACACCACTCCATGTTCTGACTTGAAATTGAACGCAAAGATTTTTAATATTACTAGTTGGCCCACTGACTTGGGAATACACAGATGTTGAGTTCCGGCCACCAATGTGTACATTTTTATTTTATTCTACTCGAAGGAACTGCGTCTTTTTTTTCCGGCTCAAAATGTCGAACATTTATTTGTTTCTGTTCAACTCAGAGACATGCTACTAATATACTATGTACACCACTGGTTCAACTCATTGTGGCTACAAACCAACGAAAATATTTAAAAATATATCGAACTTCAAGACCTTTTAAAATACGCCAACGTAAACCGTTGTGTCTTTCTATGGGCACTCAGATAGTTTTGTAGTATTTAAGGCTCAGCGGTTAAAAAGCCTTTCATAATTACATTGGAGGCCTTACTGCCTTTATAATATGATAATTATTCTGATATACCTCATCGAAGTATCTTTGCTTCTTCATTAAATATAAGTCCAAATTTGGCTTAAAACTTTGGATGAATCCGAACAAGCCCACATAAATCGTAGGCTACTTGGGGAAAACTGGCTTTTATTAAACACACATGTTAGTAGAAAACAATCTAGTATATGAAAATTATATGAAAATCCCTTTGTAACTACACATTTGCTCCAACTACTGAATGGATCTTTCTGAAATTTGGCGTGAAAGTATGGAATATAGGTGAGGACCCAAATAACCTGTGTGAGAGAATACACTTATGAGCACCTTTAGCTCACAGCATTCAGGCGACTCTTACGAACGGGGCAATAATTGGGCATTCACTACACTAGATTGTCGGTGCACATGGAATCACGCCACGATGTAGCTGTTAATATTAGAATTATTATCCCTACTATGCATTCTGCTCTGTTTGTAATTTTCATTCTTCATCCTACGAAACCATTTTACCCCCGTTCATTTGAATGGATTTCATACTACTACCTATATAAATCCCCACGATAAATCATACTCAAAATCACATTTTGTCACCGTTGCCTAGGACTATACTAGTAACTCAAAAGTTCGAAAAATTGATTTGTATTATGTTCAACTTCATCAAAGCCGCATCGAATGATCTTGGTTCTTGACTCCTATGCCCAAAAATAATCGAATGGCAAACTTTCAAAAAGTCATTGTGCCTAGATCAGTTGTGCTAAAGTAAGATTGTCTTCCTGAAAAGTAGTCAAAACCAGTTATTAGTTTTTGGGAACGGTGGAGACTTTAAAAGTGAAACATTGAAAGTGCCTACCTGATCTTGCAAACTGCATATCTGCGTCTGAGATATCACACTTTCATTCGGTTGCCATACCTTAACTTTGATCATTGCATTATTTCGAAAAATCGCCACACGATCTTGTCTCGTTGACAGACGAAGCGAGAAAGGACTTCAACTTCTTGGCCAAGTGTAGATTTCCATCTGAAACACAACACTTCCATTCAGTTTGCCATTAACTTTTGATCACTACACAACTTTGGAGAAATCACCATACCATCTTGTCTCGATGACAGTCGCAGCAAGAAAGGACTTAAAATGGTAGTTTCGGGTGATTCTAGATTTCGCCCGGGACGTCTTGTGAATTTTGCTCAAAACATCACAGTGCGAGTGAACACAAAGTGAACACTGATGTCTTCTCAGATTGGTAAACAGTCAAATGTTTATTTTCAATTTTTCTTTCATCTTTAAATTTATTAATTTAGTGGCGAACGCAGGAATTTAGGGGCAAAAACTGAATTTCTACTCACGCGTAATCGCTTAGTCTTGTTTTTGATGGGCGCTGTTCTCTCCCTTTGTCCCACCTCTCTCCCCCAATGCTCTTTTTTTTTTTTTCTTATCCACTCTACAGGCATGTCATTAATTTTCAAACTGAGGGCGACTGGAATACATTCTCTCATGCACTTGGCTTATCGAAGGGGGAAAAACAAAAGGTTGATTGAATTTCACCACGATAGCAACCTTTTTCGATACGAAAGCGATTGGGATGGATTAGCTGATGCATAAATAAATTAACCTTATTATTTTTGAAATTGTTATTCAGACTGCAGCACTGAGCAAAAGAAAAAAAAAAAAACACCGCCCAAAACTGGCCAAATTGCACCACAGTGAACTATTCCCGCCACTAAGTTTTTGTTTTCTTTGAATAAAATCATTTCACCGGTCCTTTAGCGCTGCACGCATAAGCCGATTTGATCTGCCAACTAGATGGAGGGTAACGTCACGACATTGAGCTCCAATGAGACCTCGTGCATGCCATCAGCAGATTAGTTGGATCCAAACTAGAGTCCGCACGCATGCACAAGTGCAACGCGTCGCAGTGGCCCCAATTGGCCTACATGCGCGCCATGTTGACTTGGGAAGAATTCGCTAGCGAGCAGGCGCTGGCTGTTCGACGTCTCAGGGAATATTAATCCCATCCCCGCCTATAATTATGTCAAAGTCATAATAGATAATTATACTACAAATACGATGCAACATAGGCTGTTGTTGCGGAGACAGTTTTTTTTTTTACATAGAAAGCTAAAGCTGAACAGTGAACACCGCAATATTTTCTGTTTGGTTTTGTAATCAGACTACGTCCCCCAAACAACGTTCTTCAAAATAACAAGTTCATAACTGGTAAAACTAGTAAGAGTCATGAAAATTACAACATGCATAGCTTTGAAAAGAAAATCATGAGAAGGGCATGTTAGTAGTATATAACAAGGAAAAATGTTCACCTTCATACAGAAACAAAAAATATATGTATTTTAGAGGTATAACTGGATCATATAAAGAAAGAAAGAAAGAAGAGAATAGACATGAAAACGTTCAATTTTCTTCTCTCTCCGCACCAGCTTTTTCTTGCTATTTCTTAATTCAGCGGCCTTTGCACAGCTTTCTTTTATTTGCATAAATTAATCTCTGCCTTTGTCCTCTCAAGATGATCTTCGATTGAGTGGTGGGCATATGAGTGATCTAGATCATACATACATGCCTTGGCGGGGGGGGGGGAGGGTGTTCAGCTCTCAGGATTTTTCCTCTTTTTGGGAGATGGTCTTCTTGGAGTTGGCAGTTTCTGCTTGAGGGGAGGATAATTTTCGAAAACAGATGAAATTGCCTTTGGTCTTAGTGTCTGTTTATCGAGCCCTGCGTAATTGTCAGAGCTTAGGAAGTGAGCACTACACACTTAGTCATTCTTGGTTGGATACCAAGGCTTCCCATTTTCAGTTTGTCTACTTATTCTGGCAATCCATATAGCCAATCTCTCAGATTCCTTCCACGGAAAGCAAAAAAAAAAAAAAAAAGCAAAAAAATATGCCACAATAACAAGTGTTGTTATTGTTTGATAAATAATATCGACTGGCATTTTCCATATTGTTGTATTATGTGCATCTTTGCCTTTTCAGGAAAATGGGGATTGAAAATTCGAAGAGTTGTGTAACGTCTGGGGTTTGTTCCAGACCATTCAAAATCGAAACTTAAAGATTGGAATGACACTTATAATGAAATGAGGAGTGAGAGAACCATTTTCATGACAAAGGCTAAAAAAATCAGCAGAGTGGCGCAAACAACAATATGGCAATGCCCCACGATATACTCATATTGATAAATATATTACAATAGGTTTTGATCTTTAGCCCTTCCCTATTGTCAATCCAATGCACTAAATGATCAAGTTGTTTGGACGTACGTTTTATTCATATCAAAGAGGAATTAGGCCTATGGAGATAACCTTGCCACCCAGTCCCATCATGGCTGTCTGTTTTAACTGAGACAATCCAAAACACAAGGGTGATGGGGGTGCGAGGAGCATGATGCAGTACGATGACACGTAAATCTAGACATTATTAGCCCAGAGCATTTAGCATCCTATCTCCTTGAAACTGAGCCATCACTGTGCAGTCAACTCGGGGCCGCTTCGGCACTTGTTCATAAAAGACCCAGGTCTTTGATTCTCTTCTGCCTTTCCTCTCTGCCCCCCCCCCACCCCGCCCCGAGTCTTTCCTGTGTTTCTTCGCAAGTGTGTAATTATAATTATGACAAATGGATGTACAAATCACAGATGGCGTGGGAGAGATTGAAAGACGTTGTTATCGTAAACTGGGCTTGCTCAGCCTTAGATGGGAAGGACAGAAGGATAGAAATGATTTATGGAATTCTGAACCATCTTGCATACAGAAAAAATAAAACCTCTGACTTCCGAAATCGCCACCCCAAGTCAAAATGGCCGCCACGAGACTCTAATAGTTCCACGTCGTGTGACACCGTGCGCACTCTAGTGTAATAATATCTGTATGGTTGGATCTCACTGAAACTCAATTTTGTGACGTCATCATCCAACTAGTTGGCCGATCGAAATCGACTAATGTGTGCCATGACCTAGTTCGCTCTCTACACTTCGCTCAGTCCATTGACTGAATAACTACTAATATCTATTTAATACAGTCAACAGAATCCACGCGATCTATCTATTCATTCAAGCTTCCATTCTTCAAACTGCACATTTGCATGTGTGTGTATGTGTTTTTCAAAAAAATCTTTTCGATATCTTTATGTGCAGCCTACGCATCCTCAGAACGTCACAGAGATGGATGGTATGCATCGTTCTTCATCTGTCAAGCCTCTATAAAACACATCTGTCTCAAGTTTGCATTCTTTTCAAAATAATGGGTATATTTGAGGGCAGAACATTTTATTAAGGCAGTGCAGTGTTGGCCAAAAGTACCCTTCATCAGCAGCATTCCTTATTATATTATTCATGTCAACTAGATCAAATTGATGTCCTTCCATCTGTGGAAACACACATAAGGTATGCCAAACAGCAGATTACTCATTGCGTGTGGTTTAGCAACAAACACAGAATGGCGGAGACAGTCATGTGATTTATAAGTCAAGGCTAGTAAGCACCAAAATGTACGACAGTAATAATAATGACAATGAAAATGAATACCATTTATGTAGCACTTCATCCCGACAAATGAGAACTCTTAGAGCTTTACAGTCATTTATCCACTCAAATTTTAAACTCATCCATACAAAGAACATACCAAAACGTGACAACCGTCAGAAACAGCTGTGGCTGCATTCCATCAATTAAAACGATATGCTTTGAGAAGTTTCTTTCAACAATTTTCTGCTTTGTATTAGTCTTTGTAAAGCGTGTTATGCGTCATCTCAAATTTAATTCCAGCTCATCTTGCCTGTGTTGATAATACTGTGAAAAAAAAACTCAGCGCTTTGAGGCGTCTTAAAAAGTACATTAAAGAGAACTTATAATTATAACTTTTTTTTTAAAACAATTTTGTTGTCTCCGTGCCTGTCATTATAAGTTTCTGCCATTGAGATGCCATGCTGCAACACTCCAAATATTTGACACGCTCATTAATGATTCCGTCAAGCAAAGACAGAATCACTTTCGAAACGTGAGAATCGACTGGTGTTTCTAAAAAATAGACAATAGGCATGCATAGAATGTAACCCGATTAAGTCCAAAGTTTTCGATTTCTGTTTTTTTTTGTAAATAAAATAAACCAGCAATGAATGATCTACATTTTGGTACCGGTCTCATTACTGTATTTTGATAAATGGTGGAGATATCGATACTTTTATGATTTCACCTATATCACATTTTGAGCATGAACAAAGTGAAAACACGGGCATTTCCGCTTTCCACTTGATCATAGAGAATGAATAGCGTGCAAGTCAAGATGTATGATGTTCATCTTACTGGCACCCGCGCTTTTCACATGATCACGGAGAATGAATATGGTGCAAATAAAGATGTATGATGTTCATCTTATGGGCACCCACAGTTTCCACCTGATCACGAAGGGTGAACAACCTGTAACTCACCATGTACGGTGTTCATTCTTTAGGATCTGATAGCTTTTTCAGAATGAGAACCATGCATCTGCATATACTTGAGTTTCATTTAACATCTTTTCCCACTGTTAGGCTGTAAACTTTTACATGAACAACGAATAAAGCATTTTGAAATTCAAATACGGGTATGAATAAGTTAATGCTTACAACACTTTCACCTTTAAGTGTATAAATGCATTCATCGAGATTTCATGAATAAGGAATTTCACAATACACATTTAATCGGAACTGACGCTCCTGCTGTATAAGAGAACACTGGCCGCTTTAGAAGTGCAGTTTGGAGGGGGGGGGGGCCTTTGCAATGTTAAGTACTCGCGAAGGGGCTGACGACCCCTGACCTTCATCGGTGATGGTCTTTGTTACGTTTTCACATTTCGATACGAGGCGCCGATCAGAGGGACCTGGTAATGATCAGCAATCCGTTTGATCTTGTTCGGCAGTGGCTCGCAATATAAGCTCCTCCCATTTTTAGGAAGTCTTTGTCTGGCATACTAATTGCAGTTGGAAGGTTTAGCCAACGTAATGATGATTGGTTATGGTTGGTTATAGCCAAATTTATCTTCGTCTCGGCCGAATGACTGGCCTCGTCAGTAACTGCTTATGAATGCACGGGGGGCCAATGGCAATTATATTATACCTCCGCGGGAATAACGAATTTTATCATTTTTTCCTTCTTCTTCTTTCGTTCACCAATCTAGATCTAAATCTGCAGATTTGTTCTTTTAAGAAAATCTGCGGTTTTCTGCAGTTCTGGCAGAGCACCATAGAGTTTGACATTCAGGTCGGTGGGTTTGGGCCAGTATGTTTCTCGCAGTGCTGAGAAGAGTGTGCAGTTATGCCATTATGCTCTGTATTGCGTTCACCATTATGCCTTATCATTTTAAGCATTGGCGTATGTCCTGGTTGATGGCGTGGAAAGAGGTGAGGTGGTGGCTGTCAAACGCCAAATCTCCGTTCAAACTTATGTTACAAGTACATGTTATAATATTTTATGTCCGTCGCTTTTCTCCGCCTCCTTCAGAGTCTAAAGATATATTCCCACGAGCTTGCAAACCCGACATTACAATTAGGCCTAATCAAAGAGGTTATAATATAGCAAAAATAAACTCTTTGGGCCTAATTTAAACCCCTCGACAATCTGTTATAATCTGTCTTGGGCAACCCAAGCACCCACTTCTCGTTGTTACAGCAAACTCCCCGGATATACAAAAGACAAGACTGAGATAAGTGCTTTCCAAAAGATTGCCGGGCACAGCCAAGAACCCTTCATCCAAAATATCGCTCAGAGGTCTTGGGATTAGCCAAGGTGCAAGCCTTATCTTATAATTGACTTCGTGCAATAAGTTTTGAATGACGGGCTGAATGACATCTGATATCAGATACCGTATCGATTACTCTGCAACCTGAGGAATATTTCGTATGAATGCTTAAAAAACTTCATCTGACTAGAGGCTTAAATTCTGTTAATGACATTTGCCCACGTTTCCAGTCACTGAAAAATGCATACGACACTGCACTCTATTGGAACAAAATCCAGTTCCAGCCTTGGAAAAACAGAATGCTTAAAATCATACTCTCGTCACCCGAAACCATTCTCAAAGATTAAATAGTTTTCATGTTTCAGATGAAATCATGAGAATATTATTATCTTGTAAAAAAAAAATGTAATACAAGAAACAAAATTAGTAAGAAATGTAATATAAGAAAAAAAAAACAAAAAAACAGAAAATCTATGAGGTCCCAGCAAGGCTTGAAGTAAAGTAAAAAATGAGGCAAAAAGAAAAAGTTGTTGGTTGCAGAGCCTCGAAGAATCTGGTTTTGACGCTCCTTTTCCTTTGCGTTGTGTCGTTTCTGCATATTTCTGACGTAAGGCTTTGCAGATTACAACTTTTTCTTTTTTGCCACATTTTGACATTCTTATCTTAAAGCCTACTCCTAAGAATATACTTCATGTTTCATCAAGATGCACGGGGTGTGATGGCAATGCTGATGCCTGGCGACCAAAAGCAAAATTATTTGGAAAGCCCCACATTCTAACAAACGATTAAAAAAATATATATATAATGATATGCATGGGATTTATACAAGAATGCTTATTTTAGAATTTATTATCATTATGTTACTAATAATTATGGGGCATTCAAAATATAACGTTTGCTTTGTTGACTCAGAAAGCTATTGTATTAGAAAGTAACTAGAAGTTGATGGATTCGATCAACAAGTTTCTCTCGCAATGTGAATTTAACTGGAGCTGTTTTAACGGAGATTAAATTTTGGGAGAAAAATACGTAGAAATCTAATAATAAATGAGGCAATTTGACCTGGAAGCGAAAGTGAATTTGGAGATGGTAAAGAAAAAGAGATAAAAGATAGCGTGAGCAGAAGAAAATACTGGGGATGCTTTTGATGCCAGAGTGTCTTTCTGATGATGATGATGATGATGATGATGAGTTGAGTTTCCCAGTACCTGACGTCCTTCATGCGCTAGAGCTCGATTGGAGGGATGATTTATCCACAAAATCGATTTTTGAAAATTTTGTACCTAAGCTGGGTTTTCATGTCCACGGAAATTGAAACGGTAACGGAAACGGCCTGATGCTAGAAGCGACTGCAGAGAATCACAAAATGTCATGCACACCTAATTTTTCAACAACAACAAAAAAAAAGGGCAAAGAAAAAAGACCAGAAATAAAAACAACTTTGCTCTAATTCTATGCAAAGAATGGTCTTTATGATGCGTCAACCATTTATTATATAAGAAATCAAAGATATGTTTTATAATATTTGCACACCGGTATATTTGTCTTTTTAAGCACACCGGCCTAATTAATTATTTGGCGTAAGTGCCTTCCCAAGTGCTCTCTCCACGTACATCTTAGATTTAATTAGATACATTTGTGGCTATGAATCAGTGCGCCTAAGCCTATATATATATATGACATGAACAGACCGTGCAAAGCCCGCCAAACTTGCTGTGTGAGCCACCACAGGTAATTTTTCCAATCAGGTAACGAAAGTAACAGTAGGCTATCAGCAAAGATACCAGATACAGTAAGATGAGACAGCTAGCGCGTTCACCGTGCACAGATTTCACACCGCCACCTGGCGGCGAAAGCCCGGAAGTCATGAACAATGATGTATTTCTACAACGCCAATATAGAGAAAATAATAAAATTTTGTTCACTTTTCGGGTATGGCTGTGGGCCTTGATTGAAGTCACTTATTTTGTAAATTATAATTTCAGTCCGTGTAGGAAAACTCTGGCTTTTTTTTTTCTTTTTAGTGCCAGTAGGACTGCGACAAATCTGCGTCATTTATTTATCACTATTTCACGCATTTTTTCATGCAATGCGCCATGGGCCCGGCCCTCGATCGGCGCGAAAGCTGTGTGCACGATTTTTTCTAGGGACGCAAAGAAGGGAGTGTCTCATCTTACTGTATCTAGTATATTTTGTTACCCACTAGAAAATAAAAAGCAGCCATGCTATTATGCCTTGTGTTCAATATTGTTGGCGGTCGAAGTAAAACAAAAGTAAAACAAAAAACTATAAACAAAAACCAACATTACTAGAATTTATTTCTTTGATAAATATATTCATACGGTACAGGATAAAATACATTGCAATCGATGAAGCAGTGTTGCTTCTCTTATTTGAAATCAATATTTTGTGTTTGAGGATTTGCTCCGGGGGTTAATGAGAATTAACGTTTTGTTCTTTGAATTTCATTTTTCATTTTATTACGCATCTTTCTCGTTAAGCTTGACAGCTTGCCTGTAAATATTTACTGAACTCTTTACAATATCTTTTTGAATTTTTGAGTCTGTCAACGCTGTTCTGCTGATGACGTTTTGCATGCAGTAAATAAACCATTTGCAGTTTGGGAGAAGGGAGTGCTGCAGTCAAAATATTTAGAGTTCACCACGCATCTTGCTGATACCTTGTTTGAAATCAGTTTGAAGACTCTAATGCTAAAAGT
Organism: Onchidella celtica; assembly: GCA_963931925.1. Taxonomy (NCBI): domain Eukaryota; kingdom Metazoa; phylum Mollusca; class Gastropoda; order Systellommatophora; family Onchidiidae; genus Onchidella; species Onchidella celtica. The sequence continues at coordinate 53,449,822 of OZ007567.1, read as the reverse complement.
ACTTGAGTCACATTAAAAAAAATTTGAAACTTCGGGGGAAAAATATGTATTATATGTTAAGTCTCCTGCCTGAATATTGGAAACAAAATGAAATGCCTAAGTATCTTTTCGTTGAAGCATTTCATTATATTTCGATCAAATTTAGCACACAAAATGTCTGTAACGGTGATCCTAAATAATTACGCCGACGGCCTTTTGTAATAAAAGTACCAAAGTCACAAAGATAAGTCAAAGAAAAAAAAAAATAAGTACCGAAGTCACAAAGATAAGTGAAAGAAATGCCTACGACCAAACAAATAAGTGCAGTTGCGAGGCATCAGACATCGTTTCAAATTTAAACATTGGCATGTTGACGTGTCAAATATCACAGAATGTGAAGCAAACTTAAAGAAATTCAAAACAAGACATGTCTGATTTCATGAGAAATTTCAGTTTTTAGGATCAATAAATTTTCTCAAAATTGACATTTTGTAACTTAAGTACTTTAATCATCTTTACTTTAGTCTTCATGGAGAAGTTTGTCGCACCTATTTTTCTGTAAATCAGTGTAATTAACTGCTCTGTATCAACCAAGACAAACAATGAACGTGAAGGGCCTGTTTATTAGCTGTCGACGCAAATATCACATGGCAGTGACCGAGGGATGTGTGACCAATAATAATAGCGAGTCTAATTACTATTCATTCAAGTGTTAGACATGACACTGTGTAGGAGCCTGCTCTGTGGGGTTGATAAACTGTTAGATTTGGTCAAGCACGGTGGAACAATGTTCTGTATTGAACCACATGACACCATGTGATGTGCATACTAATGAGGTGATTTACCACGAAACAGTGTGTAAATGTCTCTTGGTTTAAGAGCATGAGAATAATCACTCCGAATGCATGCTGTCGTTTTGATTAATTGAACAACATTAGAACGATTAGTGACGGCTTTTGACTATTTGTGAAGAACACTCAATGCTAATTCCACAAGTTTTAAACTCATAATGATCACCTAGAGATTTGCTTCCAGTTACAAAGATAGGACTCTTAAATCCTTCATTAGCTATGAAAAAACCAAATGCAAATTGTTTTATCGCCAAGAGCATAACCGCATTTAGACATGGTCCGATAGTTTACATCGGCGAGGTTTCTTTAACATTTTCTATCTCGTAAAAAAGACGTTCTTAATTTTTCATTTCGCAGATGCTGAACTAATTCTTGATTAGGAGCGCTTCGGTAAAGAACGTCGTCTTGATCGGTTCCATAGACATAGTTGTCGCTGAGTGCCAGGGTTAAGGTTATGGTCAGGGTCAGGATTAGGATTGTCCAACCTGCGATGGGTATGCTTACGTATGGACAACTATCCCTACCGAAGCACTACCCACCCCCCCAAAGAAAAGTTATTTCCAGGCGTCAGGTTAGACACCACTATCCTCACCCTGACCCTAACCCTAATTCTAAGCCATACAGACAAGAAAACTGGTGGGGACAACTGTCTTTACCGGAGCACATTATTTTACAAAGAATAATTATCTGTTTTTAAAAATAAGACCTGGGTACAGTCTTACTGTTAGCGTTAACCCTGCTTGCAGCTGTCGTGATTTTGTCAAGAAAATAATTAGAGACATCAGATAGTAAGGCATCACATAGTGATAAAAGACTGAGGAATTTCTTCAGCATTTTTCCTTTGTAATTTGAAGTTTGATTGTTGCTCATAAGAACTCTTACTTCCCATGCAGTCGGCAATGAAATTGTACATTGGGGGAACTTTTTATTCGTTATTTTTGACACAAATACCAGCCGAGACACAGGATACCGAGACGGTTCAATTCGCGATATTCCGTTCGTCGACATGTGCGCGTATCATCCATGTCAGCTACGCAATAATTCGCACTACACCCCTTCATAATTGCACGAAAAAGACTAGTACCACTCACCATGCTTATACGCGAGCAAGTTGTGGACATATAGTGAAAGAAGGAATGGTCCGTCTCTGTATTCTGTGTCTCGGATACTAGGAATTCCTCACCATGTGATAAAGGGGGAAGAGAAAATGAACAGGCGAGAAACCCTTTTTCAAAGTAACTGAAAATTGCCGCCAGGAATACACTCAAAATTTGTCCAGATTGAAGCCAGAGAAAGAGGGTGAAAATGAGCTGGGGTGAATGTGCTGTGTTTTTCCTTCAGGTCCAGACAGGTGCAGTAAGCTCTAGATCAAAAGGAGTAGATGCAAGATGCAGACCTTGGACGATCTTATCGACGAGTTAGGAGGAATGGGAAGGTACCAGATAATCATCCTGTTGTTTACCGAGTGCTGCAGGTTTACTGTGGGATGGTCAATGCTTCAGATGTCTTTCTCTGGCTTCATACCAGACTTTGATTGTCTCCTGCCTGGTACTAACAGTTCAGCACCCATGAACGACAGCCTCAACGCGTGTTCTGTCAATGGGTCGGACTGTGCTGATTACTATTATCATGGCTCCGCAGTCACAATCGTCACTGAATGGGATTTGGTTTGCGATCGAAAATGGATCAAGTCTACAGTGACCTCGATACAGATGGGGGGTGTCTTAGCAGGAGGCGTGGTTTTTGCACAGCTTAGTGATACGTTTGGCCGGCGCAAGATTTATTACTCGCTTGTAGTTCTTCATATTCTCGCTAATATAATGGCCGCCTTCTCGCTATCCTGGGAAATGTTCGCTGCTTCCCGGTTCTTAACAGGGGCCTTTGCTGGGTCTATTTTAGTGGTTGGAGTTGCTTATACAATTGAGTTTATGCCCATGAAATGGCGACCTATTGTTAATATCATGCCGACTTGGAGCTTCAGTGTAGCCTTATTGGCAGCCACGGCATATGTGTTTCACAACTGGTTCCATCTTCACATTGCCTGCGCAATTTTATCGGCACCTTCTCTCTTAACTTTCCCAATGGTCCCTGAGAGTGTCCGATGGCTTGCGGTCCATGGCAGAATCGAGGAGGCTCAAGGTGTCTTGGAAACAATGGCACGCATCAACAAAACAACAGTACCACTCAAAACTAAAGAGGTCTTGGAAAATGTTCTGAAGATTGAGCAGAAATCTCAAGGCAGTCAACACAAGTATACTTATTTGGATTTGTTCAAGACATGGCATTTGGTTAAAACAACGGTCATAATTTGGTTCACTTGGTTTACTTTCTCTACTGTATTCTACGGTATATCTTTTGGGGTGTCTAGTTTGGGCGGAAACCTTTACTTAAATATTTTTCTTTTGGCTATGGTTGAGATGCCCCTAACAATGGCTACTTTATTCTTCAATAACAAATTCGGAAGACGTTATTCAAGCATGGGGTTTACCTGTTTATCGTGTCTTGCCGCCGCTGGATGTCTGATCAGCCATTTATTTGCCCCTGATGATATCAGGGACTCGTGTGTCACGGGGTTGAGCCTTGTGGCTGATATGATGAATGTCGCCAGTTGGGCCTGCGTTGCTACAATTCTTGTAGAATCGTTTCCGACTGTAATCAGGAACCTGGGAATAGGATTAGTCGGTACAGGCAGTAGGCTCGGGGGAATTCTCTCACCGTTTATCATAGATCTGGATAACAGAGTCGTTGTTTCTTATTCACTAATGACGGGACTATTATTCATTTGCTGCTTTTTGGTGTTCTTCTTGTCTGAAACGAAAGGAGTGGCACTTGCTGATAGCATGGAAAAAGCAACTAATGTCAGTGAGCCCAATGGAGAGATCGAGATGTCCGACGTCACATTTCCAAGGACTGAAACGCAGAACGGAAAAAGCTGAAAAGGTTTCCGATCAAATGACGCAAAAACTTGCCAGGAAAACTTTACAAATGTTCAATGCAATGCTGGGGAGCTTCGTGAATTTTAGGATGTTGCGCCGGATACGAACAGTCCGGCAGATTTGAGTGCAAGGACTCTGTCTGGAGACCCCGAATCTTCCAGAAATAATTGTTATGACATTAATTTATACTGGCTGAGCCTAACCGCACACTGGATATCGTAATGGTTTGATGAGTGTGCAAACATAATCATGAATTCAGATCAAGAAATTTGTCTAGCCAGCTACCCAAGGAAAGTACTCTGATTGTGACAGGAGAGTTAGTAGGCCAGTGAAGTAAATGTACTGAATGATAAAACTGGCGCCGTGACTCTTGGAAACTATGCATATTTCAGAGTTTTTCTCTAGATATTTCACAATTCTTATTTAGTTTGAAATAAATGTGCTCAATTTGAGGCACGATGCTCTGTCCTTAGCAAAACCTGATGCATGTAACTGAATGACATGCACATCAGTGGTACTGTCAGTGAAGAAAAATTTGGATTCTTTAAAGAAATTATTCCACCCAAATTTGGTTATGTCACTGGCCCGACAAGTGCAGCTTCGGTTCTTTGTTTTTGTTGTTATTGATTTAATTTTATTTGAATTCAATTCCATCGTTGTCATACATGAATTCATCTCTTTATTTGATACCCTGAATTCAGTATATATGTATATGTGTGTGTGTATACAGGGTGGGCCAAAAGTTGGGTTACAGTTAACACTATAATTTATATCTAAAACTGTAACCCTACTTTTGGCCCACCCTGTATATTTATATATATCTATTATGTGTGCTGCTATTCTCTTTTCTTTCTTCTGTAAATACATGGACTTCATAAATAAAACAACAGCATAAAATGTCCAGGTGTTAAGAATATATTTTATTACGTTCTTTTCTCAATGCAATAGCCTTACCTTTCCAGAATTGCGGTGCACATTTCATGGACAAAAAACAGTATCAGACAAAATGGGTGGCAAATTTGATTAGTACATTATACAAAATCATGAACATGATGTGCAAAATGAGAATTAAATTTCATATATTATAATTTCGTACAGTAATTCATTATGTACAATTAGTGTAGAACAAAAAACAGCTTGAAAATTCCTGGTCCACAGACACCCCCGGCTCTGTTGTGTTACCATGATTCAGTTTCATTCTTGAAATCGGAAGAATCAGTTGGTTCCTGTCCAAAAAGGGTCTGGGATACATCTTTTTGTTTTTTAGTATTTCCTTGTACCTGCAAGGGCTGATAATTGAGGGAGATGGATTTAGAAGAGATCTATGTGTCATTTGACTACTTTTGAGAAAAGAGCAAAAAAACATCATTTCAATAACATAAACCAATCGAATTCAGTTAACGTTTGCAATACTGACATCAGTTCATGGAATAAATCATTTACCCTCTAGAGCCCAGACATAAAGTGCAATGTCCAAGAAATTTGAAACCTACAAAATATATTTAAAGTGATTAGGAGAAAAGAGAGAAAAAAGGAAAGACCATGTTGTCAGGTGGAGTAATAAATAGATACATTACAAATTGTCCAGAATGTGGAACATTTGAAACCGAGACAGGTTTTCAAGATATGGTAAACTGGGCACTATAGGGTTAAAATATTAAATTCCATTGGCTTATACTGAAATGATGTTTTTTGCTACTTTTTTTTTTTTACAAAAAAAACAACAATAGTCAAATGGCACGTAGACCCGTTTTAATTCTGACCCCCTTAATTCAGGTTTGCACCCGAGAGATGGCAAACCAGGACTTCTCTGTTTTCTGCCCTTGACATCTGCGAAGATCCTTCAAGGACACGTGTCAATACATCCTGTGGGCACACGACTTTAAATGTCGAATGCTATTAGAAGAGGAACTAATGATATAAGGCGCTACCGATAAGAAGGGGCATTGCATTGCAGCCAAGTGATAGAAGCAGTTAGCAAAAGAAAGGAGTGGACACTAGATCATTATCCACCTTGGGATTTTAGAGAATGTATGACAGAAAGAAAGAAAGAAAGAAAGAACGACACTGATTAGATTTCATTGCGCATGTAATATAAATTTGGACCAGGTAGTGCCATCAAATATTAATAAACATATCAGCTCTTCACAGTACTGTTGTTGTGGCTGTTTTTTCTTCAGTGTCGATGTCATTCATTACTATTATCAGCAAATGGGTGTTTTGTTTTGTTGTTTTTTTTCGCCCACCATAGCCTTGTAACCGGGGCGCCCCGCCCCCCCGCCCCCCCCGAAATACTGGATGCATGTTTTCCTTTTTAAAAAATGGGCCGAATTTAACAACGTAAGCAATGGAAGAAAGCTACATTCGTTTGGCAGAGCGAGCGAGGGAGAGAGAGGGGATGGGAGAGAGAGAGAGAGAGAGAGAGAGAGAGAGAGAGAGAGAGAGAGAGAGAGAGAGAGAAATGGAAAGAATTCATTGAGATACCAAAGTCCATCCCTGTTACCCGTATCAAAACCAGCTAGACACGCATGCACCGTCTAAACTAAATGCATGCAGTACATGCAGAAAGCATTATTTGGACAAACTCCAAGATCGATTGGATACGTGACAGTGATATTATCCACTGATACTGACAGTTTGAACATTGCAAATAATAATTCTCTCTCTCTCGGAGTATGTGTGCACAGAGAGAGGGGGGAGGGAGAGGGAGAGAGAGAGAGAGAGAGAGAGAGAGAGAGAGAGAAAGACACATAGAGAGAGAGAAAGAGAGAGAAAGGGGAGAGAGTACTTCTTTTTTTGTCTCAAAGAAAGTCCTTCTGAAAAAGTGGAAGCAAGTTTCGTATTGAAAGGTAACGCTCAGAACCCCCCCCCCCTCCCCCCATACAAACACACACACACACACAGACACACAAACTCCTTTATTTTTATTCAGTAAAATATTTACACACGTTTAAGGTGTTAACAGGCATCTTTGTCACGATTTCTCATCGACCCCAGTTTTTCTAGCGCCGCAGTGCAGTGACTTCGTGTTTGACCTTCGGAGGCCCAGGATGCGAGCAATAGACTTTGCCCTCGGGGTCAAGGTCGTTTTGTTGTTTTTGTTCCTTTGCAATTTCAAGCCGTGTTCAAGGCAGAATGCTGAATGTAACATGGTACAATCTCTTGTTACGTCTATGTCCATTTATTTCACTAGTAACTGCCCCATTCTTCGAATGGTAAAAAACAAAACTCGCCACTCAAGACCGAAAGGAATCAGCACAAAGACATTGATATCGAGACACTTTGGGTCATTCACATAAAATCGGCGATCAATAGATAGATAGGATAATATTACAGTAGTACACAGTGCACAGTAGTGCGCACCGAGAATTATTCATGGGCTCATGTGTTCGTAAAAAATGAAGGATCGGAGGGCGTCAATTAGCGACATAAAGCAACCCCAAACTCAAAAAAATACTTCCCCACATTTTCAAGACTCCAAATCTAAAAAAGAACTTTTGCGGGTCGAAGGGCAGGCACATGTAAAATGTCACGCAAATCCGAGCTGTGTGAGCGGCAGTAGATCTAGGTCTTATTAAAAATCACGTGGTTTTTAAAAAAAATATTATCTAGATCTAGCCTTTCGACAAAGTTTTCTTGGCATGTCTGACACTCCGAGATCGATAATAAAAATATTTCCTTCTGAGCTTGAAGCACACTCTAAATATTTATACACAGTTTTCTTGGTATGAATGAATGGCACTCACCTCATCTGTATAACACTATACTCGGTATCACTATCAAAGTTTTCTTGGCCTGGCTGGACCGTGAACTCTAGTTTACATTTCCGGTAAGAGGCGGAAATGACGAAATTGACGGAAGTACATTATCACGTCGTATTCGCCATCATGAATTGATAACTGATAATTATAACTGAATTTCTGGAAAAAGTAAAGAGTTTCGGGCAAAAAATGAGCACGACACGTACAGGCTTTATACATTTTATACACATGTGCCAAGTTTCATTTGTCTACGTTGCGTAGTAAAAAAGCCTTTGCGGGAACAAAGTTGGGCCCAAGCTCCATTATTATATGTGAGATGATTCTCCTGACACCGAAATTCCTGCGGAACCACGAGAATTATGTCCTTCAGCAACTTCATAGTGACAGATAGATATTGCATAAATAGACCATACTCTATCGTGTCATCTTTCATCAACGTCTCAAACAACTAACGTAATGGGCCAAGGCCTTAAGTAGTTATGTCAGTGTGGTAAAACGATGTATTAATTCATCCAAAAAGAGAAAGAGAGAGAGAGAGAGAATAAAAGGTTTGGATACTTCGACCATCTATCCAAAATACTCACGATACGTTTTTGTTGTTGATGATGCGATGTGTTTACAAGTTTTTGGTAACCAATTTGTGGTCACTTTCCCCAAAAGGTAATGAGGCCATTTGGCAGAAGAATGGGTATATTGCCAAATGTAATCCTAACCTTAACCCCAACTATTGCATGTCCGAAAAATGCTCACTGGGCAAACAAAACCGAATTTAGCCACTCGGCCCATACAGTCACTCTGGTAAATTAGAAAAAAAAAAGCAAAAAATAATAAGGTTCTCGATTGTTCCTGTCATTGTTTTTGTTTTTGTTTTTTTCCTGCAGCCTTACATCTGCACTCGCTAATTCTAGAATGCGATTATCCAAGTATTAAATTAATTGAACATTTTCATTTTTCTTTACCTGCCATTCAAAATAAATTTAAAATAAAGACCAGTTTGGTTCTGATGAATCCAAACAAACCGAGGTAGTCAAAAACGATTTACTACTGACGCAAGAACAAATCAAATTGACTGGCAGACAAACAGGCAAAGAAACAGAGAAAGACTCAGTAGGCGAAGTGCAAACTGTAAAACAGACTCCAACACGGACAGACAGATAATCTGGTATTCCGGTATCAGCATATACATACATTATTGATTGTCAGACACAGAAACTGGCAAACTGTTAAATATTAAAACAGGCCGACAAACATCCAGACCAAAGAAGAGATAAAACTGGATAAAAGAGGGGTCAGGAAAGGCAAACAGAGAGATAGGCGGGAGGAAGAAATAGGCTTGGAGAACACGGTGGCTTGGGGACACGGTGGCCTAGAGGCAGGGTTCTCGCCTCTCATGCCTAAGGTACCAGGTTCCCGGTCGGTGCAGGCGTGTTGGAATTTTGGGATTTTTCTCATATTTTCCTGACCCTGATCCTATGCTATGTAGGATCGAGCCCCTAGACTTCTCGGATAAGGACGAAAAACTCGGAGGCCCCGTGTGCACGTAGCACACATTAAAGATACCTTGGCAGTTCGAAATAGAGAAAAGCAGGTCGAACAGGCCGCTGCCCGGGCAAAAATAAATAAAATGTATCCCTAACACCCCCCCCCCCCCAAAAAAAACCCTCAAAAAAAAAAAAAATCCACCGGCGTTGCATTGTGGCGATGACGTGTCTCCTCCAGGTGTAACTGGGCTGCAATGACATTAAGACAAATTTCTCAAATATGGGATTAAAGAGGTACAAAAAATACAAAAGTCAAAATAAAATAGAAAGGAAACTAAATGGAGAAAAGCATGGGCGAATGCGAAAAGTGACTGATCACGTCTGTTTCACAATTCTACATTTTAGTTTGGTGTCCTTATTATAGGCCTATGTTGAAAGATAAAACAACGGGCAAAGAAAGTAAAATATCTGAACACACCGTTTGACCTGCATTTGACCTGACCTTTGACCCACTGCCACAGTCTGGAAAACAAACACGTTAACCAGGTATATTGCGGTCTGGATGTTCCTTTCTGGGCTGGGTAACTGATCAAAGGTATTTTACAATTCTATAGTTCAAGTACATGAACATTAAATCTGATGAGAAATTATCAGAGTGCCTTTCTTATTCTGAATAAACAGAACAACAGACCGAAGAAAACAAAATATCTGAACACCCCATTTGACCAGCATGCGATTCACTGCTGCAGAGATCGGTTTACATTGTGGCCGGCCATAGTACGGTCTGGTCCAGACCTATCAACATTCCTTCCTTTAACGTGGCATAAAATGGCTGTTGTGAAAGGTAAGTGGAATGGCACTTGTGGATTATCATAATTATATTGCAGCTAGGAATATTAGTAGCCGAGGTATTAGTCTATGTTAGTCTGGATACCGCTTTGAAAAACGGCTGAAATCGTGTCGCCTAGTCAGGCTGCAGATAGTTCGTAATCACTGATATTTTATCGTTGACTGTTCTGTGATGAAAAAGTAAGCTCATGTCGTGTAACGGGGTCGGTCAAATTGCACCTTCATCGTTCTACATCAGCGCTCAACGCCCATCGATCACCAAATGAGAAAGCTCATTTTTCGTCGATCAATAAAGTCGACAAATACACGTATTGAGCTAACGTTTGCGAGTACTATTCCCTCGCCCAGGCCGCTCACGCAGAAATTTGGTGATTTGGCTACCCAGTTGTGAAGGATATAAACGGTGGACAAAAGACGACGAAAGTACCTGCGTGCCGCGTGCGTTAGCTCGCTTCTCCTGGCAGTCAAAAATCTGTCAAGGTGGTCGCGCTACAACGGTTACAATTGGGCCAGTGCTCCGCCCACCCGCTACTCAGGTGTCCGTTCGATCAGAGCAATGATACCTCACAAAATTGGTAATTTTGCCACCCTTTATTTTAATTTTTTTTTCTAATTAACAACAAGCGACACTATCAGTTTTTTTTTCCTGTTTCCAAGTTGGATCCTACAAATATGCGCAAAATTAACGTATCACATTGTCAAGTTACTTGTTCATCAGTTATTTTTGTGCAAATAATGCAACCTTGGTTTTTGCGGGGAAAAAAAAGAACCTGCATTTACTTCATTCAATTGACACGGATCAAAACATACGAGAATCTAGTTTCATATAGCAATGAAGTCTGTCCAACTTGCTGTATGCAACATGAACTGAAAAGAAACAAAATTTGTGAGTGGGGACACTTTAAGAGTTTGTCCAAGGCTGCTTCGCTTCCAGTGCCTGAGAAAGAGACAGATAAATCCATGTTTGCAAAATGAAGATGTTATGAATAATGACCCAGTACTGCAGTATCTGTCCTCACAAACAAACAAAAATCATACCCAGGTTAGGGTCATAGCTTTCTGAGACAATCTTCCACACACAGAATACAGACAAAGGCATACCACAGTACTTTTGTAGGGAACCATTGCCATAAGTACCCCATTCCCACAACCGAATCACTAACAAAAGTGTGTGCTGGCATTCACTCCTTGCCATGCAAACTGCGATGGACATACACATGTCAATAAAAGGCTGTTTGCGAACCAAAGATTGTGTTGCGAACGAAACGGTACCCTCGCAGCACATTTCAAAGCATCATCTCATTCTTGCAAGAATATGGGTTTGATGTGGGTTGTTGTGAGGAACAGGTCACACAAGGCCTTCAACGACAACTATCCAAAGTTATATATTGTGACGGGCGAATTTTAATTCCTAATATTATGCGTAAATGATGTTGGTGGAAAAAATGTTTTTTGTATGGTCGGGCGTCCTTGGACATGAACAGATCAACACCGGCGCAGGCCGGATCGCGGAGCGAACTGTTCTTTGACCTCAGTGACTTTGCCAGGGTCAGATATCGAAGGCCGCGCGCTAGGTTACTGGCCTTCCTATGCGACGTGGGAAAATGGAATGTGGCAGATGGAGAAAAAAAAACTTTATCCCTGAAGGGGCAAATGCATCTAATCAGCATCTTATAATGAAAACCATGATATGTTATACATGTATAACTGCACGTGTGTCCAAAAAGTTCACTGCTGTCACTGTAGAGAGCCCGAGACCTTGATTGATGTCGACGAAAAGAAGAATAGCAATGAAAACTTCTCAACGCACTTCTCAACTTCTCAAACGTAAAACATGATAAAGGAGAGTACTTTAAAACAAAAAAAGGTCGCCTGTACAGCCCTTCCCTGGGCAGCAGCCTGTGGTGCTTTAACCCGGTCTACCTTTTTCATAATCACTTGAGTTTGTAGTAACCTTGTGAATATCTCCTGTATAAATAATCTTACTCCATGATTTTATCCTTATAGGATGGTGCTCCAGCGAAATAAACAACCATAATAATAATGTTTGTGCAAGGTTTAAGATCAACAGTTGGTCACCCTTGGCTAATGAGGGATTAAGCAGACATTCACCTGTTTGCTGCTAGGTTGTTGTTATTGTTGTTGTTGTGCGGTCGTTGTTTCTACTACAATATCACCGATATTGCTAGAATGAAAAAAATGTTGGCGAAGATACTGGTGACTGAGAAAAGACAATTATAATGTCATGTTGAAATAATAATGGTATTGAGATCAGTATCAGACATGTTCACAAGACAAAGAACTGTCTCTTCTACTGACTCCATAATAGCTCAGAAGGTAAATTACTTCCAAAAGGGTTGGTCTTGAAATGATGCTGTTAGACAGGGGGAATTCACTTTAAAGAATGCATCAATTTCTATGGGACAGAGCTCATGCCTGGTGTTGGTCAGACAAGTCACGCTGCAGTCCATGCATTGATATTACCTAGGGCGTGAAATCACGGGGCATGACGTCCCATTTATAAAGCATATTATTAATAATTAGCTAGAAGCCCTAGATGAAATTTCTGATAATTTAGATAACATTATGTTAGAACTCTATGGTTTTCGCAAGAGTTTCCTTTTCCTTTAAGTTCGGTAATTTTTTTTTCTCACTTTCACATTATTATGCAAGATGGTCTAGAGGCAAGGTGCTCGCCTTTCATGCCAAAACCCGGCCGGTGCAGGCATGTTGGAAGTTTGGGTTTTTTCTCATATTTTCGTGTCCCTGGTCCTACGGGGGGGGGGGGGGGGGGGGAGGGGGTAGAATCGAGTACCTGGTTTTCTCTGATAATGACGAAAAAATTCGGAAGGCCCGTGTGCATGTTGCGCACGTTGAAGATGCCTTGGCAGTTGGAAATCGAAAAGAGCAGGCCGAACAGGCCGCTGCCCGGACAAAAATCAAATAAAAATTCATCCACCCCCCCCCCCCCCCACTCAATTAAAAAAAAAAACGCTGACCGGCGCTGCACTGTGGCGACGACATGTCTGCTCCAGTTGTAAGTGGGTGCAATGACACAAAGGCAAATTTCCCAAATGGGATTAAAGTAGTATACAAATACAAATATCTACCGTTATAATTTGGTAACTTGAAGGCTCAGGTTTTGAAAATATCAAAACGCTGAACGTATACAGTCTTGAAACTTTTTGAGACGAAAAGTAACGGTATAAGATAGGTTTTTACGTAGCTAGCATGTGGTAACGTGGTCTGGGACAGGAATTTGATACAAAATTAAACATCGCACTTGTCAAGAATCCGATTCTCCTGAAAGTACCACTGTCTTAAACAAAAAGCTCAATATTATGATGTCGTAAGTAGGACGTAGGTCTAGAAAATGAATTTTGGGTAAATCTGTAATGATAATCCAAATGTTTTAATTCCACTGCAGAAAATATAACAACGAACCATTTTTTAAAAAGATACCGGTAGTAAGTTCGTAGTATAACGTTTGGTTCGGACTTTTTTTCGTTCACCGAAAGGCTAACCATGCAGCAGACTTGGTCACTGGAGCAATAGGGAACGGGATTGAATGACACAATTACTATATTTAGCTTTACGTCATGGGACATTCAAACTGTTCAACGCGGCGGTTAAGCACAATTATGAACTTTGTACACACTTTTCATGTGCACTTCATCTTTGTGCCTCGAATCGTCCTTTGTTTAACCACCGCGTTGAACAGTTCGAATGTTCCATGACGTAAAGCTAAATTTTCTAACTGTGCCATGAAATCTCGTTCCCTGTAGAATAGTACCCATCAGAGCAAACAGGGAAAGGTATAGAAGATCTTTTTGTTGTTTTGTTTTTTTACCTGCAACTGGCCTCAACAATGCATTTTAAATACATCTGTGCCATATTTTATTAAGATTCCAAGTGTTAAGTCTATTATTGAGTTATGATATGTTCTAACATGTTTGTGCTGTTAAAGCTCTTTGAAAATAAGTTTCCTTCCTGCGATGAGAAAGCTATTCTTATCATATCTTCTCTTATGTTATATTGTTATTATTACTATTATTACTTTGAAAACCACATTCTATCATTTTTTACATTGAAAACGATTATAGTTACAGAAAATAATTTAATTTCTCACAACTGGAGTATATTAAAAATTTGTTCATAGAAGTTTTCATCGCAAGAATGTCTCATTGTACACTGCAGGAATGTGACATTGCACATTGCAGGAATGTGTCATTGTACATTGCAGAAATGTGTCACTGTACATTGCAGGATCTGTGATATTGCACATTCTTCTGGTAGGGTCTCACTCTGTCCTATTATATTGATATATCCTGTCTATCGTCTTGCTCCTTCCTAGTACAATGTGACCATTATCTAGTAATAGACAATCATGCTTTCTCCAAACTCAATTTGCACTATTTCCATTGTGTTTCTAGGTTTAAGGGAGCGACTTCGAGATGGAGAAAAGGTTGTATGTGCAGAGGGATACTTGTGGGAGCTTGAACGAAGAGGATTCGTGTGTAGTGGCGATTTCACCCCTGAGGTCATGTTGGATTATCCAGAACGTGTGAAAGCACTTCATGAAGAATTTGTCATGGCTGGGAGCGATGTTGTTGTTGCTTATACCGTAAGCATTATTTTGTTCATGTATTTCACTTACCATTGCACATCCTGAGTCTCATTTAATGATCAGCTATTTGATTTAATGCAATACCTCGAGCCGATATTGACAGAAAAACTGTGGGGTCACAGCAGGGCTATAAGCAATGTCAAAATTGGGCAAAAAGGAAAAGTTGTATATAGCAGAACTAAGGAACTAAGGCAAAAACCGAAAATTTGTGTATTTTCTGTCTTGTCTTTAGTTTGCTTTGTATCGTTTGGGTTTTATTTTTCACGCAGGGTTCCGCGACACATACAACGTTTTCTCTTTGCCCAATTTTGACACTCACTCGCTCCGATATGTCTATTGGTGTTCAAAAGCATGTATTCTGCCTTTCCCGTGTCATTGCTTTTTCATGTTCCTCGAGATCCCAGGATGCTCAGTGATTGTTCAGTAACAGGCCTTAACTCTACAGATTAATAGCAATTATATTCCTCAACTACTCTCTCTCTCTCTCTCTTTCCCCCCCCCCCTCCCCCTCTCTCTCTTTCCCACCCCTTCTCCCTCACTCTCTTTCCCTCCCCTCCTCCACCTCTGTCCCTCCCCTCTTCCCTCTCTCTCTCTTTCCCTCCCCTTCTCCCTCTCTCTTTCCTTTCCTCCTCCCTCTCTCTCTCTGTGTCTCTCTTTCCCTCCCCTTCCCCCTCTCTCTCTCTCGTTCCCTCCTCTTCTCACCCACTCTCTCTCCCTCTCTCTGTTTTGTCCACATTTCAACCGAAACGGCGTTTGCCCTCCTTCCTGCCGGTCTACAGCTGTTTTTCAGAATTTTTGCCCCTTGTTAATTTCCCACTACCAAACCTCTACGGGTGAGTAATATTGACCGTTCTCTAATGCCCTGATCAGCACTGGTTAGTACTTTAACACCATTCACACACAGTACTACGGAAACAAAGCCAAACTGACGTCAATTGGACGGGAAAAAGACTACACGACTTTGAATCTGGACTCGCTCAAAATGGCCCGTGATGTTGCGGATGCTTACGGACGACTAATGGCCGGCAACATCTGCAACACCACAGACTTCAACTGTGAAGATAAGGCTTCGGTTGCCCGCACACAGGCCATGTTCAAGGCAAGTCTTATTGTTGTTGCTGTTGTTGTTGTTGTTGTTTGTTATTGTTGGTGTTGTAGTTGCTGTTGTTACTGTTCTTGCTGCTGTAGCGACTGCTCCTGGTGCCGAGTTACTATTGTAGCTTGAGAGGGTAATCACTGTTCAGCTATTGCTATTGGCCTTGATTTGACGTCATTTATTGTGGAATTATAATCTCAATCGCCGTGGGAAAACTCTGGCTATTTTGTCTTTTTTTTTTTTTAGACGCCGTAGCACTGTCACAATTTTGTATCATAAATTTACCATTATATCAAGCATTCTTTTCATATACTAGCCGACCCTGGCAAGATGAATCTTGCAAATTTTCTTTATATGTATCAAGTCCAGCTGTACATATAGATCTAGGTTGCATTCATAACAACACTTGAATTCGATGCAAAGACTAATATATCATTTTGTAACACCACAATTCCTTGCAGAATACACTGATGTGGTAAGTTGACTTTCATCCCGCAATGTGTAAATAGTGACATAGAGGGCAATTTCCGGTCACACTTTTCCAGTTTATTCGACCAAAATGTGCCTTCTTTTTCGCGACTCAAAAAAAATCGTTAAGAAATAATATTAAAGGTCGAATTCTGTCCCAAATGAATGTGTCCACGTAACTCTTCGTCAAAAATTGATGCATTACACCAAGTTTCATAATTTTTGATGTTGTAGTCGCGAAGTTTTAGCTGCTTACAGATTCACCTTCTAGCTCAATTATAGTAAGATGCACCATGGGCCCCGCCCCCGATTAGCGCGCAAATTGTGTGCACGGTTTTTTTAGTGGTGCGAAGAAGACATTGTCTCATCTTATCGTTTCTAGTAGGCCTATCTGTGCTTATACTGCCCTTTCACTCTGCCCTCATGTATCCCCATCCCTAAGTAACGACCAGCCCCCTCACTCTACTCACCGACACACCATGTGTGTGTGTGTGCGTATGTGTTTGTGTGTGTGTGTGGCTTCGGATCTACTGTTATCTACTTGTTACGTGGTCACTATTATGCTATAAAGACGTAATGATCAAAATATTATGATAATGAAAGATCATGTACTACCTCTCACTCCCTCACACTCTTTTCCTCCCTGTTTTCTCCTTTCCAGGAGCAGATTGAGTGGGCTGTGGAGGCCAGAGCAGATTATATGATAGCCGAAACCTTCAATGAGTTAGCCGAAGCTAAAGTAGCTTTGAAGGCTATACAGGATTACGGGAATGGTGAGTAACATTAGGCAAAATAGATTTCATTGATACGCCACAGTATAGTAATATTAAGGCCCTCAAGTACTGCACACTGCATTTATTGCGAAAGTGAGTTACTGTTATTGACCTTTAAATTCCAATTGGCTAACCCTCTTCCTAACCCTAACCCCAGTCTTCACCCTAACACTTTCCAAAATAATTTATTGCGCAAACAAAACCCATCTTTGGTTCAAACTTGACGCAAATGGCACTCAGAAAAATATTTACATACTGATGAGAACTAATTGCCTCTCGCCCCCTTCCCGCCCCGTAAAAAGGTATGCCAGCAGTGGTGACAATGGGAGCCTACTCACGTGACACAACTTTGGAGGGCGTGCCCATAACCCAGGCATTGCGTGAGCTGGAAGAGATGGGCGCTACTGTGGTTGGTCTCAACTGTTCCCGTGGTCCAACGACGATGTTGCCTCTGCTGACTGAAGTTAGAAAGGCGTGCAAGGTAACTGTACTGCAACATGCAGTGTTATGGAAAATGGCCTATAAACAGAAAAACAAAATCTTACAGGGGAGCAAAAGGAATATTTGGCTTGCGCCTCACTTAAGCCTTTGTTCAGTTTTCATATTATGATGAGCAAAAGAAACAACACAAAACTGAAACCCAAATAGAAAAGTGGCGCACATTTCATTCTAAAAAACGATAAATCAAAAGTGGATATGACCAAGATTGGCATAGACTCTCTTTTTCTCTAACATACAAAGTTCTTATTGCTGACAACAACAACCCAAAATAATGTCTTCCAGTTTTCCACATTCTCATTCACAGTATAACAGAAGAGTTGATTTCACTGCCAAAAATATCGGCATCTCGAAAATGTTAAGTTCTTAACAGTGGGACATAATTCAACTGCACAATCAAAATACTTGTTTATCTTGTAGTTCTGGCCCCTGTCTAGTGACTACTGATGAGGAAGAAATATGGAACTGGGTTATTGACTGCACAATTGAAATGCTTATTAATATGATAATAATGAAGGACATTGGAGCCGGAGTATTGACTCCACTCTTAAAACACTTGTTCATCTTACACTGAAGAAATAACACACCAGGTTTTTGATTGCGTTGTTCAAATACATATTTTATCATATGACCAAGGAATGTGACATCAAGCTCTAAAAGAAATTCTGAAATGTTTTATCAAACTCAGGGACCAGTGGCCGCTCTTCCAGTACCCTACCGGACAAATGAAAAAGAGAAAGGCTACTGTCAGTTAACAGATCCTTTGACAGGTATGGCTATCATTTTGCTCTTTCATGTAATTGTGAAACTTGTCACTGATTTAATCTTAACGCATATCGGCGCTGCAGACACTCCGATGCCATTTTGGAAAAAAGGAAGAGATGTAATATTCCAAGTTTAAATAAAAAACAAAGGAAGATTCGTATTCTAATCTGAATGAGATAGCACTCAAAATGGTGAAATCAAGATGAAATCCTTTTGGCTTATTATTCGAATGCCACAATCTAATGCAAACTGCAGCTGGACATTAGAGATAATCATTGCGAAATGCATTATCCTAGGAGTCACTCATCATCAGTGGTGGACCTACATTTTTGGGACCCTGAAGCTTGAACTATTATGAGGCCCATACGCAACCAGCAACTGTAGGGCAACATCCAAAATTCATTCATTAAAAAAAGCTTCTTCAGGGTGCTTAAGCATCATTAGTTTGATAGTAGATCTACCACTGCTCATTATGATAGCCTACAGAACTACTAATACTCCTATCTTGGCAGTAAATGGATGTCCAGTTCCGTAAAATTTATTTGCCTTCATGGAAGAATGGAAACAATTTAAATCGGCCTATCAGTCGCCTTTCCATTACATACAGACACATACAGGGAGAGCGAGACACAGAGAGAGAGAGAGATAGATAGATAGAGAGGCAGAGAGAGAGAAACAGACAGAGAGAGAGATGGGGATAAGGCCGGTGGGCAAGAAGTCTTACTGGCTGATAGTATGGATGTGTAGTAGAATTTTTTTTTCCTCTAGTCAATCATGATTATACAATATCAAAATTAATTCTAAAATCTAATTAAAATTAAACAAAATAAAGCCTTAAATGAAGTCAATTAAACTCAATAAAAAACAAGATAAACAGCAACTGATCGTTGATGCAGGACGACAAATAATACAGAACTTGTCCACAGCCACTCATATGAATGATATTGTCCATTATTGTATTTTGTGCAATTTCCAAGACATTCCAACATTAAAAAATCCCATCATTTCTTTCCACCAGGAAAGCTTCTGTGGCCGTCCAACCTTGAATGCCGTCTGTGTTGCCGCTCGGACATTCGAAAATTTGCAGAGCAAGCTTTAGACCTCGGTATTAATTACATTGGTCTATGCTGTGGATCCTCACCCAGTATGCTTCGAGAAATTGCACAAGTTTTTGGCAAAAATCCAGAATTGTCACGCTTTGCCCCCAATACGAGCAGAAACTATTACCTGAAAACTGAGACTTCACCGAAAGCTCTTGCCATTAAGGAACTGTTATTTGGTGATATGACTTCTTTAATGTGAAGTTGACCAACCACCTTAGTGTGGGACTCTGTATCAAATATACAGTGAAACCTCAAACAAGGTGTCGAGGTACAGCTGAAAAAGGCATACCGAAGTCACAACTGGCAGAATTTATTGAAGTTATGTAGGGCTGGATTAACCATTAAGCAAAATATTCATGTGCTTAGGGCACCAAGGGAAAGGGGGCATCACAGAATTTTCTCATTGCTAGATTTACAATGGATCATATGATGCAAACATGCAAATGGTGCAGCTGAAACAGGATTCACCCCCCCCCCCCCACCCCACCCCACCCCAACCCAACCCAACCCATCCCACCCTAAAATATGAATAAATGAAAAAAATTAAAGTATTTGCTGGTGTATAAGACTCCTTTTCTTATTTTTATTTTAAATTATATGTATATGGGGGCACAAAAATCTTTTAAGTGCTTAGGGCCTCTAAAGGTCTTAACCCGGCCCTAAAGTTGTGGAAATTAAAGTATATGATTGTATTATTATTATTTACTGTTGGAAAGTCTGGATGTAAATAAGGCAATCTACCTAATTCCGTACAGAACAACAGAACACTTCACCACTTCCCTCTGATGAACTAGATGATACCATTATTACTTTTTCGTTTTGTGCCTTTCTATATTGCAAATATCCACACATTAGTAGATAATTGTGATGAAGATACAATATAAATAAGAGAGTGCTTGGCTAGTAGGGCCATGTACCAAAAATGGTCATGGTTTATAAGGTTTTTTTTGCTGTTGTGCAGCCAATTTCGGAAAAACGTTTTTGTGGCCATGTCACCAACGTGAATGTGTATTATGACCAGTTAACTAAACTTAATCGTAGCCCTAACCCTATCTCTAAATCTTTCCAAAAATGTCATGATTTGTGCAGACAAACCCCAATTAAATGACATGATGCAAATAGCCACTCCCAATAAATAATCTAGACTATTTCAAAAGTCAGTTTAAACCCCCCAAAAATTGTCCATTGGATTGTAAAAACTCATAACGATTTATTCCCGTGTCTGGCACTGCTGCGTTATTTGATACCATAATAGATCCGTCCAGGCCAGGGGAAACAACCAAATTATTTCTCACCTGTCAAACCATTTCATGTTAAAATTTGTTTCCCTTCCAGAATTCCAGCTTTACACTGAGTTAGTACTATAATAGTAGGGCCCTTATCGAGTGGCATGAGCCAACTATACTGCTTTATTTGAAACTTTGCATGGGTTTTGTACTTCTCACAAGACAATATAGAACTGATTTTTTTTATTTGTTAGACAGTAGCCAGATTTTGAGTTTGTTTCCTCTTGCCGTGGCAAAAATTCATAAGTGGCCAGAACATTATTTTCTACATTGCTTAGCTGTAGTAAAGATACTAGAGTTGATAAGATAAGACAGCTAGAGTGCTTTTAGTGTGCATAGATTTCGCTTCGCAACCCAGCGGTAAACGCACGGAAGTCATGAAAAGTGTCGTAGTTTACGAGCCAAATGGGGAAAATACTGAATTTTGTCCACAGTTCAGCTATCGCTATAGGCCTTGATTGACGTCACTTATTGTGAAATTATAACCTCAATCACTGTGGGAAAACTCTGGCTATTTTGTCTTTTTTTTTTTAGTCGCAATAGCTCTGCCACAATTTTGCATCATAAATTTTTAATTTATTATAATATCAAGCATTCTTTTCATTCTATGCACCATGGGCCCCGCCCCTGATCAGCGTACAAATTATGTGCATGTTTTTTTTTAGTGGTGCGAAGAAGACAGTGTCTCATCTTATCGTTTCTAGTATCTTTGAATGTAAGAAGCACCAAAATGTGTTCAACACAGTAGTATTTTAGTATGATTGTGTAGTACTGTCCAAAGAGTGTAACCTAATTAATATTTTTTTCCCTTTCAAGAATATACAGTTTGGGGGTTGTTGGTTTTTTTTGTGCTTTTTTTTTGTTTTTTGGGGGGGGGCACAGATTAGACCTGTTTTAATGGAATTGCACAGGTGCAGATGGAAAATAATATAATATGTTCAACACATTTAGTATTAATTAAATCACCATATATTCAGTATCCTCTTGAGCAATTTTGTGTGTGGCTGTCAAACTTATAACATGAATATGCCTTATGGCTCTCTGGTAATTAGATAGCGACTTTACAAAATAATATGACAAAATGAAATATCACAAAATTATGCAGACACCATTCTTTTCAAAGAAAAAGGTACCTAAAGTGTTGAATGAACATAGAACCTAGTATCAACAGAATCAATATCCCAGGTGCACATGTAATACTCAAGAACTGTAGAACATGAGAGATACATTGTTTTTATAGAACACAACATGTAGAGATCAAGAATACATTTCAATTCTGAGGAAAAGAATCTCACAGAATGAGAAAAAAAACTTCAACATCGGCAAAGTAAAGCATCCCCGCCCTTATTTGTTCACTTTCTGATTTATGTTACAAGAAGCTGAGAAAAATAATTAGGTTTTCCCGATAACTTGGCCTAATTTTATGTTACATGACAATTAAACATTATTTTCACATTAATATTTGTACACATACAAAAAGAACCCAAGCCAGCTAAAAATCAAACAGATTTTTATAGCTGGACTCATCTCAGTATAGTGTAATGTCGTCATGGTCATAACACAACTGCCTAAGTCATTTTTAAAAATATTTTTAGGATAAGACATAATGTCTCAGGTAAAATAAGGATACTTGGTTTGTTTTTTGTTTTTTCCTGAAATGAAGTTTTGTATAGCCTATATATCGAGCCTTCAAACTCTGTATTTTGACACAAATTACAAAACGAATTATGGGCAAGACAGAAGACTTGCAAAGCAATGACACTATTTCATGCTTTCTGAAAATGTAGTAAAAATGACATGGGCAATAATGTGTTACGACTGTAGCGATATTATGTGCTCTTGTTCTTCTTCACTTTTGTTCACCGACTCATGACGATTGGTTGGGTTAACACGGAGATCGAATAGTTCTAGTGGTGTTTTGCTTACCAACCACCAGACAAAGACAGGAGTGCAAGGATATGCTGAAATATACTAGATTCTGTCTGAGATTCCAGAATAAAACCAGCTGGTACAATTCTGTCGGGCAAAGGGAGAGCGACGTGCCTGCTTAGTTCATAGTTTTGAGAAAAACACAAAACTTGCTCGGCGTGCCTGTATGAATGCTTTTATTAATTTATGAATCTGCCACACTCGAAATTACCATTTCGGTGGCCGATACGTCTATTTGCCTTTGATAAACAGAATTGTGTGTGAGACAAATTCATAGAGTCAATAAATTGGAAAAAGGTCTTGCTGTCAGTTCCCCCGCTCTGCCTTGGCGTGGCAGAATTACACGTGACTACAGTAACTTACAGTCATGAATTGGCAATTTTTTGTCTTGTGATAATTTCAAATCAGACTCCATTTTGCTTACTCTGCCAAACAGTTATCAGTGTCTACCTGTCTCCAAAACTGTGCTACAGACTATTTATGCAATGCGCAGCCAGTATTCTGAAATGATTCAATTTTGTTTCACTTGACCTTTGCACGTTTTATTGAATCTTACTGCAAGCCTTGAACGTGTCTTTAAATCAGCTCATTATGGAGATAGAGAATGTCGGGCGCGGCACACGACAAATGTATTGTAGTGGGTCTTTTCCGTTGTTCAGCATGCTATCTGTAACAGTTAGGGTTGTGGGAATGCTTGTGTGTCTATACACCTGTGTGTGTGTGTGCGTGTTTTCAATGCCCGCCTGCGAGTGTACGAAATGTAGGGCGATGAAGCCAATGGCCTCATTCTGAACATGATCCAACTGTTCTATTTCATTTGACGTCACAGTGCTTGCCCTTGTCCGAAATTTTGAATTTTATTTCATCATTCGTCAAACGTTCGAAGATGTGACTATTATTATGTAGCGCATTTTAACATAATAATACAAATTGAACTAGATGGCCAACCGTTATGTTCCTTCTAAGCTACGCAGCTGCTGTAATGGTGCCGCGCACATCAAAATGTTGCCTCTCATTTTAATTTACAAAATACGATTATTTTGGCTTTGAATCAAAATATTTTTGCTCAAAGCATAAAAAAAAAATCAGAAGTTCAATGGTTTGGAAAAATCAGAAGGAACGTTGACTGACAGTTCTAGGTGAACAACTAGCAGACGGAAACATTCAGTCGCTCAGATTCATTGACCAGTCATTCACGAGTTAACAATACATAAGGCACCACTGGCACATGGAACAATGAGATAAATAATAACTCGGCTGACGATAGGAAATGAAACGAAAATCCTAGCTCGTCTCAAAATAAAGTTTCAAAACCCATCTCATGGCAAAGTCTAAATGACATGGTTTGGATGTGTTCATAAAATCTGTCGTTCGTAAATATTCAAATTCCTTGAAAAAAAACAACAAAAAAGCCACTATTGAGATCTTTTATTCGGTATTCCCTGTTTCATTCTCAGAAGATTTCAGTTCTTCTCTCTGGATTCGTTTTAATTTGACTGACATTGGGGGACCTCAGCCTAATTACAAAGCCTAATAGAGAAAAGGCTCAGTTGTGTTCACTGGTCATCTATAGCTTACTGCATGTATGTAAAATAACACGGCGACCTAACAAGGACCTTTGACTGCCCTAACAACGACCTTTCACTGCCCTAACAACGACCTTTGACTGCCTAACAGTGACCTTTGACTGCCCTAACAACGACCTTTGACTGCCCTAACAACGACCTTTGACTATTTCGCTCACAAAAAAAAAAATAATAAATTAGTAAAATAATGAATGCAGTAGAAGATAAGCGGGCACTCGGAAAAGAACATTGTTGTTCCTACAGATCTCAGACAATATTGACAGATGCTGCCATTAAGCTAGACACTGTCATTTGACCTGTTCAGTCACAAGCGGCGCTGTTCCAAATCCAACTCATGCCAGATTGACAATTTAGAGCAGATTGTCGGCGGTCTTGTCATCCACGCAACAGAGTTTTGGTAGCAGGCACTATGCAGCCGATTGCCTTCTCATAATAATATTTACTCCACGCAGACTTGATCGATCACTAAGTCCAAACAGGCTTGATCATTTAGGCCAAGCGGACACTTTTGGAGCTCCCTCCCTCATTCTTTCTCCCCTCCGTCCTCTTTATCCCTCTCTTTCTCCTCCCTTCCTCTTTCTGTTCTTTCTTCCTCTCTCTCTCTCTCTTTCTCTCTTGTCGGTAGGATTAATAAGGCAGTTGATATTGCGAACTCATTTTGCCAGTCTGATGTCAAGTCTAATGGGAATGCTGCTGAACAAATTTAGTAGCTCGTGAGTGGGCTGCAAAATGAAAGTGGCTTTTTAGTTCCCACTAGTGGGAACTAGTTGTCATGATTCGGATGTTGTTAAAACTCACGCAGAGAGTGAGTTGTTGTTGTTTTACCAGGGCCATGAGAAATTGGCTGGTGGCCTTGAACGGCCCTCGCGAATTATAGTTGGTGAGTAAATAAATGTAAAGTTAAACTGTTAGATTCACGCTTGTGGGTTTTAATGTTCGTGATTAATAAGTAATGGAGTAGGGGTGAAACAAGGTGGGGCTAGTTGACATTGTTAAGTATGACTAGACAAGTTTTTGCACGTTAACTGGCTGGTAGAATAGTGCAGACGTATTACTACAATTAAAATGGTGGGAGGTTTCGACCTATGAGATAGCTGAACTAATTGGGCCAGCGGACTAGCACGCTGGGTAGTTAGATAGTATAAAACATCGTGTAACGTTCAGATTAGGTGAATACAGACGAGAGAAGCATCGTTTCGTGAAGTATCTCCGGTTGGCCAGTACCTGAACTGTGTGGTCTGAAGACTAAGAAGTCCTTGCTAACGGACTGACTGAGCTCTAGAAAGAAAGGTCTGAGTGGGCTGACCTTTGAAAGCCCACGCTGCGCTATTTTGATGTTCGCGCCTCCCAGTAGGCGTGAGCAATGGTAATATATCTTAATTATTCAAGTATAATAGAGATCGGAGATAGAGAGAGAACTACAGCCTCATAGGAAGACTAAGGAAACCCCAACTGGCACTCGACCACGAGTGTCCTGTATGATAGATCTATTGCCATAGTATGATTGGAATAATATAGCACATTGTTGATGAATTGAATAGTGATTGTGCATAAAATATAGTCTTTTGGCAACTGCTTAAATTACCTACAAGCCGAAGAGTGCTTCTGTAGGCTTTGAACGTACTGGGCTCTCCTAACATTTAAGCCCATATGATTTATGGAGAGTTTGCCTGGCGACTGGCCAGTGGCGACTCAACTGTCACTTTAAATTGATATCCAGTTTCGTATAATATACCTATTTACTATTGATTGCAGTACCTCCATAGCTACATGAATATCATTGGTTAAGTTATTAATTAGAGTTTTTGGTTTGAATATATACCTCTATTGTCTTTTGTTTTGTTATTAATATTTATGTAAACTATGGCCTGACCGGCCTGACATATATACGCTCTAGTTATTTAGTACTTTTCTTGTGTGGTTGTGTCCGAGTGTGAGTTAGCTGCCTCTCGTGCAGTCGTAACATCCCCAAGACCCTAACTCTGCTCGTGACACTAGTGATATGGGAATATCGTGGCTTAAGAAAGGAGATAATATGAAAATACTGGGCATTTTTTTTAATGCTGATCAAGAAATATCATGCGTAGAAGAGAACTGGAATGAAAGGATAAGAAAAATTGAAGAAATCATTCAAAGACGGAAAAGACGTAATTTATCATGTTATGGTAAAATAACTGTGGTAAAGAGCCTTCTATTGTCACAGTTGGGCTATATAATACAGTCCCTGAGTTTACCGCAAAATATATTGCAAGAAATAGATTCTAAGATATTTAAATTCATTTGGCAGAAAAAATATTCAAATAAGAAAGCATTTGAGAAGGTAAAAAGAACTATAATTTGCAAAGAATTCTCTAAAGGGGGTTTAGGTATGATTAGTTTAAAGGATCAGCAGAAAGTGTTTCTAATGAAGTGGATGAAATGGGTGACATCGAAAAGTAATACAACGAATGAAGGCTGTGTAAATACTTCGGAACACTTTTTCTCACAATTGGGAGGGAGCAAATACTTCGTAGAAGGTAATTTTAGCATCAAACGTAAGGTAAAAATAAATACTATCGCATCTTTATTCTGGAGAACCGTAGCTAGTACCTGGATAGAGGCCAAGGATACAAAAGTAGTAGAATACGATATGGATAACCTTTCAAAACAAGATTTATTAAATCAACCTTTATTTAATAATACACTGTTTCAATATAAAAGAAAACTCCTTTTTTTCCCAAAAAGGGGTTGAAGCAAATGTTAGATATGTACATGACATATGGAATGAGGAAGGGGTAATTAGAAGGGAGATAATACAGGAAAAGACAGGAAATTATCCAGGACTACTGTTTGAATATAATGCAATGACAAATGCCTTTACAGAAAACCAGAGGGAATTACTAAACAGGGTCACAAAGGACATGATTAAGGAAGCCATAGAGAGAGCTCGTAAGCTGCCTGAACATGTAGAATCTTTCTTTGCCAAAACTAATAAGCAGATACGAAATTCGTTTTTAAACACGAGAGATGGCACTATTTGTGGAGTGAGCTTTTGGAAAAGAAAGTTGGATATAGATATAACAAAATATTTTATGATAGCAAAAAATGCATCTCGTGAAAGTAGACTTAGGTTTCTTCACTTCAAATTAATACATAATATCTATCCCACCAACATACTACTTACACGAATAGGAATAAAATCATCGGAAAACTGTGCATACTGCAATGAAAGAGACTATATAGAACATTTCTTCTATCGTTGTAAGAAAGTCAGAGAATTTTGGTATCATATTGGCCAGATGATCTTCATGAAAACAGGATATAAATTAGACATGGACGAAGTGACAGCACTCTTTGGGATAGTTAAAGAAGACCATAACGAATGTACAAGTAAGAGGATAAATATTATAAATCACATTATACTAATAGCCAAATTATGTATAAGTAAGATGAAATATGGAACCATGAATAACGTTTTCCACATCTTCGAAATAGAATGGCAGCATAGGGAGCATTTAATGGAATAGCCATTCTGTACAGACAAGTGATTTTTAATTGTTGGCGTGCCATGAGAGGTTTTGGTACCCCGAACTCAACTTGGGTTTCATCAGACTGATGTCATTTGATATGACCGGATAATCAGCCACCAGTATCTAGAAAGTGATCATCGTCTATGGCATATTAAAAAGTTGTGTCTTGCAGAGAGTTAATAGAGATAATGTAGATGGCGGATGAAAGTGAAATAAAAGCAACAAAAAAAAAAGGGCAATGACGAAAGGTAAAAAATGCGAAACCAATTACATTCCAAAGTGCATGAAGTAAAGTTAGATTAAATACAGGTGTTCCTATTGTCATTACGATACTGATAGCTTAGACAATATTAAACACCTTTTTTTTATGTCTCTGTGTCATTGCATCTTTACCAGTAATTCATACACCGCAGTTTTCCTTCTTGGCCAGTTTTTGAAAAGGACAGTTATTATCGTTATTTTTTTATTTTTTTTCTTATTGCATCATGTACCCATGTTCGATTTTGTTTAAACAGTCAATTTCTCTGAATGTTCAGAGTTAGGGTTTAGGATTTGTTGAGACTGGGACTATTTTCCCTTACCCTTTTTTTTTTTTTTTTGCTGAATTACAAACTCGTCAGCTGGTAATGAAAAAAAACCTAAAGGGTTCGAGAACAGCCGACAACAAAGTATTCAGTACACTATTATTTATTATCTATACCAGGGCCGTAACTAGCCAAGCGGGGGCCCCCCCGCAAACTTTCTTATCGGGGCCCCCCTTCCGCAGACTAAGCATAGGCCTACCCACCCAACACATGTACATGTATTCGCTTATACTGTAGCACCGGAGCTGAGGACGTGTGGCCCAAACAGCCAAATATAGTGGCGTATGGTACGCAGGGAACGTTGGGCGCGTCACGTGGATTTTTTATTCGGAATAATCTAGTGGATAAAACAATATTTACCACCACCACACCATCACCACCACCACTACCACTACCACCATCACCACCACCGCCGCCACTAACAACAACAACAACAACTATCCTCAAACAAAAAACAAGAAAATAAAAGTAAATTAAAATGAACACAACTGCAACTACATAACAAAAGAATCCAAGCATCAATAACCATGCAAGCAACTGAAACTAAAAAATAAAAACCAGTAAAATGAACAGAAGCAAAATAAAAAATAAAATAATGCTTACCTTAAACCATCGGTGCTTTCCTTGCTTTCATGGCCGCGAAATCGTTGATTACTTGCTCGTAGTCTAGTTTTCTTACTCTCTCTGCTTCAATGCTGAGCAGTGCCAAACCTTGCAAGCGTTCCTGGCTCATGGATGTTCTCATATAGTTTTTTATAATCTTCAGCTTACTGAATGACCTCTCCGCGGATGCAACAGTCACAGGGATTGTCATGAAGATGCGCAGGAGAACGCAGATGTTGGGAAAGCTAGGAGCAACCTCTTTATAATCTACTAGCAGGCAGGTTGCGAGCTGTCGCACAGAAGACAATCCTGTTAGTTTATCACCCATAGAGGTCTTCATCATAACCAGCTCTGTAGCTAGTGCCTTAGACAGGTCTTCAGGGTACGCTTCAACAAGCCTGTCAACTTCAGTATTGATATCAACTTCTTGTAAAGTGAGAAGCGATGGTGGGTTCACGACTTTGAATAGCGAGGTGATTTTCTTTGTTCCTGTGAAGCGAGACTCCAACTGCAGGATCATAGTATCCAAAATGCCATAGAACACTTTTTCTTTGAAGATTCTCTCCGGGTCGATATCATCATCAAACTTTACTGCTGCCTTTCTCTTCTGTTTGAATGTTGTGGGTATGGACCATCGTCGAGCAGTGTCTTCACTCCTCGCCAGAAATGACTCAAATCCTGTCGATGTTGCTTCAGTTTGGACAACACAGCATCCAGCTCACACACAGCTTTTGATAAGTCAAGATCTTTGGCTTGAAGCAGCTTTGATGCTACATTGATGTCGGACAAAACGTCACTGAGCACTGTGAGAATCACAATGAAGTCAAAATTTTCCATCTTGTTCCTCAGTGATATAGCTTCATCAATCGTGTCCTTGTTTGTATTCTGGAGAGCAATCTTGCTGAGAGCTTTTAAAACATCTGGAAATCTTAGTCTCACAGCAGTTAAAGAGGTGACTCTTCCAGACCAGCGTGTAGGGTTTAACGTTTTCAGTGTACTTTCCGACTCAGAAGTGATTTCAGCGAAAATGTCCCACCTGTTGATGCTGTGGCCGAAGAATACGTACAGCTGCTGAATGATATCGAAAAAAATCCTGACTTCTACAATTCCTTTCACTGCGTCGTTGACAACTAAATTCAGGTTATGCGCTGCACAATGCACGTAAAATGCGTTTGCTTGAGAGTCAATAATCCTCTTTTGAAGACCTTGGCATGACCCGGACATGTTCGCAGCACCGTCATAGCCCTGTCCTCTGCAGTGTTTTAAATTAATTGAATGCTCCTTTAGGAACGACAGTAGTGCTGTTTGTAGGCCCTCCGATGTCTGGTCGTGGATATGATAGAAATTGATAAAAGCTTCATGAACTTAAACACTGTCCTCCACTAATACATATCGAAAAATTAAGCTCAATTGGTCTTTTTTCGAACTGTCCTGGGTGGTGTCCATGATGATGGAATAAAATCTGGCACTTTTCAATTCATTTAAAATGTCTAATCTCACTCTTGATGCTAAAATACCAATAAGTTCATTCTGAATAAGTGGACTTAAATAGTTAGTAGACCCTTTCTTTTTGCCATCTAGGGTATTCATAGAAATATCAAACTTGGCCAACAGTTCCACCTGTGAAAGAAAGTTCCCATTTGAAATAGCACCAAGTTGATCAGTCGTTCCTCTCAGGGCGATGTTATTTCTAGCTATTGTCAAAATAATTTCAACAAGTCTTCTCAAAATCTCTCTCCAGAATCTAGTCACATCAGATAAACTTGCATCGATCTTGTGATCGACTGTTTTGTGTTGTTTCCAATGGTTTCCAACTATGCAGGCTTGAATGTGGGCTCCTGATAGTGCATGCTCTTTGACCTTTTTAGACAAACCTTGCCAATCCCGAGTGTCGAACTTTCGGTGGTCGGGGAAAAAAAGCCAACAGAAATGGCAGTAAGCTACATCTTGTATTTGTGAATAGCAAAGCCATGTATTAGAAGAATGTGAGAACTGTGTAGAATCTTCACTATAGAAATAAGAAGAAAAGCTTCTATTTTGTGTATTCCTTGGAAATGGCCCTTTCGGGCGACAAAGTCCATGTTGAACGATGAAATGTTTCATATCATCGGTTAAATCATCGGCAAAATGACCCTTGTCAGTTGGGTAGTCCAATGTTAATAGATCTATTTCTGGTACAAGTAGTTCTACACTACCTTCTTTCGTGTGACCTGAAAAAAAGGTGAGATAAAGAAAGAAACAGTGACTTATATCACTAGATATAGATATAGATAGATCTAGTTTTCTAATTCATACTTTGTTGTGATATACGTTACATTTACGTTACGATTGGAAAGACAATAACTTTAAAAAATGAAAACACAACAAAACAACAACAATAACAACAACAGCAGCAATAGCAACAACACCGGCACTACTAGATCTCGTGCTCGTAATTTGCTGGGCTGGAAGATCACAGTGTTTTCAGAGAATTCTAAATATAGATCTAGATCTATACCAAAATTTTTGCCGTCTCTTTGCTGGCAACTCAATAATTACATGCACTAGAATTTAAGTCAAGAGAAAGCTAGATACATGTATAGATTTAGATCTAGACGTCTAGATATATCTAGAATCTAGATCTAATCTTGATCTAGATCGAGATCTTGGCTACTTACCAGTGGATTTTGATTCCTCTTGTTGCATGCTTGGTCCAGGTTCTAAAGTTGGACTTTGATCTGACACTGGCCTGGGGTTGATACAATCACTGGCATTACCAAGCTCATCCATTTTTGGGGGTTCTTAAAAAAGGCATCTATTTTCGGAATTTTTTTCATTCCCTCTTCATTTTGTTTCGCTAATTTTTCGCTTTTGAGCACCCGAGGGATATTCCCGTCGGTTCATCTTGATCGTCTTGACCAAAACAAAAAAAAGCAAGTTTTTTTGCACTCAAAGGCCGAGAGCCATTTATTACGAGTGCCTTAACCATAATTATAATTTGATCGGAAAACCAGGTTAAGGGGCCCCCGGCAACCATGAGTCAGTTAAGTAAGGGGCCTCCGACAACTACGATTTTGTTGAGGGGCCCCCAACAGCTACGATTTTGTTGAGGGGGCCCCGACAGTTATTAACACTCTTGTCTCTAAATTGTCTTTTTCTGCTTTGCTGAAATTGCTGGGGCCCCCAGATAATTCCAGACTCTCTCTCTCTCTCTCTCTCTCTCTCTCTCTCTCTCTCTCTCTCTCTCTCTCTCTCTCTCTCTCTCTCTCTTCTCTTTTTCTTCTTTTTCTTCTTTTTCCCTCTTTTTTTCTTTTTTCTTCTTCCTTTTTTCTCCCTCTTTTTTCTTCCGTCCGGGGGCCCCCTACCCTCGGGGGCCCCCCCGCATTGCGGGGGCTGCGGGGCCCTAGTTACGGCCCTGATCTATACTTTCGGTGTATCTTAACAGATCTTTTATTTAATCTATAATTCATTAATATTTTGTCTTATTCATTCAGTATTTTTAGTTGCTGGAAGCACATGTACGTGGAAAACTGCATGATTATATACCAGCGGATGTAACTGAATGACAAAACTGTCAGCTGATAATGAAAAAACCTAAAGGGTTCGAGAACAGCCGACTACAAAGTATTCAGTACAGGACACTACTAGAATACATGGCAGAAGCCCACTAGGTTTGATCTCTCTCTTACCTAGGAATATTTCTATTTCTGTAAATGTAATTCCTATTTAATCTTATCTACTTTTTCAATTACTAGACTTGCAGAAAAAGTAACTTCATAATAATCTGAGCAAACTTAATAGCAATATCTAATCTCTGAGTCATGCACAAAATGAATGCATTAAAATTCGCATTTCAATCTGAGCCCAAAAAAAAAAAAAAAAAAGTGGCTTTTTAATTACCAGGAAAATTTCCAAAATTCAAACATGCCTGTACCGACCGGGATTCGAACCCTGAACCTTCGGCATGAGGGGCGAGCACCTTGCAGTTTGTTCTCCAGACAAAACTCTTTCTATAGACCAAGGCAGATTGAAGTTCCTCGAGCATTCAACATGATTGTCCATGAAACATCAAAATACGAAAGTTTGCCAATGGTTTTTCCTGAGACGTTTTAGCCATTCCAGAGCAAGGGGCAGTACATTTCTACATCATAACAATCAGTCGCAAGGCTACTCGGTACTGATTGTCGAGATTCTCCACTTCTACAAATTGTTTTTCAGTGGTCAGTTAAGCTGTCACTGTGGGTTTTCTCTTTCGATGGACCGCCTCACTCACCAGTTCACTGCTCCCGTATTACCCCAGGATTGTGGGGCTACTGCATCATAGTGCATGATGGAATACCGCCCGGCAAGCTTCCATCTGTCACGGCTATGTCCTGTTGGTAATTCCGGAGTTTGGACAAGCTCCGCCCAGTGATGTTGTCGAGCCATTTCGTTCGTGCTCTTTCCTTTCTCCTTTTGCCTCCGAGCTTTCCGTGGAGGATGGTCCTAGAGAGGCAACATCCCCTGGTCATGTGTCCACACCATTTCAGTTTCCCTTTCTTCATAGTGGACATCTCTTTTAACGTTTGTCTTACATCTCTGCCTGTCCTTTCTTCCCAGTCAACAACCCTATGGAAATCCGATGTGTAGGATTGACGTTAGTTTAGCACATAGGAATGACATCGTTCCAACGTAGAACCGCTGGTTACGACATCCCGCAGGCGTCGATTTGACGTAGCCACCCCTCCTACGGTAATCCTACCAGTCTTATAGAAATCCTATACAAACCTACGTCGGAGTGAGGTAGGGATGCCGGCTGGGTTCTGTTTCCCTCAATATTTGACTTGTGCCCAGGTGTTCCACCTCATGCCCACTCGTGACCCGATCAAAAGTAAAAAAATTGAGTTAAAAACTCTGGAGCTGCTGAATATCGAATACGTGATTAAGAACTGAGCTCACTGTGCAACCCCAGAAATTTCCTTTGTGATCATTTTTGTTAATATCATGAACTTCAGGCTCATTTGACACGAACGAGACAGTTGTAAAAATGCCGATGGGCGTTCAAAAAGATCGATTTGTGTCACTGGGAAGGATGAAATATCATAAAAGATTTCGAGCTTCCATCCATTTGGCAGAAGGACGTGCTTTTGTACTGCTAACCAAGCAAGAACTCACAGCTGAGTAACATAATCTGTTTCGCTTCGATTCTTCACATTTCCTGTTGAAACCTTTTATTGTTCAATTGTTTTCTCTGTTCCATTTTTTTTTCTTGATACAGGCGAAAGCCGAAAATTCGATGATTTTCTGTCTTCTCATTAGTTTGCTTTGTACCGTTTGGGTTTTATGTCCCACGCAGGATTTCGCAACAAACTACTTTTTCTTTTTGCCCGATTTTAACACTGGGAAGGATGTGTTGCTAATGAGCTTCTGTCACTTCTGATTTGTTACATCCAGACCTGGAGCATGTCAGGATGTTCGAGTCTCTGTTTCTATGTTTCAAATGTGTCCTTAGTTCACAAATACCCCTGCCACTTTTCTAAATATTGCATCTGAGAGGTTCTCAAATCTCTGTTCCGGCGAGCAAGAATGTTTCAGTACGGCAATGCCTTATCGTAAACGAGATAATATTCCTCATTTCAGGGTAACGTTTATTTATTATTTCTTATGCGGGTTTTTTTTTCCCACTTCAACTGAGTGAGACAGGGGAAGATTTGGAGGACCCTTGGTGAGGGAGAGTAGAGAAGATTCTGGTCTAGATCGACTAGATCGAGGTAACTAACCGTGATAAAACGGGAAGCTGAGTGAATAATTGGCCAATTACATCAGGATTAAGACCGAAATCCTACCAGAAGGGTCCCAGAGATGCTAAAGGGAGATTTACTCCACCCCTCTCCCTGCTCCACCCACCTCTTGCTCCTCAATTTTCTACGCCATTAAAAAAAAAAAAAAAAATGCCCAAGTTCTGGCAAAGAAAATTACAGGAAATTAGTAAAAATGAAATGAATAATTTGAAATTCAAGAAAGGCACGCCGTTAACCCCCTTTATCCGCTACTTTTTTGCGATACACACATTTTCTCACGAAAGAGAGCAGTGTAGATATAATTGAGTAGAAAGGCAGTGTTGATAAAGGGGGAAAAGTAAAAAGAACAATAATAATAATAATTCACAGCATTTATATAGCGCTTCATCCCGTTAACAACCAGGCTCTAAACGCTCTACAACATTTATATCATATAATCACACACACAATACACAGGCTTACTCAAGAAAAAAAACCTAACTGGACATTCAGAGTGTATAAATAATTATGACTCTTCAGCTGATGTTTAAAAGTCACAAAATTTTCAGTCTCTCTCAAAGACAGAGGCAGAGAATTCCAAATCTGAAGCCTTTGAAAAGAAACAGACTCTTCATCCATGGTCTTAAGGGACATCTTAGGAATTTTAAACTTTTTAGTGTCCGCAGATGGTCCAAGATGTCGTGATGGTACACGGGGAGTCAAAGGATCAGTTATAAAATAAGTTGGTGCGTTTTTGTACATACATTTGTGACACAGGGTAGCCAGCTTATACATTATTCGTTTTTCTACCGGTAGCCAGTGCAAGCTCTGCAGTAGATTATGTGATGCTTGATCTCTTTTCCCCTTAAGTATGTCCTATGTGATAATCTAAATTGAACAGTCGTCGAAAAAAAAAAAAAAAGACGCCAAGAATATTGGGTTTTTTCAACTTTTTTTCAATTTTTCATATGATGGCAGCTTCAAAGTAAGCATCTCCTACTCTGCGTGACAGATTTCATGCATTTTGATGTCCAAATAAGAGCATGGGATTGATGGGCTTTTCTGGTAGAGTCTCGTTCTGTACCATCATCCCGTTAATCATTATATTTTATAATTCAAATTAATAGATTAAAATTTATCCATATCACCCCCCCCCCCCCCATCACCAGCAACAACAAAATTTATTAGTCATTATTAAATATATATATCATTATTAATAAATATTCAAATATTATTTGAGTTGTAAGTTGTGAACTGTTGTGAGTTGTGAACTGCGCCTAACAGGCTGCGTTACAATTTGCTCTGAGATAGAGCGAGAGAGAGAGAGAGAGTGAGCGAGACAGGGAGAGAGAAAGAAGCAGTGTAGTGTGTTGAGCGCTTCGCAGGCGCGCCATTCTGCTCTGTGGTTGACATGTTGCTTCTGTAAAGCGCATAGAGCATTTTAAATGGAAATGCGCTATATAAATGCCAGCCATTATTATTATTATTCTGTCTATCGTCTTTCTTCTTTCTAGCCCAGTGTGACCATTATCGGGTCGACGAGCTTTCTCCAAACTCAAACACACGTCCAAGTAAGAACTGTTCTGCATTGTTGGAGAGTACCGTATCTGATGTCCTGTCTCAGTCCTTCCAGTAATAATTTGTCTGTGTTTGGAGAGCTCTTTTCTGTTTCTCTGTCAGCTGATTTTGAACCAGTACAATTTAATCGTAGATTGTCTTTGCCTCAAGGAAGAAGAATTTGCAGTGGAAAAAGCTCGGAATGCCTGCCATGTTGTCTGTTCTATTCACAAGATTGGAGAACTTAAGGGTGGGGGATAGAGAGAGAGAGAGAGACAGAAAGAGAGTAAGACGGGAAAAGAGAGGGAGGAAGAGAAAGAAGGAGAGAGAGAGAGAGGGAGAAAGAGAGAGGGAGAGAAAGAGAGAGAGAGAGAGGAGGAGAGAGAGGGAGAGAGAGAGGGGGGAGAGAGGCAGAGAGAGAGGTGGAGAGAAAGAGAGAGAGAGGGAGAGAACGAGAGAGAGGGGGAGAGAGAGAGGGAGAGAGAGTGTGTGTGTATGTATGTGTGTATGTGAATGGGTGTGTGCTTTTAGGTTCAGAAAACTCAGGGTGACCTTTGTCACCAACCTCATGGGGTATCTAGACTCTCCCCTGGCAGGCAGATTTCGGTGGGGATAGAGAACTTCATTACTTGCTCACGTTAAATGATTTACTTTACATGTAAGAGTCTTTGACGAGCATCAGTATCAGTTCTGTCGCACAACCTTCTTCAGACACAGAGACGGGACTCTTATTCGTGGTTTCTAGATTTGTGTTGGTGGGCTTCATGTTAGGCACTATCCATCTATCTATTTATCTATTTATCTATCTATCTATCTATCTATCTATCTATCTATCTATCTATCTATATATCTATCTATCTATCTATCTATCTATCTATCTATCTATCTATCTATCTATCTATCTATCTATCTATCTATCTATCTATCTATCTATCTATCTATCTATCTATCTATCTATCTATCTATCTATCTATCTATCTATCATATATCTATCTATCTAGATCTATCTACCTGTCTATCTCTATCTATCTATCTATTTATCTATCTATCTATCTATCTATCTATCTACCTACCTACCTACCTACCTACCTACCTACCTATCTATCTATCTATCTATCTATCTATCTATCTATCTATCTATCTATCTATCTATCTATCTATCTATCTATCTATCTAAGTATCTATCTATCTATCTATCTATCTATCTATCTATCTATCTATCTATCTATCGATCTATCTATCTATCTATATTTCTATCTTTCTGTTTGTTTGTCTATCTATCTATCTATCTATCTATCTATCTATCTATCTATCTATCTATCTATCTATCTATCTATCTATCTATCTATCTATCTATCTATCTATCTATCTATCTATCTATCTATCTATCTATCTATCTATCTATCTATCTATCTATCTATCTATCTATCTTGTCGCGATGTGGGTTAGATGGGGAGAATTCGACTGATACTCTTTCGAGGTCCGCTCCCACAATCGACGAACACACAAAAAAAATACTTGCACTCTAAAAACTAAATAAATCAATTGCTTTGATTTTTAGCAGAACTGTAGGGCAGTTTAATTACAGGAATTAATGTAACAAATATAATTATAAATATAAATATCAATTCAAAGGCAACTGAATCTAACTAATGAAACTACAGCTTTCTATAAAGACTAACTTATTCACTCTAACTACTTGCAGGTCATATGAGTTATATGCCAAATAGAATCCGCGCACGTGGCGACGGATATAACAGTTTAAATTCTATTAATTCAATGAGACATGTTATGATATGGACATTTCCTCTAGACACGCCATGGAGAATGCTTGTACAACCATGCGTTGTCTGGCGGTAGCTCTGAAACTGTCTTCAAAAGTAAGTAGAACGGTTCACTTTCATCATTACAAATTAGTATGAACTCTCACCATTAGGCCCTCACTGGGAGTGAGAGCGCTGGATGTAAACGCTGTGGGTTCATATCAAACCAAGTAGCTTAGGCTCTGGAGCTTTAAAACACCACGCTCCTCACAATATGGACTACTCAACTGCGTCTCTATGTCTCTCATCTGGCTGAGGACTATCGCCGTCCACCTCGTAAATGGATTGTCTACATGTGGCCTCTATCTAAGCTCTGCACGGGTTTAAATACTAAAGCTATGTCTCGACCTTCCGTCCAGATTCATACATTTGATTGGTGCAGTCGCTTCAGCTCAGCCTGCAATATTAATTTATGCTTGTCATGGCCTTGCGCCAAAATCAAGGTCAATTTTACGGTCTAGACAAAATTTAAAATGCGAAACATTAACTACTAAAATCTTCAAACCCCGTGCTTTCTACTCTTATGCACGAATTTCCGAACGCCAACTAAGCGTCTAAATAAACTACCTTTACTCGCCCCTTATCTATGTTAATCAAAATCACGGGGTCGAGAACTGCTCTGTCATTCCTAGCTATACATTTATTCTGTCTCGCCCCTCTTTCTCTCCATCCATCAGAAAAAAGGTGTTTCAAAACAAACTGTTCACGAGAACAGCTCAAGGACAAATTACGCTGGTTATAATCAACAAGATCGTAAAGATTAACTCACTGACGTCGTGACCTAGCACGGCATTTATGATCCTAATGTGATCATGACATATCTATCTATCTATCTATCCATCTATCTATCTATCTATCTATCTATCTATCTATCTATCTATCTATCTATCTATCTATCTATCTATCTATCTATTTGTTTATCTATCTGTCCGTCTGTCTGTCTGTCAACCTGTCTATCCACCTATTTATCTATCTAGTTATGTATGTCTCTCAGAGTTCTTCATTACCATCATTCTTGCTGATATTCTCAACCCAGTGACCAACCTACTACATTTGTCAGTCACAAAGTCCACCTTTCGATTCAACCATTGTATTTTCCTTCGTACCATATTCATTTTTTATCACCAATGTTACTGGCCAAATCGCGAATCTACCCCCAAGCATTCACTGAATACCTCGATCCCCACATCAAACCGACACCAACAATCCCATTATGATCTGGAGAATACTTAAAGCTGATTGGCTAATGCTCGTCAAATGACCTGACCTGTCAGCCTCGTGACAGGAACTGTCATGACCCGGAGCGACAGTTGCTGCTGTCCTTGGCATTTCTTCATTAAGGTGAGTGTGAAACGGCTCAGAATACTCCTCACCAAGGGCATGATTGGAATCCGCTGAGCAGATTCACAGAACCCTTGGAACAACCTGAACCCGGCCCTGAACCTTGCACACTCGTCTCCACGGGGTGCAGATGTCCTTGAAGCATTCGGGTTTTTCCCGACACGCGAAGAGAATTTATAGTTCTGTTCATTTGGCGCGGCTCCAACGCAAAGTGCTCAAGTAGCGGATCAGCTTGTACGGAGACTAAACTCGTGCTCAAATGTTACGGAAGCAGCATAGATTTAGCTTTGCATGGCCGAAAGATATTTATTTCCTGCAGATTAATCTTTTATTCAAACTGATTAAGTTAAAATCAGTTTAGTTATTAAAACTGCGTTCGTCCGACAGCAGAGAAAATGGCTAACCACCATCAACATCGATCATACTGTAATAGAAATAGAAGGTGAACATGGCTTTGCAAGCACTGAAAAGTTTGTGACTAGGTGACCAAAAATTATTAAACTTTGGGTACTATCTCAATTTTTGACGATTAATTACGTAGCCACATCAGTTCTATTTTGGACAAAGCCTGCCATTATCGGCCAAAATACTGCCCATTTTTATCCGCCAACAACAACAGCCCGGATTTATCTGCCAGTATTAGTGTTGACTAACTACCAAAAAAAAAAAAAAGGATTTATTCCCTATTACATAGTTGTTGGATTAAAAAAAAATTAAACAGCTTGATTCTTAATAAAAATGA
The DNA here is from genome assembly GCA_963931925.1 of Onchidella celtica. Lineage (NCBI taxonomy): Eukaryota > Metazoa > Mollusca > Gastropoda > Systellommatophora > Onchidiidae > Onchidella > Onchidella celtica. The sequence continues at coordinate 53,409,937 of OZ007567.1, read as the reverse complement.
CTTTCATTTTAAAGAAAAAAGTACACGGTCACTCGATTGACACGCAAAGATGCTAATCACTACGCCATTGCAGATTCTGTATAATTGTGAAGAAATTTTTCAAAAATGAACAAATCTAAACCAATTATCGGCGGATAAACACTCCGCTGGACAACATTCAGTCTTTACAATTATTTATTTACGATTTCGTTTTTAACCAAACACAAAAAAAATGTATTTTTGTCGAATATATTCGAAAACTTTGATCGGAACGTTCATTTTTCGTCCGCACATTACCTCTCTCTACATATTGCCCGTTGAAAATCAACTTTAAATTTGACATGTTTGCTTTCTTCCAGTCAACCGTAAGACGAATAGTAACACAGTCAATCAAATTCTAAAGCAAAACCATGCCTGTACCGAACAAAAGATGTTTATAACAGAATGAGATTGTAATGGAACTAATGTAAAGCCTACCAGTGGCTAATCCTGTTCCATTAAAGGGGAACGCAGTGCGACGAACTAGACAAAGATGAAAAGAGCCACAACCTGTAAGATTGTATGTATTGATTGCAGACACAAAGACAACCCATTCAGGAAATTATGACATTTTCCCTGACGATTACTGGTAAACTGTCGTAATTCGACGTTTCGTTTTTTTTTTTTTAAGTTGAGATATTTTTGTATGTTTGTAGCCTTGACCACTGGCAGGTTGTGTTAGTTGGGGCGTATAATTATTCTGAAACCGAAATGTTAAATAATGCTTCTAACAAAACATATCGTAATTATTAAGTCTGATTAACAAAGTTATTCCATTTTCTCTCTCATTCAATTTCCTGCTCCTCCTGAAAAAAAAATATGTAAAAACAGAGTTACGATAGTACTGGAACTGACATTGTATCGGCCATGTCTGGGTCGGCCTGAGAGAAAAATGAATTGAAAACTTTTTCCTGGAATTGCTACAGACTCCGTGGCGTCATTGCCATTTGCCGTACGGTGTTTACATTAGCTCAGCCAAAGAGCGGTTCTGTTTGTTGAAGAGTTGGCGTCTATGTCTCATCGTCTCTTTTACTTTTGACATTGAGGTGAAAAGTTTTTCGTGTTTGTTCTGGGGGAGGGGTGGGGAGGTAAAATAATACATGAACGTATCTGTCTATCAGTTATCTATCTATCTTTCTGTCTATCTATCTAGCTATCTATCTATCTATCTATTTATCTGTCTATCTATCTATCTTTCTGTCTGTCTATTTATCTATTAATCTATCTATATATCTGTCTGTCTATCTATCGATCTATCTGTCTATCTAGCTTTCTACCAATCTATCCATCCATCCTATCTACTTTCTATCTATCTGTCTATCTAGCTTTCTATCAATATATCCATCCATCCATCCACCCATCCATCCTATCTACTTTCTATCTATCTGTCAGTCTATCTGGCTTTCTATCAATCTATCCATCCATCCATCTATCCATCTCTCTCTCTCTCTCTCTCGCTGCCTGTCTGTCCGTCTGCCAGTCTGCCTATCTGTCTGTTTGTTTGTCTGTCTCTCTGTTTGCGACTGTATGTCTATGTATTTGTCTTTATTTCTGTCTGATTTCCAACCGATGTATCTACACCTTTTTTTGGTCACTATTGACCTGTCTGTCTATGTCGTGCGTGCAATCATGACACAGACTCCTCCAGGCACAAATAAGTCTTTTTGCCGTAGGAAACAGCCCTAATTATTCTGTTCATCATCACAAACTCCAGCGCCAAGTGCTCTAAACTGTCGTTTGTGTTTGGCCTCCAGTGGTCCTCATCACGCTCGTCCAACCAACCAATTGACAACCGATCAATATCACGTGCAAACGTTCGTGAATACTCCAGAGGATACCGGACGAGCTCTTTCGCGAATGTTTATCAGCTTTGAAGTTTAAAGTTCCCCGAAGCAGAGTTGAGGGGGGAGGGGAAAAGGAGGGGTCAGAGGGATTTGTTGACAGAGGTGACATTTTATTTTCTCACTTTCCCCCCTCATTTGTTGTTGTTGTTGTGCCAATTGGCTCCTCCCTCTGTCCTCCTCACAAAGGTACTTGACAGAATCAAATCAACACATAAGTCAAAGCTATACACGATAACAAACTTTTAACTTTGGCCTTTGCTCGGGTCGTGATTTGAAACAGAATGTTCATTAAGCAAGATGAATAATCACATACGTTGATAAGTACATACTGTAATAAATTACGCCGCTTTAAAGTTCGGCTTAAAGCTAAAAAAAAAAAAAATGCAAAAAAGAAATCAGACAATGTATTTTGCAACGTTTTCAAAATGTATCTATCCGAAGCTAAAATCTATACAACGCTTTCGTAACTTTTTTTTTTTTGTTCTCATTACTGACGTATTCCGCCTCTCTTGGCCAGTTCGTTAGCATCAACTTCCAATATTCCATGCCATGCAGGCAGCTGTTCTCGTGGAAAATTGTAAGAGCTGCAACTTTGAGGATAAAGGTCACTTTAGTAAATTAATAGTAACAAAAGAAAACAAGAACATGATAACGAACGTTTTATGAATGAAATGTCCTGTCTTGTCTGGTCTTGTCTTGTCTTGTTAGACCTTGACCGTCCACTTCAGGATGTAGCTCTCCGCCAATGATCTCCATTCTTCTCTGTGTTTCGTCCGTTCTGTCCATGCTTGTTCACCTGTCTACACAATATCATCTCTCCATCGTCTCCCAGGACGTCCTCTTGTTCTCTTTCCTTTACAATGCCTCCATTCAGTGCAACACGTTGTCCGTCTACTATCTTTCATACTTCCGATATCAGATATGTCTGGGCCACTTCCATCTATGTCGCAGTATGAATTCTTCAATGTCTGTAACCCTGGGTTTGTTTCCGAAATCAGCGCGAGGGAGTTTATAATTAACTTTTATTTTGAATGAAATGCCTGGGATCATTTAATGTTTGAAAAGTTCAAAAGTCCCAGAAAGGCTTGGCACTGAACTGAAATTTGGCTCAAACTGAGAAAAAATGTAAATATTGTGCAACTGGAAATTAGCCCAGGCACGCACCAGCCAATACTGATTGGCCGTCTAATTGGATGGTGACGTCACTACATCTACTTTCAATGAAAACCTGCGCACCAGCCAACTTACAGTATCTCGCTGAAACTAAATGTCGTGGCGCGGCTATCCAACTAGTCCTCCCATCAAAATTAGCATGTATTTTTGTATACTTTTGTATTTTTGTATTTGGTACTTTTTATATTTTTGTGGTTTTTTCTTTTGTTGTTGTATTTTTGGATTCTTTGTTTTGTATTTTGTATTTTGCATTTTTTTTTGTTTTTTTGCATTTTTGTATTTCCGTATATTTGTATTTTGTATTTTTCTAGTTTTGTGTTTTTGTATTTTTTAATTTTTGAATCCTGTATTTTGTATTTGCGTATTTTCGTTGTTTTGTATTTTGTATTTTGCATTTTTTATTTTGTATATTGTATACTTCTTTAATGCAGACCAGTTACAGTTGGAGCAAACATGCCGTAGCCACAGTGCAGTGCCGATCGGCAGTTGCTTGTGTGGTTTTTTTTGGGGGGGGGGGGGGGGGGGAGTGGTAGGGACGAATTTTTGTGTACGCCAGGCTTGAAGTCTGGACGGTCGGAGATACCAGCTTCTCCAGTTTCAGTCTACATACGTCATCAGTCCAGTGGAAATTTAAAAAAAAAAAAGCCACATACAATTCAAGTTATTAAATCATCCTTACTGTCATGGCCCCTAGACACAGTTACGTGTAATGAATATGAGCTCGAAATAAATGAATGGATACAAGCAAAAATAACGGAAAGAGAGAATAACAAACAAAACATGCATGGATAAATTTACGATAATAAAGAAAATAATAAATAAACAGATAAATGAATAGATAAATATTTGACCCTAAAGGTCTGTAATCGTGAAGAATAAAATTTAGACATCATCAATTCTGTACGATTACTTAATTGTCCACCCGGAGGCAAACCTTCATGTCTGTCCCATTTCTAGCAAGTTTGAACAGTGATACAGCTACAAGTTAATCTTATACTTTCTTGACAACGTCTACAAACATCTTGACATTCCAAAGAACTATGCACTAATCCTTTTCGTAGACTTTTCCAGCGCCTTCAATACCATTCAACCACATCTCCTTGTTTCAAAATCGTTGGAAATGAATGTCAAAAAAACATATTGTTTCGTGGGTACTAGATTTCCTTACTAATCGACCCCTGTATGTAAGTTTGAATGTTGGACAGAGTATTTTTACATCATCAACTCTCTATACGAACACAGGAGCGCCACAAGGCTGCGTTTTATCCCCTGTCCTCTTCACCATTTATACCAGTCAATGCAGAAGTGAGTTTGACAATATTCATATAATTAAATTTGCAGATGACACCACCATCCAAGGCCTTATCAAGAACTCAGTCGATGAAGATGCCTATATTACAGAAATAGTCAGATTTGTACAGTGGTGCCATGATCATTTTCTTGTATTAAATGTGAAGAAAACAAAGGAGATTGTAATTGATTTTAGGACAAATACGGCACCTTTACCGCCATTAAGCATTGATAATGAAGAGGTTGAGCGAGTTGAATATTACCAATATTTGGGTATATATATCCACTACAATCTAGATTGGCATACATATATTTCAAATGCCCATTCAAGAGCCAGCCAGAGAATGTACTTTTTACGAAAATTAAGATATTTTAATGTTGATAAAATACTGCTTTCCCTGTTCTACAAAGCTGCCATCGAAAGCATAATAACTTATTGTATTACAGCATGGGGAGGCAATGCAAGAGAAAGTGACAAGCATAAAGTTAAAAACACAATCATCAAGAAAGTGGGCAACATCACAGAGACGACATTTTTCAGTTTTAACCATCTATACTCAAATGCTTGTGTGGAGAAATTCATCTTAAATGACAGCCACCATCCCGTTTCATCAAATTTCTAGATCATCCAAGAGCAACAGAATAATACACATGAAAACAAACAGGGAAGGATACAGAAAATCATTTTTGCCTTCCGCAATTCCCCGCAGCAAGTCATCTTACTATAGTCCGTTCACCGAGGCATGATCACAGAAAACTGCTTGTAGGATTGCAACCGTCGATGATATTTGAATGTAATTTGGTGTGAAGTCTTAGATTTGTGATGACCCTTTTGCCCCAGAATTATTCAAGTAGTTTCGAGTTTTTTTATTTGCAGTATATAAATAAAGAGAGCATCGACAAGGGTAAACATGTAGGTGGTTTACTGTAATAATTTAACATACATGGTTTTGGAGCCCCACTAAAATGTGGTACAGCACGGGATTAAAGTGAGTTTAAAAACAAACTCTCGTGATTGTTCACTGGTAGGCCAACACGCGTCAGAGGCGTTGTCAGAGATCTTTCAATTTCAGAATTCCTTTCATCGTGGATTTACACATCAAAATCAATACGATGCGGAACATTGGAGAACAAGACCTTCAAACTGTCAGGCATCCAAAATCTAACTCATGCAGCATTGAAAACAGTCGCTGAAGAATTTTTCTCCAAGTGAGAGGACCATGTATCGCGGTTGGAGGAAGAATACTGGCAAAACGAGGGCCTTCATTTTATTCAACCGAATATCGTCATCAATCCAATGGAGACATCCGACTCAGAAAGCGGCTGAGATGATAAAACATTAAAAAAAAAACATCGAGAAGTGCTTGCCTGTTTTGAAATAAAGCACAAAAAAAACAAACAACAACACCTTTTTAGGGCTAACCTTTCTAATGGGCCTAAGGTTGTCCCAAGTCTGCAGCCTGATCATTGTACCCACAAGGCCATGCTCTTGCAATGACAGGGTCTCAGAGGGGAAAGGGTGGTCATATCTCGATATGTATATTTCTCACAACTTAATACAGATTGGAAAGCCTAGCTACGTTACAAACTTTATCTTTCACAGGATGTTACCGTTTAGAATAACTAGAAGGCTGTTTTCAATTAATAAGTAATGAATCTGTAGTAGCTTTATCTTACAGGAAAGGAACAATAAATGGATTTACATGTAAAGCAAACCTCAAGTCCGTAATGTGATGCTACGCCACGGCAATTCACCACAGATTGTTACTATATTTAGGAATTTAGATCAACTACATGGAAACAAGAAGTGACAGATCATGTTGAACACACGTATACTGTAAACATTTATAAGTTTGGGGCCTTTTCAATTGAAATCAAAGAAAAGATCAAAGAAATTCGCCACTTTGAAAGAACGGTGCTGTGCAGAGACTTCAAATTCAAGATTTGTAGGGTCATGATAAATGTAACACTGCATGCAAAAATTCAGGACGCTGTATTTCGTAATAGCTGAGAAAATCCAACTAAACCGTGATCACTCCTCGGTGAACGGACTATAGATAGACGTGTACCACATTTCATTAAGGTTCTTTCCATGTCACGCCATGTATGTCTGTTATTGACTTATTGAGTTTGTTTATATAATGATACGTAAGATATGTGTACCACGTGTGTGCTGTTAAACACTCTGTGAAAAAGAATTTCCCACATGGGATAATAAAGTGATTCTTATCCTATCTTATCTTATCTTATCTTATCTTATTGAGGACAATTTGATCTAATTTCTGCCATTGTTGAGCGAAACCAGGAACATTCTGGCTGTTTGATGGTACACATGGGAACAAGTAAGAGAAGGGTTAATTCGACTGAGTGATGGGCTGAGAGTGAGAGAATGGGAGAGAGGGGGTGGGGTGGGGGTGGGGGTGGGGAGCTTGGGAGAGGAAGTGAGAGAGAAAAAAAACAACAAATTAATATGGATAAAGAGAGAAAGAAATTGAGAGAAAAGAGAGAGGTGGAGAGAGATAGAAAGAGGGAAACCGAGAGCGTGAAAGAGAGAGAGAGAGAGAGAGAAAGACGGGGAGTGCAAAAGAAAGAGGAGAGGAGAGAAAGAGAGCGACGATGGGAGAGAGAAAGGAAGAGAGAGAGAAAGGAAGAGAGAAGGAGAGGGAGAGACAGGCAGGCAGAGAGAGAGAAAGAGTGAGAGGAAAAACAGAGAAAGAAAGGAAGAGAGAACTGAGTTAGGAGAGGGAGAGAAAAAGAGGAAGAGAGAAACTGAGAAGAAAAGAGAGAGAGAGAGAGAAAGAAAGTGAGATGTGGAGATAGATAGAGAGAAAAAGAGAGAACCAAGTTGAACGAGAAAAGTTGTTAATATCAGCATTTAAACACAAATTGAAATCATCTCCCCCCCCCCCCTCCCCCCAAGTTCCAGTTCTGTGCTGAGGAAAGCCGTCAGGCAAAGTTAAAGCTGCGAGCTGACAACATCCAAGATCTTAATAAGAAAATACGAGAAAATTGAAAGAAGGCGGGAAACAACGTCGACTTGGCGTCCAGGACTCATCTAGAGCAATATGGGGAGGGGACAAAGACGGACGGCAGAATCGAATCGTATAAATGACTTGATTACCCACAGCTGCTGCAAAGTGCAGAGAATAGAAGCCTCTCATTTGGTAATGACTCTCCCACTTTGGCATTAAACCAAGTCCTTGCTGTCAAGAGACATCTTCGATAATCGATACTCAAGGATACCTTTAGCTGTGGCGGCCCAGGGCAAATTGGCAGTTAACGAGTGGTGTAGATCGATACCGTGGGTTTATCGGTTCTTGAAACGAGGAGCGAGAAACAAAGAGACAAGTACAGATCTAATTTAGGGACACTAATCGAGTCACACAGAGACCACAATACTACAATTAACCGTCAGCAGTATTAGCTTTCTTCAGTTGGATGAAAACAGCTCACCTGAGAACTAAAATAATGATGTTACAAGTAGCTGTGTTTCACTTTTCATCTAGGCATTGTCCGTTCGCTGCACATCGTAACCCTCCGACAACGACTTCCATTCTTTTCTGTCTGACGTCTTCCTCATCCATGTTGTTCCCCCTCTCTTTGGAATATCATCCTGCCATCTTCTTTCTGGTCGTCCTCGTGTTCTTTGTCGTGCAATTGTCTGACTCCGTGTAAATCAACGAATCCCAACATTTGACTGTCGAATCTTCTTTTCGATTTGGAGCAAATTGACACTGTGAGAGGGACAAGGTGGTCTAGAGGCAAGGTGCTCGCCTCTCATGCCAAGGGTGAAGGGTTCAAAACCCGCCCGGTGCAGGCATGTTGGAAGTTTGGGATTTTTCTCATATTTTCGTCTCCCGGATCCTATTGGGGGAGGGGGGGGGTAGGATCGAGAACCTAGTCTTCTCGGATAAGGACGAAAAATTCGGAGGGCCCATGTGGCACTTGGAAATCGAAAAGAGCAGGCCGTACAGGCCGCTTCCCGGACAAAATCAAATGAAATTCATCCCTACCACTCCCCTTCCCCCTCCTCCCCCCCCCCAAAAAAAACAACTGCCGACCGGTGCTGCACTGTGGCGACAACGTGCCTGCTCCAGTTGTAACTGACTGGATGCAATGACACAAAGGCAAATTTCCCAAATGGGATTAAAGTAGTATACAAATACACATAGAAATATTGAAAAATACGATTGCAAAGAAAATAAACAGGAAAAAATTAACAACCACAAATATGATGATTTACTGATTGCGCCTTACTTAATCAGGGGAAAACATAAAGTCATTTGGGTTTGTTTTGTTTTTTTTACCCGGTATCACGGTAAAAATATTACAGCGTGTCAGATTTTCCTGATATTCCTATTACACTTGGGAGACCGACCCAAACAGCTTCCCTGTGTCAGTCCGACGCAGATTTGTATAGGATTTCCATACTGTTGGTAGGATTACCTTAGGGGCGGATTCCCTATGTCAAACTGACGTCGGCACCATGTCGTAACCAGCGGACCTACTTCGAAACGATGTCATTCCTATTAGGCAAATTTGACGTCAATCCAATGCGCCGTATTTCTGTGGGGTACTGTCTGGACAGCTGCACCCACGCCAGGGATGTGGGTGTTCAAGCGTTTCTGTGCAGATGACCCACCTAGTTACTGAAATCAATATTATCAATGAAATATTTAAGGATGAGTCAAATCTGTATTTAATTTAGTCTTGAAAAGAGACCCCGAACATTGGCGAGACAGAGACTCAAAAGTCCGTCTCAATGGTTGAAAAACTGAATACAATTATCAGACATGTCTCCCCCCCCCCCCCCAAAAAGCAGCATCCCTGCGTCAATCCAATGTAGGATTGGTAGGATTACCGTAGGTGCGCTTTTCCTTCACCACACCGTCGAAGCGATGTCGTTACCGGTGGATGTACATAGCAGCGATAACATTCCTATGTCCAAACGACGTCAATCTTACGCGTCGGATTTCCATAAGATTTCTGGCTGGGTTAAAACTACTGGCACGCTGAGTCAAGTCTATTTTGTCTTGGTTTACTGTGAGACAATGTCTGCATTTTGGTGTTGAAAAGAGATCCCACACACTGGAGAGACAGAAAACCCAAAGTCTGGCTCAGTATTTCAGGCACGTCAAGACTGTCTTGAGACAGTTGGGGAAAACGAGACCTCGCCCACTGAATCAAATTAGACGCCAAAAAGATCTGATTCAGTGCCCCACCCAGCCTAAAACGACAGGGTTCTTCAGATTTCCTCTTTGTCTGAAATGACCGCCCTGAGAGTTGTGGAGCTGAGATGACCAAACACAGCTCTGAAAAAAAAAAAAAAACCAGCTGATCTGCGTTTTTCAAATCTAGGGTGATGTTGTAAACTATCGTAACTCGGCGTTTTTCAAAAAATTATTCTAATATGTTTGTAGCTCTCGATAGCCCACAGGCTGTATTATAAATTGGAGCGTATATTCTGAAACCGAAATGTTTAATAACTCTTCTAACATATCGTAATTATTAAGTCTGATAAACAAAATTATTCACTTTTTTTTTTATCTTAGTCAATTCCCCGCTCCTCCTGAAAAATTTGCGAAAACAGAGTTACGATAGTTTATCACGCCATCCTCGAAATGAAAAATTGGATAAACAAAAGTAGCAACAACAAATCAGGACAACGCCTTCATCTTCATTCCAAGTTTGAACATTAACCTTCATTTTGGCTTTGGCCATTTTAAACAAAAAATATAACATTCACTCACTTTAAGTGCCTTTTCCTGGCATAAAAGCGTGTAATTCCACAAAGAATGAGTTGTGATTAATTATCCTCTGAATGAGCACCTGAGCCAGATAGATAGATCAAATCAAAGTTAATTGTGTGCCAGGTACGGCTTTGATATTTTGAAATGCCAGTTGAAATGTCTTCATGTACGGAATCCATAATAATTTTTAAAAAAAACTCGATATTGGTTCCTGTACTTGTTCTGGTCCACCACCACCAATGTCGTGTTTATGTTAACTGACAGGTCGCCCTGTGAGAGTCCCTGGGGGGAAAGAGGGTGCCAACATGCATCACTTTATAGAAGACTAAATAGTGTAGGTGGTGGAGAGGATGCATGAGTATGGTAACACGGCGCGGGCATGGTATTCGTACTCGCGGGACTGGGATCGAAGAGGAATGACATGATCGTAATTATTTTTTTTTATTTGGATGGGGGGGGGGGGATGTTTGTTTGTGTTGTTGATGATGGAGTGGTGGTGGTTATCGGGGGGGGGGGGGCAATTTTTTTAGACGGGAGAGGACTGAGAAGTCTTGACGGTGATGAAAACTCCAGTAAGTGCCATTGCAAGAATTGCCTTCGCCAGAAAGTGCACAAAAAAAAAAGTTCACATTACTTGTGGTTGTTTCGTGTTGTTTTTAATATGTTTTATTTTTTTTCTTGCTGGCCTTGAACTTTACAGCCTGTTGTTCATCTTTCTGATATGGCGTTCATTTAAGGAAAATGACAGTGGAAAAAATGGACACTGGCAGTACAGTAACGGGTTGCATTTGTTTATTGAGATTGCCTTGGGAATTTAAAGGAAAAATGCAAACATTTGATAATCAGGCTGAAATAATGAGATTCGAAATTTCAAAATCGTTCTCGCAAAATGCACGAGAGAAAAACTAACAGGAAATTTCGGACAGGAATGAAATATACAGTTCATTTTGTTAGCCCTTCAAGTTGGAACTTTATAGTTGTCCGGGTTTGAATCTAATATTTAACTTTGCCTCCTCACATCAGAACTACGAAATGTTCCATTTTCACACAGTTCTTTCATCCGTATTTTGGCAAGTGAATTAAAAAAAATGTAACATAACTTTTATCTCCCTTAACAGTTACTTTTCATAATTCAGTTATGGTGACGTCATTAAACATTATAATTTAATATTAAATGGAACGACAATAGATAGATAGATAGATAGAATAGATATATAGAAAGATAGATAGATAGAATAGATAGATAGATAGATAGATAGATAGATAGATAGATAGATAGATAGATAGATAGATAGATAGATAGATAGATAGATAGATAGATAGATAGAATAGATAGATAGATAGATAGATAGATAGATAGATAGATAGATAGATAGATAGATAGATAAACAGATAGATAGACAGATAGATAGATAGATAGATAGATAGATAGATAGATAGATAGATAGATAGATAAAACGTCACCAAAATTTCACCACTATAGATTTCACGTGGAGTCGATAAATTTCCCATGATTTGTACGTAACGTGACACCGGCGTGCCGGAATCGTCTGTTTGTCTAAGAGATTGGAGTGATTGTCCCTGCATCACGCATGACATCCGGTCTCTGAGTGCCGAGGGGAAGGGCAGCTATCAGATAGCATTGCCGTCACAGCATGCAGATGAGCTGAATCCCCAACGACTGCTGGACAGCGAGAGAGAGAAATTACTGGTTATCGTTGCGGGTATAGATAAAAATGTGCTGTGACTGCAGCTTGCTTTGTCGTAGTAGGTTTGTTCCATTTGAAGTCACAGAACTTACGCTCCTCAGAAATATTAAAAGCTATCTCATCTTTCGTCGTGAGCTCCAGCTGATAATTGGTGGACCTTTCTGCGACGGTGTCCATCTGTCCTATCGTTTTATTGTTGTTGTTTTTTTACATTCTGTCTATCTCTTGCTTTTTCCTGGCATAGTGTGATAGTTATCGTGTCGACGTGGAGGGTGGAATAAGATAAATGGATTATGAACGTCAACAATAAAGCTTTCTTGTAAACTCTTTGTTCAATGTAAAAAAGAAAATGGCAGTATCACAGTATTCACATGGGGTCTAAATAGATTCATGTGTTGTCTGAGAGATGAAGTGGCGTGGTTTCTCGTTGTGAACAGCGTCCGAATGTACAGTGGACGGTGGAATGGAATGTGCGGATCGATACTCAATTTTGTCTCTCGAGAAAAAAAAATTCACAGAAAATTGCAGATAGCTTTTGGATGTGTGCACAGACAGAGAGAGAGAAAGAGAGAGAGAGAGAGAGGGGGGGGGGGTGGGCAGAAGAAGTGAGAGAGGGAGAGAAAGAAGGGACACAAACATACACACTTACATACACACACACACACATACAAGAAGCCTAAGAGAGAATTAAAAAGTGAGAACGACAGAAATGTGTGAGAGAGAGAGAGAGAGAGAGAGAGAGAGAGAGAGAGAGAGAGAGAGAGAGAGAGAGAACACTGTCATGATTGTTTATTCCAGGCAATGCCCGGTACGTCATCTAGTTATTAATATGGAAAAACCTAGCCCTGTTCATATTTTTCTTCTAGGTGACATTATCAACTGGTAAATTATTGACCAAAGTAGCCAATTGCCAGAGGTTGCTGACTCTCATACACAGAATCCTTTTGTTTCAATGGCGTAGGGTCCTCCTCGGATTGCATTTTTTTCCACCTTCATATTCCAAACTCTCATTAACGCCAATATCTATATGTTTGACTTACTCTGTGTAGAAATTTGAATGCTAAATTCTTCTTTTGTGGTAGAGTTTGCATCTGTCCTATAGTTTTGTTACATTCTGTATGTTATTGTTTTGCTTTTTCCTAGCACAATACGACCGTTATCGCGTCAACCTTACGTTCTCCGAATTTCAAATTCAATTTTTAACCAATTCTTACTTTATGTCCATCTTCTCTTTCTCTCTCTCTCTCTATCTCTCTCTCTCTTTCTTTTCTCTTTCTCTCTCTCTCTCTCTCTTTCCCTCTCTCTCTCTCTTTCTTTCTTTCTCTCTTTCTCTGTCTCTCTTTCTCTCTCTCTCCCTTTCTCTCTCTCTCTCTTTCCCTCTCTCTTTCTCTCTGTCTCTTTCTCTCTCTCTCTCTCTCACTCTCTTCTTACCCATTTTCAATGTCTCCTCTGTCCACTCTCCATCAGTATCTAATTTCTTCCTGTCCCCCTTCTCTCTCTCTCTCTTTTCTCTTTACTTCCACTTACTCATCACCCCACCCCCCCCCCCCCCAAAAAAAAACAACAACCCTGCCTCTTCTTTTCCTCCCGTCTTCCACTTCTCTCTCTCTCTCTCTTTCCCTCTCTCTTTCTCTCTGTCTCTTTCTCTTTCTCTCTCTCTCCCTTTCTCTCTCTCTCTTTTTCCTCTCTCTTTCTCTCTGTCTCTTTCTCTTTCTCTCTCTCTCACTCTCTTCTTACCCATTTTCCATGTCTCCTCTGTCCACTCTCCATCAGTATCTAATTTCTTCCTGTCCCCCTTCTCTCTCTCTCTTTTCTCTTTACTTCCACTTACTCATCACCCCACCCCCCCCCCCAAAAAACAACAACCCTGCCTCTTCTTTTCCTCCCGTCTTCCACTTCTCTCTCTCTCTCTTCCCTCACCATACCTCCTTTTACCTTCTCCCATTCATAATCATGTCAGCTTCAACTAGTCCGGGCCCGTCTATCACAGTATGAGTACACACACACACACACACACACACAGACACAGACAGACACACCCAGACAGACACACACAGAGGGAATACAAGAGTAGGCCCAGACATGCCGGTCACAGAGCCTAGAGAGGACGGAAGTGCTGCCGGCATTAGACAGAGTTTGTCGTCAGAGGAGAATTTAATGATGCCATTTTGTGTGGTCTTACGGCATTTGATGTCGTTGGGTAAGGGAAAGAGAGAGGAAGGGGGGAGAAAGAGAGAGAGCGAGAGAGAGAGAGAGAGAGAGAGAGAGAGAGAGTGAGAGAGAGAGAGAGAGAAACAGACGGACACACAGACAGACAGAGACAGACAGACAGACAGTGAGAGAGAGGGGGCGGGGAGGAGAGAGAGAGAGAGAGAGAAACAGACGGACACACAGACAGACAGACAGTGAGAGAGAGAGAGGGAGGAAGGGGCGGGGAGGAGAGAGAGAGAAATAGACAGACACACAGACAGACAGACAGTGAGAGAGAGAGAGGGAGGAAGGGGCGGGGAGGAGAGAGAGAGAAATAGACAGACACACAGACAGACAGACAGTGAGAGAGAGAGAGGGAGGAAGGGGCGGGGAGGAGAAAGAGAGAGAAATAGACAGACACACAGACAGACAGACAGTGAGAGAGAGAGAGGGAGGAAGGGGCGGGGAGGAGAGAGAGAGAAATAGACAGACACACAGACAGACAGACAGTGAGAGAGAGAGGGAGGGAGGGGCGGGGAGGAGAAAGAGAGAGAGAGAGAAATAGACAGACACACAGACAGACAGACAGTGAGAGAGAGAGGGAGGGAGGGGCGGGGAGGAGAAGAGAGAGAGAGAGAAATAGACAGACACACAGACAGACAGTGAGAGAGAGAGGGAGGGAGGGGCGGGGAGGAGAAAGAGAGAGAAACAGACGGACACACAGACAGACAGACAGTGAGAGAGAGAGAGGGAGGAAGGGGCGGGGAGGAGAGAGAGAGAAATAGACAGACACACAGACAGACAGACAGTGAGAGAGAGAGGGAGGGAGGGGCGGGGAGGAGAAAGAGAGAGAGAGAGAAACAGACGGACACACAGACAGACAGACAGTGAGAGAGAGAGGGAGGGAGGGGCGGGGAGGAGAAAGAGAGAGAGAGAAACAGACGGAGACACAGGCAGACAGAGACACACAGACAGACAGTGAGAGAGAGAGGGAGGGGCCGGGAGGAGAGAGAGAGAGAAACAGTCGGACACACAGACAGAAACAGACAGAGAGACAGAGAGAAGGAGGGGCGGGGAGGAGAGAGAGAGAGAAACAGTCGGACACACAGACAGACAGTGAGAGAGAGAGAGGGGGAGGGGCGGGGAGGAGAGAGAGAGAAACAGTCGGACACACAGACAGACAGTGAGAGAGAGAGAGGGGGGCGGGGAGGAGAGAGAAAGAAACAGATGGACACACAGACAGATAGAGACAGACAGACAGACAGTAACTCGGTTAGATGTAAACAAATTAACCTAAGCTTTTACTTTAAGAGATAGTGCGCTCCTGGCAGAGACATCGGTCAATTGAGCTGTAGTGTAAGGTGACCAAACACCCGCTTGGACTGGAGAAAACAGGCAAGGCGTCTGCTGTCACTTTATTATGGAAAATAACAGTATGATAGATAGCGTGCATTTTTTCAACCTGCAAACCTTGTAAATCCTAAAGTGTTTGAGTTGCTTCATCTCTGGGCGACGAGTAATCAGGAAATCAAGAGATTATTCTGGACACTGGTGCACACATACTGTAACAGCTGAGGTTGTTCTAGCACGTTATAGTAGGGGGGAGTTAGCTGATCTAACTACAACCCTTTAGAAAACGAAACTATTACAGCTGTAGAAAAAATAAACACGAGATCCGGCGATCGATTAAATAATACTAAAGTTTAATAACTGTATACTGAACAATAAAATACCAGGAAGGCACCAGCGAACAACTGAATATCCTACGCCACACGAGAAGAAAAACTCACTTACTCACCAACTTTACCACTTACATGGGCCTATATATATAGATATTTCTGTAGAAAATTCCCGAAATTAATCTAACCTCTGCCACCGCCCGAAACACACAAACTAACCAATCACGTATCAATATGTCACCAGGTTACATCACTCAAGGCCAAATCTGGCGTAAACATCTATATCTACAAAGTTATCGAATGTTCGGGAACATACTAATATTTTACGAGTTTCAAGTTTAGTTTATTATAGGCCTGGCGGCCAATTCAAATACACACAAGAATCATGTGAACAATCTTAGAAAACATTAAACAAACAAACAAACAGACAAAATGCATGGTGGTTCACTCTCTCCGCTCCCTGCAGCACTTATACACTTACTTATTATAGTATACAATCAAATAAAGCTTGTAATTGCCAGCAACAGTCATCATTTTCAATCCCCCCCCCCTCTCCTACATAACCGATCTTTCCCCACCTTTATCTGTTGTAAATTTACTACAATTGAAAATATCACTATAATTTATTCTTTCACTCGAAGGTGAATTTAGTTTTCAGACTTCGCCAGGAGAAGTTACAAAGCGACATTATTGTATTCGTTTAGAACTTTATGGCAAAACAGTGCAAACGAATGTAGTTCTCTATCGTGCATCGACGACAGAAAATGTATAAGCTTAAACATGCTTGGTCTAACAAGTAGCCAAGACGGTAAAAACTGTTTCCTTATATCTTTGAATTTTTTGCAAGTTAGTAACACGTGAAATTCGTCCTCCAATTCATTACAGGTCTCACATAATCTCATAACATACTCCAGTTTAGGCCTCTGCCGCCTTCCCCTCTCCACCATAAAGTTGTGAGAGCCCAATCTTATCTTTGCTATGGCTATCCTTAAATGCTTCTGCTTTACTTCATGTAAGTAATTTTCTGAGTAAAATTCAACAGCTAAATGTCTATATAGCCGATTCTCACTTAAATGCTCAGTTTCACTTCGACATGTTTGTTGAAAATTGTCACGTAGGTTACGAAAACCCAACAACCACCGAGCGAGGAAAAAAAAACGACTCACATGAAAGGGAGGGTAAGGTCACGGAGTTCACTCGTACACTCTGGCCAACGTCCACAATAAGAGGAGAAAGAAGTGAACACGTGCTCAGTCACAAGCAACGGGGAAGGGAAAGGGTAGCCCGCAGATGCTACACATACATACATTATCATGCACTGTTCTATCTGCACGCAAAACGCGTTGACATGTACACAATAGACGGATACATCCCTCAATTCATTTACTCATTCACTCACTGATAATTATTTTACTCCTGGGTGTAGGCAGATACCTTGTATTGTCATCACAGATGTCCACCTAACCTCTGGTGATGAATGTATGAGCCAAATAGCTACTCTTTGCTGCTACAGGTTGAACACGTTGTAAAGTTTTGGGTAAAAGCTATGAGTTTGGGCAATGTAATCAAAAGACTACTTCAGTTCTTGTTTGTTCCAACACGTCTTTTTGCATAACTGAGAAATTCGACGTTAAATGTTTGCGGCTTGAGTTATATTGATAAGGAATTAAAATAAAATCGGAGCTGTGAAACTGCTTGATAAGTGCCACAATGCATTAAATAAACAAGTGTCAAAGTGTGAATTTGCTATATCTCTTCTGGGCACGAAAAGATCTCCAGTTTTTCAGAAAATGGACATAGAACAAAATTAATAAGAACCAAGGTCGCCAAATATTCACAACAGACTTTTTTAGTGACCAATTTGTGGACAGTGTCCACAAAATGTTACTGTGGCCATTTTTTAAAAGAAAAGTTTATTGTGACTGGGAAGCCAGATCTCTAACTCTAACCGTAACCCTCGGACTTTCCCCAAAGAGTCAGAGTGCAAACAAAACTTTCATTGGTTGCTGTTAAGGGACGTGGCATTTTACATTAGAACCCATAGCTGAACAGCGAACAGAATTCTGTAGTCTCTCTATCTGACTTTGTAATTAGGCCACACCTCCCTAACAACAGCCAACTTAATTTGGCCACCTGGCTGAGACTCACTCCAAACACAATACTGGCAATTAGCGGTGATCAGATCCGGTCTACATTCACTTCCGCCCAGGCATCTCTAATCAAAGTCGACCCGCTGCTGCTCTTCAGAATCATTAATTCCCTGGTGATTTTCTGTGTCCTAAGCCGATACGTTCATCTGTCAGGGACTCGGTCCATTTACAGAAACGCCGCAGCTGTTTGGTTTTTCTTTTTCAAGGGAGTCTTAAGACGATGTCTGAAGCACACACGCATTAGCGTGCACACATCGTATGTTTGCACTCATCAAAATATACACCCAACCAAATAATCATCATAAAACATTATAACGGAAGTAAGGTCTCTAATGCAGTCTTGTATGGCTTTTTAACCGCTGAGCCTTCATCATGGTACCAATCATAGTGCCAAATAGAAAGACATAAAAGTGTACATGGACATATTAAAAGGTCTTGGAGTTCGCTGTATCTATCTATATATTTTGGTAACTCGAAACTTTGGTCACCTAAGGCTCAGGAACCGCATCACACTCAGGCTGCAAACTTTGCACAACAGCATAATAATTATCAATGCGAAATTAACTTGGGCTATATTAGAAATTATGAAATGTTCAGGCTTCTAAGTTTCATTTTTCATTGTTTCGGCATCATTTAGATCTGTTTCGAGTCATGGTTCGCCATTTTAAGGTTTCGTTATCACTTCTTGCGATGTGTTCACTATCAAACACATTAACCCGTGCGCAAATCATGCTATTGTACGGGATGCGCAGGGTGCCAACTCACAAAGGCAGAGCAGGAAGACTTGATTAAAAACAAACAAACAAAAATAAAATAAACAAATAGGAACAGGCAAGATGAAGCAGGTCCATAATAATCACCCAGAACTGAAACTAATATTCAAACCGATTTATCCCGCGCAGGGCCGGGGACCTCAGCTAGTTTTTAATACTTTCGTTGATTTTGAGCCACAATTCATTTGAACAGAAGACAGAATTCCGACATCTGAACAGGGAAAAAAAGAGAGCATTTTCTTCAAGTAGAATTAAAAAGTACAACGGGATATTTCGTTCTGCGCTTTAGTGTACACATTAGTGATCGAAACTCTATTTTAAAAATCACAGCTGAGTATTCCTCTAGTCAGCGGGCCAACTGGAATGCACAATTAACCAACTTCCGCCAACCACATGTAATCAGTGTCACATGCTCAACCATTCACCCCAAACCCTTTTCGCACATCTCCATGCATGCAAGATTACTTGTGGTCTGGTAGGCTCCCAACTTTACCCTATTCACCCTCACATATATACCCGCCCATCCATCCATCCATCCATCCATCGGCCCACTCACCCACCCACGCAGTTGTATTCAACATTCATTTCAAAGCCATAAAAACTGACACTAGTCTCATCCCCATTAAAATATTGGACAACCCGCTTCTCTGTTTGTCACGTGCACACACTTGCCAGCTTCTTTAACCTGTTCCTTACCAATAGAAATCTCTTTCTGTGTAATAAAATCTGTCGTGTGCTTTTTGTTTGTGACAGGAACATTGCTGATCGATAATAATGACTTCATTGAGTGACATATTATCACCTCGAAACAGCTTATTAAGGCATGGTAAACACAGGAGAAGTTGAGAAACAAGAGGCCATCTGAATTTAATGCTAATCTAACTAAATGTTGAGCTGACTTTAAATATTTTCTCAGCATTCATGTCAATGGTTGAGAATGTTCAAAGTCTGAATTTTCTAATTTAAAACTTAAAGATAATTTAAGACGGTTCACCTTCCACACCTCAAAATCATTATTTAAACTGTTATTTTCTGACTTGTTTTCTTTTCAGGCAATTCTACTCGTCTCCCCCAGTGTATGAGGGTTAAATCCTCTATAAGAGGAGCAAGGAACAGGCAGACAGAGAGAGGAATAAACTAGACATTACATTAGATTCGGCAAACATCCAGCGCTCTCTATTCTTTCATCTCTACTCTAACAGTGAACACTCTACGGACAGTTATGATTGATCATTGTTTTTGGACAGACCAGGGCAAAATGGCCACCGGAAAAAATCTGAACGTTGTAAACCAATTGATCAAATCACCCCACCCATCCACCCCCGAAACATAAAGGAAAAAATAAACGACATTATAATTACGTTGAACCGAACGAAGATAGAATCAAATAACAATACAGGTCGGAGTGTGCAGTTTGGAAAGAGTCTAAAGGGGGGGGGGGGGCACTGTATTAAAATTTTAAATACGCATTGGGATTGCATTTCATTTTTTTTCTAAAGAGGAGGGGGGGCGCATTCCGTCATATTTATAGTAACATTTCCATAGAAAGACCGGTCATTAGCTAGAGATAGATAGGAAAACAAGCAGATAGATAGATAGATAGATAGATAGATAGATAGATAGATAGATAGATAGATAGATAGACAGATAGATAGATAGATGGATAGATGGATGGATGGATGGATGGATGGACAGGTAGATAGATAGATAAATAGATAGATAGATAGATAGATAGATAGATAGATAGATAGATAGATAGATAGATAGATAGATAGATAGATAGATAGATAGATAGATAGATAGATAGATAGATAGATAGATGGATGGATGGATGGATGGATGGATAGATTGATAGATAAAGATAGATAGACAGACAGACAGACAGACGGATGGATGGATGGATGGATGGATGGATGGATGGATGGATGGATGGATGGATGGATGGATAGATAGATAGATAGATAGATTAGATAGATAGATAGGCAGACAGACAGACAGACAGACAGATAGATAGATAGATAGATAGATAGATAGATAGATAGATAGATAGATAGACAGACAGACAGACAGAGAGAAAGACAGACAGACAGACAGACAGACAGATAGATAGATAGATAGACAGGCAGTCGGATAGATAGATAGATAGATAGATAGATAGATAGATAGATAGATAGATAGATAGATAGATAGATAGATAGATAGATAGACTACCAAAAGACTTAAGACAATGACCCAGAATTCCATTTCCCAACAATTTAAAAGCCATTCTGTCTCTGTCTAAGGTTACACGTACCGGTGTGTCTAGCGCCATTTCAGAATTGATCACAGTTAACGGTGAAGGCAGACAGGAATGAATTATTCACACACTATAACTATTCCCTGTCCTGGCCGTTCACTTTATCTTTTGATCTCGGAACTGAACAGTTATGTCTGACAGTCTAACAATGAATATCGCGCTGGATTGGCATCTCAGTAGAAAAGAATTCCAGACACAAAATTATATGAGAAAATAAAGTAAAAGACCCGGGGGTTGGGGCGGTGAAGTGGAAATTACTAGCACTTTGTGAGCGTTATCAGGTCGACATGCTTTGTCTAAACTCGAACTCAGACTGACATTGGCTGCCTGATATTTGGATGCTATCTGCAGTGTCCCCGCAGAATCAGGGGAGGTAAACCCAACCAAACAAATCGGAACTACAACCAAAAAAACGTCCTCCAGTGAGATTCACAAATAGACTCACCAAGAAGTTAGCGTGTCCTTACATAATAAACATATCTCTTCAATTTACACACAGAAAAGAAAAGCCAGCAAAACCTGTGGACTTCACCGAGAAGATTGACATACCACAACAAAACCTCCTCACAGCGCATCAACTGACCAGCTAACCAGAACTGAAGACGAGCAGGGAGAATCCATTTGACCCCATTTCAGAATCCACACGCACCACTACCACAACCCCCCATGCCCCCGTCTCCACTGCAAGGCCCTCTTGCCCTCAGCCTCCCCTCGTCCACAGGGATGAAATCGGAGATGCGAAACCACGGAACTTCAAGGAAACGTCTGTCACCCCTGTCATTGACCCAAGCCAGATTAAAACGGAACTCATGTGTGATGAACCAGTTGCTATTTTCAGATCCGTCCTAGATACTCACCCCATTTTTTTCTTTTCATTTTTTTTCCATTGACGTTCGTCCTCCGTGGAGAGGGAGACAGAATAAGCCTAATGGCTTGTTTACACTAGCAGATTTTAGGAATAGAAAAAAAGGAATGGAAGACTGTGTGGGAAGAACTCTCCTGGCTTTCCGACTTTTGCTTTCCGATTTCCCCCTTCGAAACATGACCAAAACAAACGATGCGCATCGCTTCTCATTCAGAAAACGGACCAGTGTAAACAAACAACGTTTCGAAGGGGGAAATCGGAAAACAAAAGACGGAAAGCCAGGAGAGTTCTTCCCACACAGTCTTCCATTCCTTTTTTCTATTCCTAAAACCTACCAGTGTAAACAGGCCATAAGCGCGCAGCAGTTATTTGTTGCGCTGTAGTTTCCCTTTCATTTTTTGAAATTCAAGTGAACGAATGCATATCCGCACACACGCCAGACACGGGCACATTACAGTGTTAACGCAAAACATTAAACCAAGACACAACTGCAATACGACAGAGAGTCACATGTGCGAGACTAGTCTAAGGATAGAATGATAGGAGAGGATCTCCGATGCTGTTTTGGGTAGTCATGACGAAAGGCGGGAAGTGAGGGGTGAAAACATGACAGGGATACAATAATTATTATTGGGGGACAAGGTGGTCTAGAGGCAAGGTGCTCGCCTCTCATGCCAAGGCTCCCGGGTTCAAAACCCGGCCGGTGCAGGCATGTTGGAAGTTTCGGATTTTTCTCATATTTTCCTGTCCCTGATCCTATTGGGGGATAGGATCGAGTACCTAGTCTTCTCGGATAAGGACGAAAAAATTCGGAGGGCCCGTGTGCACGTTGCGCACGTTAACGATATCTTGGCAGTTGAAAATCGAAAAGAGCAGGCCTAACAGGCCGCTGCCCGGGCAAAATTAAATGAAAAATGTATCGCTACCATTCCACCCCCTCCCCCCAATCTCCACCCCCCACCCCCCTCCACCTCCCCCCCCCCCAAATAACTGCCGACCGGCGCTGCACTGTGGCGACGACGTGCCTGTCCCAGTTGTAACAGGGCTGCAATGGCACGAAGGCAAATTTCCGGAATGGGATTAAAGAGTTATACAAAATACAAAAATACTCCCAAAAATCACAATATTATGTAATTATTATATCACATTGGTGGCCTACGACACACGCATAAGCAAGCACATAAACATACACAGCACGATTCTCATGTTTATTGTCTCAAGCAACGGCAAAAGCAGTGCAAAGGATCCACTTCCGTTCAACATGTTTTCCAAGGAAACATATAACAAGACAGTAATCTCTCACCAAAGCAATAATTCATTTGACAATAACAACATAAGAAAACACACAGGAAGGGAGATAACGCAAAACATCACAAGGGGAGGATAAATCGGGACAGAATAACAAGGCTTCTTTTTGAAACTGGGGCCGGAAAGCATGATTTTTTTTCCGTACCAGCTTTAGCAAATTCAGGAGCGGGGCAGTAACACATCCCCAAACACAGGACAGCTCCAACACATCCCAGGGGTTTTTCTGTGACGTTTAGAGTCATATTAGGCACAGTCCAGAGATTGCAGCAACCATGGCAGTGTTCGATAGGACGAGAAACTCCTTAGCCGATGACCTGTGTTTGGGGGTGTGTTGCTGCCCCGCTCCTGAATTCGCTAAAGCTCGTACGGACCTTGAATGTCGAAGATCCTAAGATTAACTCAAATTAGTGGAGAAATGTTAACTCTTGAAATAATAAGATAAATAAGCGAAAACCCGGGGATTAAAAAGTAGTTTAAGACATTTTGAAAATGAGATTTCAGTTCGTGTGAAATCGATTTTATGCTTCCTTATTCCCCAATTTCAGGTCATTAACCATGACAGTTTACAAACTGGACGGCTGATCTATGCGTTGAAAACCACAGCAAGCAGAGCAAGTCAAGGGATCGAAATAAAGCTTAGGTTGTCATATGTCATGTCTTGGATCTTTCATGACTATTTCATGTTGTTGGTTTTTTTTTCCTGTGTTTCTCACTGAAACACTAATTTTGTCTAAGCCAAGCTTGTCACCCCTCGGACCACAAAGCTGAAATAAAAAAGGGTAATTAAATTGTATCACAGAGTAACTTAAGAGGGGAGGTCGGGTGGAGTGAATAGCTTGTAGTAAAGACTGCTCTTAGATTGAAACTCCGAAAATGAACGAACATAATCCAACGTAACATAGCTGAAAGGTTGATAGTTTCAATACATGTACCACGAGTCTCTATCTTGTCTGTTGAAGGCACCATTACAAAAAAGAACGTAAAACCCGATGGGGGAAACTTAGGAGAGGCGAGGGAGAGACAGCTTGGACTGTAAGTGCAATGGAGTAACTCTACCCAAGCCGGTGTGTCAGTGCAGAGAACAGAGAGGTCTCTTGTCCAAGGTCAGCGTGCTCCAGAACCCTTTATGAATAGATAATGTCCACTTCGTGCACTGGCATATAAACAATTTTTTTCATTTTCCAAGAGAGAATTTGAAAATCTTGGTCATTTTTGGTAATTCACGGATGTGGCAAAAACATTTCTTAGTATAATTTCAAAACACGGCGGTCTAGAAGCTAGGTGCTCGCTTCTCACGCCGAAGACACTGGGTTCGAATCCCGGTCGGTGCAGGCAGGTTGGAATTTTTGGATTTTTCTCATATGTTCCTGTCCCTGCTCCTCTGGGAGATGGGATCGAGAACCTAGTCTTCTCGGATAGGGTCGAAAACTTCGGAAGACCCGTGTGCACGGTTCGCACGTTAAAGATACCTTGGCAGTTGGAAATTGAAAAGAGCAGGTCGAACAGGCCGCTGCCCGGGCAAAAATAAATAAAATTTATCCCTACCACTCCCCCTCCTTCCCCCTCATCCCACCCCCTCTGCTCCAGTTGCAACTGGGTTGCAATGGCACTGTGGTAAATTTCACAAAATACAAAATACAAATACGAACTATAAAGATATCGATATGTCACATTATGAAGATATAGATCTCACCGCCAACAACGACATGATAGCAAAGAACTGAAAATCGGCTAAATCATTAATTCTCCAGTTCGTGAACTGGACGATAAATTATTTATTAGTATCCATTGTAGATCATTATGTCATTTGCCTGGCACTGGTAATTGTCTATGAGTGTTATTGTATTACCATGGAAACCCTGCATATCGATGTGTTTATAATCTGCACACCTGCACGAAAAACAGAAACAAGCGGTAATTGGTTCTGACCCAAAGAAGAGCCTGGCGACGAAAAAAAAAAAATGTGGGTGACGAACCCCGAGAGTCCATGAACTCGGTATGGCCGGGGTTGTTGGAGATGCCAGGAAGTTAAAGACCGAAACATCTCAAGAAAGAAGCCACTCTTCCTCTGAAGATCATCATCTGCCTCGCTCCACCTGGGGAGTTTCTTACCACTGCTACTGGCGTATTTGAAATATTCTTGTGCGATTGATAATGTTTCCATTCACCAAGAACATCAGTCACGCTAGTCCCAAGCTGCCCGTTAAATTTAACAAGAAATTTGAACAGAACTCTCTCGAAATTCCTGAAAGACAAACGTATTTTTGAAGTTAAAAATATAGAATAAAAATATGAAGAAACTCCTGTGTATGTAGTTCTGAATTTCATGAGCATAAATTTTTCTGTTAGTAAAAATGGCTCTTATCAGGGGCTTGTAGTATTTTTCATTGCAACCTGTAGCTGATCAGCGAGCACAATTCAGTATTTTCTCTGCTTGGCGATGTGATCAGACCGCGATCTCATAGCAATGGCGGACAAAAGTATATCTAGGGTCGTCTGGGCAATGGCCGGGGTATCGCCAGTTTTGTAAATTGTACAGGAGAGCTATTTGAAAGTTTGACATGAAGTATCAAATGTCTATTACGACTTTTAAAGCCTTATCAATAATTAGGTCAGTTAATTCGATAATGGAATTCACATCATGTCAAAATGTAGTCCTTACCAAGGCGAAACAAAATAAAGCAAAAAAAAAAACAACAACACAAAAAACAACTTGAATATTTTCCAGTTAGGTGTTTGCGCAGGCCCCCTCGATACGCAGGTTAAAGGAAATAAACATTCATTTCATTGTTGTCACTAGTCGACCATAATCCAGGTTGCACTAAGAGTTCACGCGAGTGCATGAGTTGTTTACTGGATCGAACTTGTTGATCGTGATTTGGGTCTCGAGGAGGGTGAGCTAATCATTACTTTCGCGAGGTCATCAGTTGTTATGAGACTGCAGTATTAATTTGCAAGTTGTGTATTTCAGAACCAAATTGAGGCTAGAGGGGTAGAGTGGACTTCGCCGCCGTCATCATGCAGAATTGCTAGGCATATAAAATAGCTGGAGCCGATTTAGGGTTAGTTCCAAGTGGAGATGTAATGCATCCAGCCACGAGCGAATTCGGCGGGCCCAGCCAGAGTGAGGCATGGGACGAAGATAAAAGGCGTACTATAACATCAAGCAATTGTACTGACGATGAGAGCTGGACTTGTATGAACTCCAGGTCTTGGTATCAGACTGATAGTACACAAGGGACACTCAGAATTCCGTCCGCTTTGCCGGACGGCCAGTTGTAAGTTTGGTAACCAAAAACCGTTCTGTTGTAGGGAGCATCCTTAGAGAAGAGAAAGAAACGAACTGTTCTCCAGAGACGAACTGTTCTTCCCAGTAGATGTATTCTACAATATGTTAGAATAGCGAGTCGTTGATATTAAATAGTAATAGGAATAGTCGTTACTAGCTCGACATTAATAATAACTTTGTTGAAGGGCAGGGTAGAAGCCTGTCCCTCATACTAGAAGCTACTTGAACATTAGTAATGTTTATTGTATTTAATTGAGCCTCCCTTAGGGAGGAAGAATGTAGAATGAGAGAATGACTTACTGTTATATAGTCTGACTATAAAGTAGTTGGTTAGATTTTGGCTTTTGTAATTCCTTTTGTGTATTGATACCATTCACAGATTTATAACTTATGCAGTCGAACTTATTATTTTAATAGATTATCTGGCCCTGCAGGCTTGACCAAACTAACATCCATAGTTTGTCATCATTTACTTGTGTGTTTTTCTGAGGTTGAGTGTCCGAGGTGAGAGTGTGAGCAGTCGAGTGCTATATCCCTACAGCACATCACTCACCTTGTGGCAAATGTGGTACATGATTATTATTAGCTTTATTTCAGGGCAATCTGACATAACGACGCGGAAAGAAACCATTAGGCTTGTGGTTTGAGTTTGAATTTGAATTCGGTTTTACAGCGTGTCGGCGCGATAAGGGCCACTTAGCGCTCTTCACGGTCTATTTGGGTACACATTCTTTATTTCTGTTTCGTATTCAGAACTTGTGGCACACTGAATCAAGTATGTTATACGTCTGGTTTGTCTCAATACGCGAGGGCTCTGTTTCCGCAACCGGACTCAAAGACAGTATAGAAGCGACTGAACAAGTGAGACAGTTTGGTTTCTGTCTCGTCAGCTGGCGAGGGCCCGTGTATTTCCATAGGCGGCATCTCACACTGAAACCCGCGAGGAAATAGACGTGACTCAGTGCCACTCCAGCCTTACATCATTCCCTGTGGTAAGATTTGTGGGTGTGGACGGAAACTCTCAACACTGCCCAGTTTGACATTTAGACCAAGTTCAAAGATGTTTTTTGTTCTTTCACTCAGACATAATACATCAGACATTAAAGTAAAGGAAAATCAATGAACCAGGATGGAATTCCATATTTCGAGAAGTTGGCTTGGATATTAATGTTGAAAAATTGGTGTCCATTCGAGCTGAATATTCGGCTTTCTGTAGCGAAGCAAAAATCCAGGAGCCGAATAAAAAAAAAAATTCAGCCTACCGTGGCGAATAAGTTAATTTGAGAGGTCTTTTCCACATCAACCGAGTTTATGACCATTAACTTAGCTTAATCTGTTAACCCTCGTGTGGACAACATGACGTCTGTGTCAAACATCTCTCTCTCTCTCTCTCTCTCTCTCTCTCTCTCTCTCTCTCTCTCTCTCTCTCTCTCTCTCTGTTCCGACTTTTTGTGGGTTGTTTGTTTGGTTTTTTTCACCCCCTCCTCATTTACTTTAGGAAATACATGCTAGTGGCATTCATTACCTCTGACGTGGCCCCGGTCATCAACAGTATCTGGAAGTCCACATTTTTACATCTTTTTCGTAGTTGTAAACTGTCGTACCAGACGATCTTGCCAGAGGTCTAGAGAGTACAAGGTACTGGCCATTTCCCTCCTTAATGAGACGTTGTCTCCACCTCTGTCAGTCTGTCTCGTGGTTCATCATCCTGTATTGGTGCCAGGCTTTCCGGCTAATGGACACTGGGATATAGAGCTGACACTAACCTTGTTTTGCTTGCTTGTTTGGGGGAGGGGGGTGAAATTTAAAAGTGTAGAGAGGTAATCGGGTGGAATGTAGAGACGTCAGTTTTAAAGGCCAGAATTGATTCGGTCCCCTCGGGTAGGTCGGTTGGTACATCATGA
Organism: Onchidella celtica; assembly: GCA_963931925.1. NCBI lineage: Eukaryota > Metazoa > Mollusca > Gastropoda > Systellommatophora > Onchidiidae > Onchidella > Onchidella celtica. Next base: position 53,381,699 of record OZ007567.1, on the reverse strand, counting down.
CGCTGTGAGACTGCTTTTGAGACACATTCTTGAAATAGTGTCGGTAAGAAGCTTTATTGAAAACGTCTTTGAGATGAAACATTGTAAATAGCACGGATAACCTCAAGTTTAAAAAAAGACAGAGCATATCAAATGTAAAATTTTAAGGTTAAGTTAACCTACAGCTCGTTGAAGTTTTTTCCTTCGAGTGTATTATTAAGTTATCAGTTTCATTTTCCAATTTCCTCGTGAAAGATTCCCATTTTTGGGCTGAATCCAATTTCGATTTTAGCTTTAATCTTCTTTTTCTATGTCTCCTTATTTGGCTTAAGCTGGCTTCGGTTCGCACGTCATAAAAGCATGCAAAAAAATCATGCTAAGACCTTGTGTACATGATAATGCGAGACATTGTGTACATGAGAATGTGAGTCATTTTGGTGCATGAGAATGTGAGACGGTGTGTACGTGAGAATGTGAGTTGTTGTGTGTATGAGAATGTGAGACACTGTGTACATTGAGAATGTGAGCTGAGACACTGTGTACATTGAGAATGTGAGACGTTGTGTACATGAGAACGTGAGACACTGTGTACATGAGAATGTGAGACGTTGTGTACATGAGAATGTGAGGCGTTGTGTACATGAGAATGTGAGGTGTTGTGTACATGAGAATGTGAGACACTGTGTGCATGAGAATGTGAGACACTGTGTGCATGAGAATGTGAGACACTGTGTACATTGAGAAACTGAGACATTTTGTGCACGAGAATGCTCGACAGTTTGTACATGAGAACGTGAGACATTGTGCACATGAGAATGTGTTATGCGCTTGACCGTAAACTCAGCCCATCCCATGTCTCATCTCTGTAAAGGTACTGGTGACACAATGAGTCGTCTGTTTTGCGTCAGTCCTGACTCAGTGCAAGAAGCCTCTCTTTCCGCGAGCCGTCTCGAGACAGTTGTGACGCGCCCTGACTAGTACGACAGAATTGTACATGTCTTGCCATTGTGCGAGGTCCCGGCTTAACTCAGTCATAGTTCTCATCTCATTGTAAAGCCCAGTCAAAATAGTTTTGACTCATTGCACCACCAGTTAATGACCTAATTATGTGAGGCTTTGAGCTTTTTTTCAAGCGGCGTTCCTGTCTCGACAATCTCCAAAAGGTGGTCACTACTGTATCAGAGAAGAGATTGTATTGTGTAACTGACTCCAACACCCGGAACTACGCTATAATTATCGCAGGGAAACCCGGCGGTGACATGTCAGATACAGGATGGAATAAACCATGCTGGCATTCATTTTATAGTAATGAGGAGAGTGTTGTTCCCACCTAATATTATTCACACATATGCACTCACACACATATGCGCACACATACAGAGACAAGCGTACGCAACATGCACTCAAAAGGAACATTGTTCTCATAGGACTAGCCAGTTGTCAGTAGCGAGATCTGCGCGGATAAGAAAATGCTTTGAAGTAGCCAATGTAAGACATAATGATAACAATAATCATCATACTTTAATGGAGTTAGAGGGCGAGCATGTATGCACCTAAAACGCCGTGGCTACCTGACTAAAAATTAATGAAACTTGGTGTCCTGCCACAATTTTTTATGATAAATTGCGTGGACACATCCATTCTGGACAAATGTCGTTTATGGACACTAAAATGAGACGCATTTGCATGGAGTAAAATGAAAAAGTATGACTGGAAATCTAGTGGTGACCACATGACCACCGTTCTACGAGCGGCACGTTAGCTAGTAATAATAATTATACATGTACATGAAATGATACTTCCCATTTAAATAGTGCTCTATACGGTTAACGACAAGGCTCTGGGAGGCTTTACAACATTTACTTCATACCTATTCTGAGTCGTTTGAGTTTGAGTTTGGGTTTAAAGGCACGGCTGCACGTTAACGGCCACTTTGTGTCTCTCACGGTTTTTTATTCTGAATCACAAACAAACTTACGCGCACACGCACCCGATTAAGTTGATGTAATAAATAATAAAAACAAAGATAAGATAAGAAAAAGACGAACACATGGGTATTAGAGCGTAACAGTATGACTCTCCAGCTGATGTTTAAAAATCGCTAAATATTCAGTCTCTCTCACAGATTGAGGCAGAGCATAGACAGACATTGCCCAAGTGTAAACACTCAAGGGAAAGCCAATGAGAAATTCGGTGAGTGAAATGTTTGAACAGCAACTTGAAATCTTCAGGCTGCAGTTTGTTAGCGAACACAACTAGATATAGCCATAATTCTAAGCTTGGAATTAAAATACTAAAATAAATAAAATGGCAATATAATCTGGGGTGCACAGAGAGCGAGATACTATTTTAATCTTATTTTCGTGTGTTGAGTAATATTTAAAAGGCTAGGTATATTTGGGCCGCATACGGCCTAAACAGCACAAAACCCTGGTGCCGAGTTATTTGGGCCGATAGTGCGAGTTTGCAGTTTGCCCTGTTCTGACTTTTTTTTTTTTTTTTTGAAAACAGAATGTGTCCGTACAATATTGCCTAAAGGTAGCGTCAATCACCACCGCATTTTCCGGTAGCCGGTAGCGTCAACAAAGATAGTAGACAACTCTACTATCTTTGGCGTCAATTACTAATACTACCGCATTTTGCGGTGGGATCGCTGCCCCAGCCCCTATTCGCCTGATTAGTCAATCTGACTACCGCCCATTGATACAAACTGACTAGACCCTCACGCCCCCAGGTCCATCTGACCATTCCAATGCACACTTGAATCCACAATCCGTATTCCGCGGTGGCAATTGACACTCCCTTGCCTAAAATATCTTCGGCCCAAATAGCACAGTACCGGGTTGTATAGGCCGTATTCGGCCTAAATATACACTTCCTATTTAAAATCTGGATTTTCCATGTTTTCTTCAAATATGTTACTTTTTCACATGCGCAGTTGGATCTCATATGATGTCACCATAATTTGTCTCGAGTACCTTCGTCCGAGGACAGACCAAAAATAATGACCAGCAGCGAACTGGCTCCTGGCAATATTTAGGACCGGAGCGCGGTGGCCAGTTTTGATCGGCCGACAAATTGGATTGTGGCGTCACAACATGATCAAATACTTTCACAACAGCAGCGGCAACTACTGCAACAACCACAACAACAATAACAACAACAACGACGACAACAACATCAGCGAAAGCAACCACAACAAAAATGATGTACGGTTTCCCAATTGCACACTGAATAGATCCCTCATTCCATGCAATTCCCAAACCTGGTAAACATTGTGGCCACAAATAAAATGTTTACTCCTCTAATGGCGTCCAATTTCTCAACTTTTTCCTCCCTTCTATCTCTCCACCGTTCTTTCCCTTTCGCTCATCAGCTATCTGTCTCTCCCTGTCACATTCTATCTTGTCTCTCTCACTCCGCATTCAGCTCACACTTGTCCTCTTAATGTCCGTTTTCTTTCCAAACAGACACTTTTTCTTAAATCATCAGCCCAGCTTTTATTTTTTCCCCTTTTCATTATTATTCGCTCCCCAATCTTGTTCTGTCACTCTCCTTCTCTCTCTCCTATGCGGGGGATGAGTGGGCCCTTCTATCTAGTAGGGCTCTTCTGGCCTATCATTCTTTTGTATTTTACTATCTGTCGTTTTGCTACTTCCTGACATAGTATGAACGTTCTTGTGTTGACGTGCTGGCTCCAAGCCCAAGGCTAACCCAATCTCTTTCTTACTTTCGACAGTTCTCTCAGTCTCTCTAGTCCTTTGTTTCTCCTATTATTTCTTTGTATTATTTTTTTTCATGTTCTTCTCCTCTCACACGTTCTCTCTCTCTCTCTCTCTCTTTCTCTCTGACATACACAGTCTCTCTATCGATCTCTTTCTCTCCCAGTCTCTCTCTTTCTTTCTCTCTCCTTTTTCTTTCTGTCTCTCTCACTCTCTCTCTCTCAAGCATACAAACTCTCTCTGCCTCTGTCTCTCTGTCTGTCTGTCTGTCTGTCTGTCTGTCTCTCTCAATATCCTTTCGAATCAACCCACCAATCTCACATGTTATGCCCTCTTCACCTGTCAAGCCTCGGGTCTCTGCCGTTGCCAGTTCTCTGCCTGCCTGCATATATTAATCTGTACTCTAATTCTCTGTTTCTCTATCTCTCTTCATGCAATTTCAAGCATTCAGCTGTTTTCTTGTTGTTGTTTTTTTTTCTCATTATTTTAGCTGACCTCGCAACTTTATGTACAATTTAAAACATGTTTTTCTTAGTTGAATTCTGCTTCTCTTTCACTCCCCCCTGCTGACTAATTAGATTTTGCTTATTCACATTTTTTCACTTGTTTTTCTTTCTTTCCTTTACTCTCCACCCTCAGTCTGTTGAACTGTCTGTCTGTCTGACTGTCTGTCTATCTGTGTCTGTCTGCCTGTGTCTTTATTTCCCCTCTCTTTACTCTGTCTTTCTCTCTCTCTCTCTGTTTGTTTGTTTGTCTGTCTGTCTGTCTCTCTTTCTTTCTTTCTTTCTTTCTTTCTTTCTTTCTGTCTCTTTCTCTCTCTCTCTCCCTTTCTCTCTGACTGTATTTGTTTGTCTGTTTGTCTCTCTCTCTTTCTTTCTTTCCATCTCTCTCTTTCACTCCTCTGCCTTCACACTTTTCCTCAATACCCGCTTTCATTACCATCAGAAGACTGACATTATAAAGAACGGCCCGGCCACTTCCACATAACATAACCTCTTTGCTTCGGCATCCCTTTACGTCCAGTACACAGTTACATACAATTGTGTTATGTACAGTGTACATAATTGTCCACGAGTATGCAGATGTGAGTGTGTATAATGTTATTTTATTATACAGATAACACATGTGCTGAATGTTATATCCCGGACTCCAGAAATCCTACTGTATTCATCAGATGATCAGCCTAGAAATCATTACAAAAAGAAAAATAAATCGTAATTATAAAACAACAATCTTTCTCGAGCCATTTTTCATTATCCGATAATGACATTTGTTTTTATTCCAGAATGTTCTATTAACCTGACACCCAGAGCTGATGGAATAGCTCGCTTTTTATTATTCTTTATAATGATTTCGTATTTAAGACACAATGCGTTTGATTAAAAGCGTAATAACACGTGTTATCACAGTTGTGCTCAGCAGTGTATTTTATAATCTATCATAGGAATGTTCTCTTATCAGAGTCCCGATTGATGAAGTCGCATAAAATGATTCTGTAACTCATTATTACTTAATCAGCGGCAAAAGAAACTCTGCAGGTCGGGAATCAGACGGAACACTGTGAGGATGAGGATGAGGATGAGGCGCATGAGGATTTTGAAAAGTTGCCACGTAGCAGTTTGACAAGACATCAAAGATACAGTCAAAATGGCTGAACTTTCGCCCTAGGACACATCGTTTTCATGTCCAATCCTTTCTTTCCCATAGCTCAAATGGAATTTCGCGATCCCCAGGTCCGTTTAGGAGCTAATTATTCCTCCCGTTGTAGATCTCAGCCGGCGATGATGGACATCTGAGATAATCAATGTCTACATCTGGCCCATGTCAGCAATGCAAAGCTGATCGAATAAAGTCGATTAGCATGTTGCAGGGCCTACCTGAATGTTCTCACTGAGCCCAAATCAAGTTGATGTTTGCGGTTTGAGCCGGTAGAAACACGGTGGCTAATCAAACCGTTTCTGTCTCAGACCTGAGAATACGTTTTTATAAATAGAGATATCTCATTTCCGCCTTATCGCGAAGCTAGGTCGCTGCGGTAGACAAGAACTGAAAGAAACCGCCTTCACCAAAAGATAGTGTGCGTCTGTTTTCTGTGGTTAGTTCATATTTTTGGGCTGATTGAAACTATTTAGAGTTGTTTGAAAGTTCTTACGCCCCGTGAAAATGCACAAACGGGTATTGTATACCGCAGTGACCTACTTTCCGCTCTATGCTAACAGTGGTTTCGCGGCCCCTCCCGTGTCTGGCAGTGTAGATCGACCTTGAGATCGACCTATAGTGAAACCTTTCTGTACATACATACTCTCTGACCAAACTCACGCAATGCAAGCCTTGCCTTAGCTCCTTGAAGTGCGTAAATTGATGTACCTGGTTGAGTTGCCAACTCAAAACAGCTCTTTTCATGGCTACACACAGCTCTCTTCTCAGGACTAAAGAAGAAAAAAGAAGCAGGAAGAAGAAGAAAGCTAAGATGAAACGACAAAAACAACAAAAAGAAAAGTGAGGTGTTGAATGCCCAGTGCAGTCAATCTTGAAATAGAAAGATCTGCATACGAGCACCTGTTTGGGTTACCCGATTTCAACCTTTTACATGAAAACAGGTGTATCAGATAATAATATATTGTCAGGAGGGAACTTTGGTGATCCATCGAGGGAGATTTAACATAAACATTTCACTTCAATGGGTTTAATCCACGTTGAAAGTACATTCACAAATTTAGTTAGTTCTCATTTACAGAAAAACACAAAGATCCATGCCACTGCCTAGGACTACTATTGTTGTTTAAAGCCTTATGACACTGTTGGCCTGTTGTACACCAACAGAGAGGCAAAGTGTCCTCTGCATACTCCCCAATGTGACCAATGATGTGTACAAAGTCAGCAACATTGTTTGAGGTGATGGATGTTCTGTTTGCTCTGTGACTCATGGGGAAAAAACCAAGGAGGTTATAAATAGCACGTGCTATTTATAACCTCCTTGGGAAAAACAAAACAAAGAAACCACCTTCCACACACGTTGTTTTAGAAAGCAACGCACAAACGTCAGTCAAGTTCTTCTGGCATCAATTTGTTGTGTTACCGAAAATAACCGTGTGGGCCAATCTACATCAAATTCACTTTTAACATCATTTTATAGAATGGAATGTTCTATCTTTCAATCTTGGTTTTAAATATTTACCACTAAAAGTGTTTTGTTTCTTTCGTCACCACAAAATAGACACTGGGCGAAAAACAAAGTGATCTTATTTCTTTCTTTTTTTTTCCCGTGCCTTATAAATTTTACTTTTGGCCTGACTGGTTGTTTTTCCATAACACGGCATCACTGTCTGTGTAGTGACTGTTGTTAGGGGACCGTGGTATTGTACATAGTAATCTTTTCCTGAACAGTGAACACAATTCTTGTTTTCACTATTCGGCTTTGCAATAAGACTACGGTCCCCGAACAAGTCTAAATGTCATGCCTGAGCGCAAGATCCCCAACCCTCCTCGGCCTTTTCAACTCTTTCACACTCAACTTTTCACATTATCTGATCATCTATTCAACCAATGAGTGAGGCATTCAAGTAGACACAAACACGTGTTTCATTATTCTGTTTGTGGCCATTGAGACAGATTCGAGAGATTTTTTAATCAATTTGACCCAGAAATAAATCATGAACTAAAAACACTTCGAATTCTTTGGGAACAGACAAAAAATATTGAACATTTCATTTCACCAGCGTAACGCATAACAAACAGTTTAGAGGGAGAGAACTTTTTTTTTTTTCTTTCACTGTGTTTTCAGAAATTGTAATCGGTAGAAATTCTTCAGCCGCACAGCATAGAACGTGTATTTCACATTGTCTAGTTCTGCTTGGCGTACAGCATAAAATATGTAGCCTACCAGTATTTCCAGTTCTGAGGTGACTTCACTGATTTGGAGCCAGTAGCTATAATTGCTAAGTGCCTGGACAAACAAAAATCTCAAGCGTTCAACAATGACTTTGGGGCTTTGTAACACAGCGCTGCAGCGGAGATTTGAAACGAATTAGTTTTGCTTTGTTTTGTTTCAGATTTTTTACGTTTTGATAATCCAAAACGTTAATGTAGTTATAAATGAAATAATTAAAGTTAATAACCTTATCGCAGCAACATCTTGTTGGCGAGAAAAGTTGGAATAAACTGATTAGCTGTGTAGAATAATTATTCCCGTGTGAGAGTGAGTGTCGAGTTCGCTTCCATACAACGTCAGCAATGTGGAATTGTTCAAACAGAGAGATGTGTGTGTTACACGTCATTTCTATTTTCAGCACATGCACAATCCATTCATTTTGGCACGGGACTCTGACTGGGCCGAACGTTAATGATTGATCTGGTTCTATATTCTGAGTGGCATGAAGCCCGAGGAGGCGGGGAGGGAATGGACAAGAGAGAAGGAGAAAAGGGGTGGGTGGATAAGGAAAATGCGTAGACGAAGGAGTAAATCCTCATCGTTCCCCAAGACTGCAGTAACTCAAAAATTGGAAAAATCAATGTTTATAGATGCTTAACTTACATTGAACACCGCATGGAAGGATCTTGGTTATAGACTCTTAAGCCGAAAAATAATCGAATAACAAAAAGTCGTCAGCAGTGGACCAGTAGTGCTAAAATAAAATACTTTTTTGCTTCTCCTGAAAAGTAGTCAAAACCAGTTACTACAGTTTTAGCGACCGGTGACCAGATTTCCCAGACGTTATTCGTATCGGGCAATAATGATGCTATTAAATCTGTTTAGAGTTTGCCTGATGGGGTGGTTTTTTTCTTGGGTGTGTGGTTAGCTTTAAAGACGGTGGTTGTGGCCCCAGGTAAAAAACCACATCTGGAATTCTCGTTACCATCAGAGTTAAAAGAGATCTTGACTAAGAGAAGGTTTTTGTTTTTTTTTTGCGCATAAAATGCTAGCGGGGCTTTCTGAGATTCATTGATGGAAAATGTTCTTGCTTATTTTATAACTGGCTCCATCTGAACACATCAATAGTTTTATGATCTTTCTGTGTCCACAAAGACATCACAAACAGAACTAAACGGTGGGTCTGAAATGAATTTTTTTTTTAATCACATAGAAAGAAGTAAAAATAAAGTAAAAACAAACACACACACACACACCTACACACAGAAACAGGGAAATACAACCCCCCACCCTTCCACTATAATTACGCAATTGGGAATCGAACGCTTAGATTTTCGCTTAGCAGGTAAATGCACTGACAGCTAAGCAGTGACACACCAATCAGAGCGGGTCATAAATCTGAGCCGAATCTCAGACGCTGCAAATGCAATCTATCTCTTGTGCAAATGTAAATTTATACACGTCCTTGAATAGTCAAAATGTGGCTAAAGGAAAAGGCTGTATGTAGCTTCAAGCCTTGCTGCGACGCCACAGATTTTCTGTTTTGTTTTGTGTTTATTGTCAAAGTCCTTGAACAGGTTTACAATTTATCTGGGTATACAGGACATTTTCCCTTACTGGTTGACAAACATAATCAATCTTCACTTGTCCAAAGAAATAATGGCTGTCCTCATTTTGGCCTTAGCCATAGGGCTTGGAAACGAAACCTAGTTTCTAGACACATCGTCAGACTTCGCCTAGGGAGTAAAAGAAATAACCAGACTTAAACATCTTGTAAGCCTCTCTTTTTATGGAATCAGTAAAATTAGATTCCGTTTTAAATCTTCCCGACGAAGAGCTCACTTTCAGTACTATTCTTGTCCATGAATCAGCCATATGTTTATCATTGTTGTCATGGTGATAACCTTAGCCCTACAACTGCTGATACCTATATACAATTGCTGATAGCTGGAAAAATCAGCTCGTAGAGCCAACGAAATTAGTTTATCAGAACTGTTTACGTTTTTGAGGTTCCCATGTTTATGGAAGTTCCAAATGCTAAATTCTAAACACTCACAGTTTCACTGCGAGTAATTTATCTATGGCAGCACTGGGCTTAAAAATGTTAATCTGTCCTGTAAACAAGAAGTTTATTTAATGTCTGATTCGATGATTATTAATCATTTTTACATACTTTGAGTTTACTGACTTGATTGAGCTTTTTAGAACCAACAGCAGATTTGACAGTTTTGCCCAGTCCAATGAAAGCACTTCTGAAACGTAGCCAAACATTTCAACAAAACTAGGCGCGCATTTGCGACTTCCTGTCGTGTTGCATTCACGTCTTAGTTTCATGTTCTTCTCCTCTCTGCGATTAGCCCCTTGTCTCATATGTGTGAGCAACTCTATTCATTGGCCTTCGGGTTTGAGTTTGGATTTTACAGCTCGACGGCCCAATAACGGCCACTTCGTCCTTAGATTAAAAACAGCAATGCAGTGCTGCCTGCGACGTGACTCCATGGCAACAGTCACATCCCTGCCAGGAACCTGACGGAAATCCGACGCTTAGGACTGACGTCAAGTTTGTAAATAGGAATGACAGTATTCCTACCTAGATCCGCTGGTTACGACATCGCTCGGACGTCGGTTTGATGTCGGAAACCCGCCCCTACTGTGGTTTGTTAGGGGGCCTTAATATGTTACGCAGTAAACTATAGCTGAATAGTGAATACAGTTTTCTGTATCCGGCTTTGTAATTAGACAACGCCCCCTCCGCCCAACAAAAGCCTTATCTCATAATTAGTGCCTTTATCGCCAGGCAAGGTTTATTGAACTACCTTCATTTGGGATTTAAAGAAAAAAAAGTATATTAATATTCTACATGTACAGTTGTGGATGGAAAGAAACAATCTTTGCAATGAGGAGATTAATTTGCTTGGCCATTTTTGCTCACCCACAGACAATGGGTCATCAGGAGGGAATCAAACGCGTGTAGGAGTTTAATCACGGTCGTGAATGATGTGAGCAGAAAGAAAAATATTAGCTGGCATTTGCCCAGAGCTAATTTCCTCGCGTCTGTACACAGCAGCAATCAATATTGTCTCCTCGTAAAATAGGAGAAAATAGCGTATGGTAATTTTATTTTCACATGATTTTTTTTTGTTGTCTTTTTGTTTTGTAAAAAAAAAAAGAATTTGTTTGTTTGTGTTTTTGATTGATTTTGTCGCTGCATTTGGTTCTGTTTGTTCTGAATGAGACGTAATTGTTGGAATGAAAATATGAAATACTGGCTTTTATATCCTGCATAACAGAGAGGGGGTTGGGGGGGGGGGGGGATAGTGCGAGATTGAGGGAGAGAGAAGGAGAGGGAGAAGAGAGGAAGTAGGGAAGAAAGAGAAAGAGAGAGAGGGGGTAAAGTGAGAGAGAGAGAGAGAGAGAATAAAGACGGAAAGAAGAGTGAAAGAGAAGACAGAAAAGAGAGAGGGAGAGAGAGAGAAAGAGAGAGAGATAACATTCAGATAAGTGCTAAATCCAGCAAGTGCTAAACATTCGCAGGTTTTGCACTGATCTTCATAGTTAACCGTTTTCATAAACACATCAATTTTTTTTTTCATGAGTTATCTCACATCTACATAACTTTGTGAGTGAAAGTGGGTTTTGATGTCAAACTCGTTTACAATACAATAAAGTGATTCTATGTTTTCAGTTTTTGTCACCTATTCCTGGGCCGGCTTTTTCCAATTGCATGAAAGTGCACATACAACTGTCAGAAATTCCAACTCCAACCGTTGGTGCTTCCTGTCTGATTTATGATTTAACGTTCCATGTTCTGGCTTCTCACACTGAAGTGGTTTCTGACAATTCTAAGTTTGGCTGGTTGAGGATAGAACACGTCGTGATCTCCACAGAATTTTAAAACGTAATTTTGTCTTGTGGCTAAATTTAGGAAGTAAGACTGAGTTGCCATCAGCTGATTCCTTGGAGCGACCGCTTTCAAAGAGGCTCTTGAGCTTGTTAAGAGAGAGAGAGAGAGAGAGAGAGAGAGAGAGAGAGAGAGAGAGAGAGAGAGAGAGAGAGAGAGAGAGAGAGAGAGAGAGAGAGAAAAGAGGCTTAAAAACATCTTTAGTATATTTTTCTTTAAATGAATTGTGACGTTCCTTTCAAATCCAGATTTGAGAATTACCAGATAGAAAATCTGTGTTTGTAGTTTACAAATGAAACAGTTTATGATTGTGAATAATTATGTCGTGATCATAGTTCTTGTTTGTTCCAACTCCACTTTTTGCACAACTGAGAAATTCGACGTTAACCCTTTGCAGCTTTAATAAGGAGTTAGAATAAATCTGAACTGTGAAACAGCTTGATAAGTGCCACAACGTATTTTAAACAAGTGTCAATGTGTGCATTTGTTATATCTCTTCTACATACTAAAATATCTCCAGTTTTTTCGGAAAAATGGAGATGGAATAAACAAGAACTTAGGTCGAGATGTGGATGGAAGTCCGGGTTAGGATGTTGGGCTGTCTGTTTATTTGCCCCTGTGCATGTATGACTGTATACGTCCTATGGAGTGACAGAAGAACAAGGTCATTGATGTGTGTTCGGCAGAGCTACCCTGAAAGTTTGGCACGGATATCCGGGTGGAACTATTAGGACTAACTAACTTCCAACGCTGAACGCCCGCCGGCACTTCAAACATCATTACAGACGGACCTTGGATTTTTTTTGTAAACACACTACGTGTTTGGCATCACAGAGACTCGCATCTTGGCGAGCGGTGTTAAGGTTTATGTGTTTGCCTAAAAATTTTGTGCTCACCAAACTCTGACTGGCCGATTTTATACAAATGTTTTTGTTCTGCTGAGTTCCTTATCTAGGTCACACAGAAATCGTCAAGCTTCTCTATTCATGCCGTTTTGTCTGTAACACTAGTTATTCGCCTCTCTCTGTCTCTCCCTCTCTCTTTCTCTCTTTCTTTTTCTTTCTTTCTCTCTCTTTCTCACTCTCTTTCTCTCTATCTCTCTCACTGTCTCACTTTCTCTCTCTCTCGCATTATTTCTCACTCTATCTCTCTCACCTTGTCCCATCCTCCTTGTCTCTCTCTCTCACACACACACATACACACACACACACACTCCTCTCACTTTCTCGCTCTCTCTTTTCCTCTTTCACGCTGTATCTCTTTATCTTTCCCTTTCTCTCTCTCCTCTGCCTTTCTCTCTCTCTCCCCCCCCTCTCTCTCTATCTCTCTCTCTCTCTCTCTCTCTCGCACTCCTCTTACTTTCTCTCACACCATCTTACTCTCTCTTTCTCTCACACACTCTCTGTCAAACCTCTCACTTTCTCTCCATCCTTCCCACTGTCTGAGATTTCATTATGAATTCTTCCGCCCTCCTTAAAATAAATCCTGCCCTGCGGTGAAGTTTTTTCCCCCCTTTTTTCCACCACTTTTCTCTGAACTTGGCAGATTTTCTCAGGAGTGACAGCACTGTTGCCTGTGAAAAATCCATTTCTCAACTCCTCAAATCTTTCCCTTCCTCCTGGGCATATTGTTTTCCACTTTGTCTTGAATTTTCCCTCCATTTTTCTCATTCTTACTCTTGCTTTTATAATATAGACCTATCCTACCAATCTCCTCCACTGTCATCTTTATTCATTTCATTCCTCTCAGATTCATCCTTCTATTGCTCAGTTTCTCTCCACTCCTTCTTCTTCTCCTGCCACCTTTGATTTTTTCCTCTCACTCTTATGGTCTCTCTTCCTTCTCTTTTCTCTTATTTACCTCTCTCTCTCTGTCTCTCTCTCTCTCTCCCTCTCTCTCTCTCTGTCTATCTCTCTCTCTCTCATACACATACTAGCTAACAGTGAATACGTGAACTTTGATGAGTTGTTTGTGCTTTCGTGCAAACAGAAACTAAAATCAGTTCTAAATGATTCCTCCCACCCCTTGTTCCATCAGATAGTCCGATCCCAAAGAAATGGGCGAATTCTGTATTTAAAAACAAACAGAGAGCGCTATAGACGATCTTTTTTGCCATCCGCAGTTCGAGCTAGCAGTGTTTCCTGATGTGGTATGCTGTTGTTAGTTTTTCCTAATGGATTGTTCTTACAGTGCGTGTGTGTGAGCAATGTTCTTACTTGTTGGTAATGTTGTGTGAGCAATGTGCGTGTGTGCGGTGTGCTTTAAAGACCTGTAGGTCTTAGATATTGTATTTGCTGTTGTGCTGTTACTGAATGCTGTGACAACAAATTTCCTGGAAACAGGATAATAAAGTCATATCTTATCTTATCTTATCACACCTCTCTCGTTTCTGTCTGTTTCACACACACACACACACGCCTACCTCTTTCTTTCATTTGTCTGTCTGTGTGTGTCATTTCTCTCTCTCTCTCCTCCTCATCCTCTCTCTCTCTCTCTCTCTCTCTCTCTCCCCCCCTCTCTCTCCCTCTCTCGCTCTCTCTCTCTCTCTCTCTGCCTGTATATACTCTTACCAAACAGAAACAAGATTTCCCTGGCTGACACCAATCATGAATGTTATTGTCCCAGAAAAAAAAGACGAAAATGGAAAAGAAATCAACACGGAGAAGAGAATGAGTCTGACTTAACAAGAGAGACCAAGAGTCCTGTCTGTCTGTCGATATCGATCAAACTTTCAAATTAAAAGAGAACAAAAAGGGGGGGGGGGCGGACAGTCAGGAGTGACTTCCAAGAGACCGTGGTCCGTATGTTGATCAAAGCTCCACTTATAAGCACCAAAGACAGAACACAAGGATGTTCGATTTATCGTTTCTCTGTGGTTGTAATACACAAACTGACAGACGAATGAAGAGATGAACTCTCTGAACAAGCGCTGGTTCAATATCTTACCGACGTCGTGATCTATGACGGGAGATAACCTGAGAACTTCTCAGCAGAGAGTAGAATCGCTAAGATTTTGGTCGAGTTAACCTGGCAAAATCATATGCGTCTTCCCTGGCATAATTTATTATCTACAGCATCAGAAAGGTGGCAGTGGAACAGCTGTGAACTTCTCAAATTTCTACACAAACATTCTATCATGTTCTCCCATGATAACATTTTTAACCTTACCAGCTTGTGACACGGTGTCTCGTCTTACTAGCTGTTACTGACTTGAAGTCAAAGCAATTGAACAAGTCAGCTCCACAACCGTAGGTGAGGCAGTTTCAACTCATTCTTTTGCACAATTATCCCAACAACAATAACATCTGGGGACAAGGTGGTCTAGAGGCAAGGTGCTCGCCTCTCATGCCAAGGGTCCCGGGTTCAAAACCCGGCCGGTGCAGTCATGTTGGAAGTTTGGGATTTTTCTCATATTTTCGTGTCCCCGATCCTTTTGGGGAGTAGGATCGAGTACCTAGTCTTCTCGGATACGAACGAAAGAATTCGGAGGGCCCGTGTGCAGGTTGCGCACGCTAAAGATACCTTGGCAGTTGGAAATCGTAAAGAGCAGGCCGAACAGGCCGCTACCCCGGCAAAATTAAATAAAATTCATCCCTTCCATTCCCCCCCCCCTCACCCCCCCCCCCCCAAAAAAAAACGCCGACCGGCACTGCACTGTGGCGACGACATGCCTGCTCCAGTTTTAACTGTTGTGCAATGGCACAAAGGCAAATTTCCCAAATGGGATTAGAGAGTTATACAAATACAAATACAAATACAAAAAATACACATCTTGAGTTTGCTTGCCACTGGCCAATGGATTGACAATTGACGCAGAATTTGAAACTTCAAAGAACTTTACCTTAGTTTTTGTTTTTGTTCTATCTCCTTTTCTGAAAAACCGGAGATTTTTTAGTTTGTGAGAAAAGTATAACAATTAATGCACACTTTGACACTTGTTTAAAATGCGTTTCACAGCTGTTTCACTTGGTTGTCTAGAGTAAGGTGTTGGCTTCTAATGCCGAAGGTACCAGGTTCGAATCCCGGTCGTTGCAGGCATGTTGGAATTTGGGGATTTTTCTCATATTTTCATATCCCTAATCCTATGGTAGGTAAGATCGAGCGCCTAGTCTTCTCGGATAAGGACGAAAAACCCGGAGGGCCAGTGTGCACGTTGCGCACGTTAAAGATGCCTTGGCAGTTGGAAATCGAAAAGAGTAGGCAGAACAGGCTGCTGTCCGGGCAAAATTAAATCAAATTTATCCCTACCACTCCCTCCCCCTCTCCCCCAAGAAAAACAAAAAAACGCCTACCGGCGCTGCATTCTGGCGACGACGTGGGCTGAAAAGACACTAAGGTAAATTTCCCAAATGGGATTAAAGAAGCTTACAATATCAAAGTACAAAAAAAACTACAAAATTTCCGATTTATTCCAACTCCTTATCATGATGCTTGTTGTTATGGGACCGTGGTATAATTACAAAGCCGAGTAGAGAAATTACTGAGTTGTGTTCACTACACATCTTTAGCTCACTGTGTACTTTTAAAAAACCCACTACAGACCCTAACTACAGCATCATACTAAAGCCGCAAACGTTTAGCGACGAATTTCTCAGTTGTGTAAAATGTGGAAATCGAATAAACAAGAACTAAAGTCACGACCTGCTGCAGCGTTTAACTGGAACTCTGTCGATACCATGGGACAATGGAGGAACAAACGCACTCCCGTGTACACCCATCCCTCTAGGTTTGTTCCTCCTACTTTGTCTTGTTTACTGTTTGTTGTACAACCACGTAAAAGCCTCCTTAGGTCACGTGGCGTCTCGTTTGTGTTCCACTGTATCATGATGTCCCCAGTGTTCCAATTAAACGGAGGTTCGTTTGTTCTTCTTCTCCTTCTTCTAGACCAGGGGCGCTCAACCAGTCGATCGCGATCTACCGGTCGATCTTCAAGTGCTTGGCAGTCGATCGCGGGATGAATGTAGGACACACCCTCGGGGTATATATCATAATTATGTCTTTGTATTTTGGGGGGTCGTTTTTCTTGGATGTGGCTGGTTTGTGTTAGTTTTTTCTTCTTTTGTCCTTGTGAATGTGGCGGATTGAAAATAAAACGTGTCAGGACGGCAAAAGTTTATACCTGGCAACACTGGAACCGCCATTATGGGTGCGAGATAATCAACATTTGGTAGATCTCCAAAGGCTGGGAAATGTAAAAGTAGATCCTATGTCAATAAAGGTTGAGCATCCCTGTTCTAAACGTTGTTCATCCACTGCAGGATGTATCCCTCCGCAGACTTCTTTCATCTGGTTCTGTCCTCTACCATGTTGTACCCTCACGTTTTCTGATGTCATCCTGCCATCTTCTTGCTGGACTACCTCCGGATCTCTTCCCAGTTCTTGGTTGCCAATCAGTACGCCTTTTTGTCCTTCTATTGTCTTTATATCTAGGCACGCGTGCTGCCCATTTCCAATTTTTGTTTGAGTACATACTTTAACCCTCTACTGCCCAGACATATAATTACGTAGCCAACATAACAATTCTGAATCTTGCAGACTAATTTAAATTGGTCCAATGAATACAGAAATCTAAATATTTTCACGGAAAATCATTTATTTTTGTTGATAAATTAAGAGGGACATACGTCTCAGGTGAAGTGTTCCAGATATGGAATGCTGGGCACTAGAAGGTTAATATATGTCCGTGATACCTGTCGTCTTTCGTATTTCACAGCACGGCACTTTATCTTTTATATTCAGCATCTGCTTTTTTTTCCCTTTTTTTTTTGTTTTTGTTGATCTTTGTGCTGATTCGAGTTTGTTGGTTAGTTGTTCGGTAAGGGATCAGGTTTGGCATCCGAATATTTAATTTTTAGATTTCACCCACACAACTAGAAGGTCTGCTTAGCTTGCTTGTCTGTAAATCCTCTGGTGTCACGTCAGTACTTACTCAACAAAATTGGGAGGTTTTTTGTTTTTCTATGCTGCTATGGACGCGTAGTCTAACTGCAAAGCCAAATAGAGAAAATACTGGGTTGTGTTCACTGTTCAGCTATGGCTTATATGTAAAATACCACGCCCCCCTAACAACAGGCCAGAATTCCTCGCCCTCTTACTCTCCCCCCCCCCCCCCCTCCGCGACACGCCCCAACCCGGCTCCTGAACTTGATTTATCTCAACGATTATCTGTATGATTTACAGAACTTCAGATACGAGACTGTAACGTCTTTCGTTTGTTACATCAAAAATCAGTGTTGTGTTCCATCCATGGCTGACGGTGAAAATTTTTTTCCCCTTTTCTTACATGTTTCAATGTTTTGTCAGGTACAAGAAAATTGAATGTCCACAACAGGATTGAAATGCTGATATCGATAATTCTCTACCTCACTTCACTTGAAAAACTATTCAAATCGTATTTTTTCGACGTCTTCAATTAAAATTTGAAGATTATTTCTAACAACATTCATAGAATTAGTTGACATTTTACTGGTAGGACCTTCATTATACCCGGGGGTGGTTGGTGGAAGTTTCTAGTAGGGTCTTTTTCTGTCTTACCATCCTGTTGTATTCTGTCTATCGCCTTGCTCCTCAGCATAATTATGGCCGTTAACTTGTCGACGTGTCTCCAAACTCACACTCCTCAATCTTCATTGTACCACGCACAAATTCTTTCGTTATTAAATTTTCATCAACTTGACATAATCAATATGCAGTGCACGGTGATCATTAAAGCCGCTGTCAAAGTGAAATGACATAAAGCTTAAATTCAAACACCCTATTTTCACATGTCGCGGGTATAGAGCAAAATTGTTGTATCTCCAGGTTTATGAATTGGGGTTCATAATGGCGATACTGTTATAATGACAAACTGCTTCTTGCAATTTTTTCATTATTCCGCTAAGTTACAGAGAAGCAGTATTGTTGTATCTCCCTTAAAAATTAGATCATTGAGAGCAATATTGTGGTGTTTCCGAGTAAGCTCCCATTATTCATAAACCTGGAGATACAACAATTTTGCTCTATACCTGCGATGTAAGTAATTGCAATACATCGACAACATGAACTGATGAGTGATATCCCGTGGATGTTCTGAGCCCAGAAATTATGGTAAAACTAGCTGAGGTCCCCGGCCCTGCCCGGGACAAATCGGTTTGAATATCAGTTTCAGTTCTGGGTGGTTATTATGGACCTACTTCATCTGGTCTGTTCCTATTTGTTTATTTTATTTTTGTTTGTTTGTTTTTAAATAAGTCTTACTGCTCTACCTTTGTGAGTTGACACCCTGCACATCCCGTACAGATTTGCGCACGGGTTATTTCGCAGGAAGTGATAACGAAACCTTAAAATGGCGAACCATGACTCGAAATAGATCTAAATGATGCCGAAACAATGAAAAATGAAACGTAGAAGCCTGAACATTTCATAATTTCAAATAATTATAGCCCATGTTAATTTCGCATTGATAATATGCTGTTGTGCAAAGTTTGAAGCCTGAGTGTGATGCGGTTCCTGAGCCTTAGGTGACCAAAGTTTCGAGTTACCAAAAATATATAATAGATTATTATTATAGATTAATACTTGTCCTCCGTAATTTGACAATTTAATC
>OZ007567.1:53282641-53357641 GCA_963931925.1 Onchidella celtica | reverse complement strand
TCTACCCGCCATTTTAGGTGTCGGAAGTACAAAACAAAAACACTCTGTGACGTCCTTCGCCATGGGCCTGTAATCACCCGTCACGGACACCTACAGTTAACGTGCGGAGGGGCAATGAAACTGTTGTGTGTAGAGGGATCAGGAGCGGTCAGTGCCCGGCGCCGTGGGAAAGCCCTACAAATAGCCCAACCTGTCAGTTTGGCAACAGTTAATCACCCTCTGCTGCTTCACTTGTGTCGGAAGCGGGGTGAAAATTACTCCAAGTGTCAATCTCTCAATGACAGTTAACGACGGATCAATGATTTAACACTCGCTACCTGAGGTTCCATTTTCACGTCACGGATATCAAATCCTCGTCCGACTCACAGATTAGCGCTTTAACAATTTTTCCAATTTACAAAGTTTTGGTGCGAGTGCGATTTCTTATGAATAGACAAGCGTGTGGCGTAAAGGTTTCTGCTTTATAACTTCAGAACTACTGCAGAAATCAATATATCACTTTGTGAGAATATAGAACTCACCACGAGCAATGACTAGGGGACTCGTTGGTCTAGTAGCAAGGTGCTCGCCTCTCGTGCCGAAGGCACCGGGTTCGATTCCCGGTCGGTGTAGTCAGGTTGGAATTTTTATTTGCTTAATTCCTGTCGCTGATCCTATGGTAGGTAGGATCGAGCACCTAGTCTTCTCGGATACGGACGAAAAACTCGGGAGAGCCCGTGTGCACGTTGCGCACGTTAAATATACCTTGGCAATTGAAAGTCGAGAAAAGCGAGGAAAATTCTGAAAAACAAATCCCTACCACAAAAACACACAGAAACAAGAACAAGCAATGATAAATTAGTCGTAATTGAAGAATGCTTTAAATTCCAAAATGGCTACCTCAAATTTTACAAGAGTTATGGCCCCTTTCAGATATCTTTCAAAATTAACGTAAGACGAGGAAGGTGTAAGTGTTCATTTAGAACTTGCTATGTCCCGTCTTTATCCGACTTTATAGCAACGTTTAACTGAACACTCACACCGAGGCTTACTCTAATTTTGAAAGACTTGTCTGAAAGGGGTCATAACTCTTGCTAAATTTGAATTCGCCAGTTTCGGAACAACGCTCTTCAATTCAAAACCGCCTAACTCAAAGATACGCTGGTGCGTGAGATGGGTGACCAAGTATAATTTGTCTGTCGTGGGATCTATTGAATGGTGAAATAGTGTCCTTTTTTCTTTTCATTCATGGGCCTTTAGAATATTTGATTGCTGTGCTGCAGTCCGTACAGAGCAGTTAGACAATGATCCAGGTTCTGTACAGTCACAAACGGTCATGTGTTGACAACCTGTCCATCAGTATAGGGCTCGTGCGAACAGCAGTCTTGCCGTTTTTAGATGGGTGTGAGTAACATGGAGAGAGAGAGAAGAGAGAGGGCAAAGAGGGAGTGAGAGAGGATAGATATAGATAGATAGATAGATAGATAGATAGATAGATAGATAGATAGATAGATAGATAGATAGATAGATAGATAGATAGATAGATAGATAGATAGATAGATAGATAGATAGATAGATAGATAGATAGATAGATAGCCAGCAACCCTACCCAAAAACCCGACACAAAGGATCGACATCGTTTGCACATCGGCATGACATCGTTTAGTTGGATCTCTTGGTTACCACATCGCTACGGTGTCGGTTTCATGTAGGGAACATGACCTTCAGATAATTCGACCAACCTTCAGAAATCCTATACAAATCTAGGTGTGATTGGCGTAGGGATACTTACAGGATCAACTTCCCCTAACACAGTTTTTTTTTCGACTGGGCTTAACAATTACTGAGGTCAACAGAACGGGGTCATCAAATTCAAATAAACCTCGATTACCACAAACCACTTCTCCCGATTATAAATAGAACATTAAACTCAATCACTTTGTAACCTATAGAATTTTCACTTTTCCATCCACCGGCCATTTGATCTGGCGCTCTTTGGCCTAAACCCATTGAGTAAGATAATGAGTGCTTAAAGAGTAGAGACAACCATGAAATGGTACACGACATAACGAATGGGTGAATGATATTTCAGGCATTCTGTACGTAGGTCCTACTAACATCTTTGGCATGCGTTCTGTACGTTTCCACCACCCAGTACAGACCACCCTGTCCCTGTCTATAAAACTATCTCTACCCTATCCTTATCACTAACCCTAGACTTAATACATGTACATTATTATCCCCAACCTTTACCCTATCAACCCTAAAACAAAAGGAAGATCTGTAGAGACACAATTAAGAATTCAAGAAGAAGTCAAAATGGTCGGAACGTGCGGAAATCTCCAAATCTTTCATTTTCATACTGTAATGGAGTTAGAGGCTGAACATGTCAGCATCTAAACCTTCGTGATTCTGTCACCAACAATTATAAAACTTTGCATGCTGTCTCAATTTGCGTCGATAAATTACGTGGGCACATCTTTTTTTAAACAAAATTTCTGTTCAATAGTGTGTATTTATGATATATTGAGCAGCTGCAGGCTGGACACGTTTAGAATTGAACTTTGACCGGCAGCCACTTCACAGTTACTTAAAGTCAAGGAACATGGCGTCCTGTTGTAGATATTCGCTAGATCCCATTGGGAAACAAAGGAAAAAACGATAGAATCAAACATTACAAAGCACAGAAGGCGTTGATCTGTACAAGCTGCCAAACGACAGATGGCCGACTAACAAACGACCTAGCCGCCAAACATCACATATCCTAACATTTTTCATTCTTTATTGCTGAACGCAGTGCATACACATTGAAAAGTCCATGAGAGAAACAGGCTCAGTCGCTATGTAGAAAAAACTGCTTTTGTCATCACCCATGCAAAAGGAAATATTCCACTGTGCAAACCAACTTCAGTATCTTATCTTTGACAGGGATGGACTCAGTCCGCGAACAGTGTCATCTAAAAATAACACAGTCTGCGGAAGAAAGAGGTCAGACAAGGTTAAAAGATGGAAGTGTATATCCGTACAGCATGTTGTATGGATCCGCACAACATGTATGGATATGGACAGTACAACATGTTTACCAAAAAGCGCGACTCGTGAAGGTTTGCTGAAACAAAACTTGGTATGGTGTTCACATGGAAAACACATGGAATAGTCAGATGGACCTGGGGGCGTGAGGGTCTAGCCAGTTTGTATCAATGGGCGGTAGTCAGATTGACTAATCAGGCGAAAAGGGGTTGGGGTAGCCATTGGTGATCGACCTACACTCAAGTATTAATATTGTTAGCGCAATGTTTGTCCACATGCCCAAAACAGTGGTCGTACTATGGGCCCGATTCATTAACACTTCTCTTGTTTATGGCCAGAAGCAAACAACGCTGTCAGGGCGCTGGTTTATCTAACAGTAGTGAGAACGCCTCGAACAGGGGCCATGAATCCAAAGCAATGTCATGTTGCCTTAACCCTGACACACAATCTGTAGCCAGTAAATGGCCTACTTGGGCGTGTTGGAAAATAGTACTAAAATCACTATTCTGTTTAGACCGCACTGTGTCATGTCACATGCAAATTTCAGAAAGGTACGTTGAAAAAAGAAATTACACCTGAATAAGGCCGTTCTTGTTTCATGAAAAGAAGTATAATACATTATGTACAGTACATCTACATGTACATCTGTATGGATAATTATTGTAATACGTGCAGTTAGTATAATTAGGCGTTCCGCTTGGCATTGTGTGCCCATCTTCGTGACATTGATTTATTCTCTGTCATTGCCTGGGACTTCAAACCCAGATGTTTCACTGTGTGCCGTAAAAGAAAATATTAATTTTCCTTATATAAGCTCAATAAAAACCAACCTTAAAAATCATTTTTCACGCTCATCATGAATATTTAATTCAAAATGACTACAGATTCAGATAGAATAGACCAAAATGAAGGAATTTAAAGACGTCTTTGAAATTTGACCTTCTGACCTTTGACTTTCAACCGTGACCTTGAAACTGAAAATTGACAAGGGCATTCGGGTAAATCTGAACCAGTACATTAATGACAATCAGTTTCCACTGCCAAATTGCTTCTAACAAACTGGTGGCGTCCTTATGTATTTGGCGATTTTGGCTGGCTGCCTATAAAGTTACTAGATAGTTCGAATGATCAAAACACAAAGTTTTGAAGTGACTCGGAACATACGAAAATTCTTCTCCCTAAATCGTTTCAACTATGTCCTCCACCTCTTGATAGTTAATTTGCATCCAAATACGCACCTTTTTTTTTTCCTCCAGGTTTTCAAAGTAGTCTTGCAATAATTTAAGGAGACCTTAACTTGGCACACGGTATTTCGTGATCCTTCTCCTAGAAGTTATCACTCGGTTTAGAATGGCTAAAGAGTTAAATACCTTGAGATCACAGTACCGTTGATTTCAGGTTGCCGAGGACAGAGTCCAATAAAATGTATCAAGCAAGGTACACTGTGAATTGGCTTTTCCTTAACAAGTTGGGATAAGTGAAGAGAGTAAAGCGATATTATCACGAGCATCTTTACGCCACAGAAAAAGAAAAGAAAAAAGTCAATTTGATTATTCAGTGCAGAAAAGAAATTGGAGAGAAGGCGTGTCCAGTTCTTCCTGACATCTGGCAAGTTTTGTTTTGTTTTTTTTTCATCCAAATATCGGCATTATTGGGGGGGGGGGTATGATTAGCAGATTTCCTGTCAGGGGCTGAGCTAATCAGAGTGGAAGGAGAGTGACTTGCTTATTTAGAATCTATACAGAAATGGATCAGATGGCTTGCTTGGCTGAGCCAGTCAGATTTCAAGGACTGGATTTGCCTTAATATGTTCGGGCTTGTCACGCCGGACAATTATAATGGTGGTGTCCACGAAACTGTAATCTTCGGGATTTTCTACACAACATTTTTGACGACAGTGAGAAGTCTCCAGTTGTCTGTTTCTTTTGTATTCATAAATACCTAAATATTTGCCAGTGGAAAGAGGAGAATCTGAACCTCCAGCCTTCCATATTCAAAACTGAATGCCGCTTCTGAGATCGTCCATAAACTGACTTCAGTAACCGGTGACAACAGAAAGCTAATGACCATCAAGGTGCTCACCATTGTAATTTTGTGCTGGAAATTGCTCGCTCCTAGGGAAGTTCAGAGATGGAAGCTCCGATAAATGAGATGCTCACATGCAGTGACTGACTCATCAATATTTGATTAAACTGGGATTCAGTGGGAGTAACGGCTGTAACGCCAGCTCACAAAGTGCGAGAGGTATCTGTGAGCAGGTCTTCAAGTGAATGCAGATGATGGAGGAGAAAAACCTGTACACAAAGCTTGCTGTAAGCTCCATATTATTAAAAACCACAGATAAACTGTGGGGTCGCACCAAGGCTTAAAGCAAAGTCAAAATATGGTACAACTTTTTCCTTTTTGCCATTTTTTTTACTCTAAGCCCCATAGCAGGGGTTTCTTTATCATTTTGAATAACTGGCTTTGTTTAAGTCAAAGGGCGGCTTGCTAGTGATAAAAGTTAGACTGGAATATGAGAAGTGCATTTTTTATATTCGTTTTATGAAAGTTATAACTACTGGCGTAATTTTTATTATCTTAATCAATGGCATGCCAGACGTGATACAGCTGGCGTGAAATTTGCATAATTAAATTACGTCTTAGTGTTTGTCCCGTCTAATGTAAAAAAAAAACAACAACGCATCATTATTTTCATAAAATGCTAGCGGGCAAGATCAACAGATGTGGGGGGGTGTAGCTCGGAGCCCGCAGTTTGGAGAACTCTGTTCAGGGCCACAATAACTTACCGCTTACTGTACACTGACCGAGGCTGGGCAAGACGGATATGCCACCCGAATTAGCAGCCAGAAGTCAAAAGAATTAACATGCGGGCCTATTAATTCCGCCAACTCGTCTCCAAGGGATCACGGATTCTGCTGTCTATCGATCAGGGCAAGGAAATTTATGAATGTAAGAATACACGCGGGGGTTTAGCTCCATGTGTGACTCTATGGCTCCAGCTGCCAAGTTGACACTTTCCGTGGAACTTAGGGTTTTGTTGTTGTCCTGCAATTTCTCATGAAGCTTGTGTTGTGGGGGCTGCTGACGTCGGCATCACTGAGGGGAGGGGAGGGGGCGCTGAGAGAAAAAAAAAAGGGAGGAGGTCGCCAAAGCTGGGGTGGTGGAGTGACAGTGAGCAGAGGGCATAATTATAAACAGCCTGGACTTCATTCCTTCTCTAAAGTAGCTACGTAGGGTGAGGAATACGAAATAGTACATGTGTGATTTGTTTCTATCTATTTCTTATAAGAGTGTTGACTGTAAACCGGACAAGCAAAACACGTGCGTTTTATAATTACTTAGTATGTGTTCCAGTCTATGCCACGGTCTGCAACATTCTTTTAACCACTGAATCGTTTGACACCGAAAAAAAAAGTCATTTCTTGCCACCAAACAGACAGATCCACTAATGGGACGCTTTCCTGGATGCGGGACAACCGGGAGATTGCTAATTAATCTAATGTCGCTTTTGAGATCAATGAAAGTAAACACGTTCCTTTGGGGAAATTAAAGTAATGATTTCATTTAAATGTGCAAAAGTGCTCAAAATT
Organism: Onchidella celtica; assembly: GCA_963931925.1. NCBI lineage: Eukaryota > Metazoa > Mollusca > Gastropoda > Systellommatophora > Onchidiidae > Onchidella > Onchidella celtica. The sequence continues at coordinate 53,351,039 of OZ007567.1, read as the reverse complement.
CCTTAAAAGAACAACAACAGCTACAAATCTGGAATATTGAGTTCCTGTCGCTTTTCTAAAGTTTGGAAGATTGGTAAGAAAATGTCCAGAATCTGCATTGCGCTCAAACGCATCCTGCCGTTTGACACAAACAACGTACAGTCAGAAAGCTACCTAAATGTTTCTTCTCTATCATTCTGAAAGCTTCGCAATCTATTTCTGCTGCGTGAGAGTGGAAATGCATGTCCGCGGGTCATTTATATCATATCCGGCTGGTGGCATGTCTGACAGTAATACAGCAACTGATGGCGTGGTGGTTGTAGAGACCTCCAGGGGCCATGCCTCTGACTTGACTGGGTCGGGAGGCCATCTGGCTGGAGAGTGGGGGAGTGTTGGTGTGGGGGGGGGGGGAGAGGGGGGGGGGTCAGCGTCAGAGAAAAGCTGCCTTCACATTTGTAGAATTATACGGAACACGGATTCTAAAACTGGTGTATGAGTTACCTGTGACAATGTCTATAGAAAAGACTTGTTAGTGGACCATAGAGTAATCACAACCCCGAATAGAGAAAATGCTGAGTCGTGTTCACTGGTCAGCTGGAGTTTACAATGTACGTCATTACGGTGCCATAACAACAGCCATAGAACAAGGGACTGGTATAACGTCGGTGTCGGTGTCGTGGCCAAACCGTGTGTCTCCCGGAAACAAAATTTTACAGGAGAAGGAAAACACAATTCTATTACTAACTGATTGACAGCAGAGAGTTGTTTTAAACACTGCAGTGAACGTCATTTTGTTTTTTCGCACCTTGGTGGTGGTGTGTGTGTATTGGGCGTAAAATTTTTAATTTTAAATTTCGTCATTGTATCTCAAAATTTTATTAAGCAAAGATCATAATTATAATATTGCAGTGGTTGGTGTATTTTCTAATTCTGGCGTAACGGGGCCAACACAGAGAAAATTGCAATATTCCAGAGATAGATGATTTTGGCGACCACGCCGACGCGAAGGAAGACAAGAATTGAAGGGGTCAGTTCTATGCCGTGCCTCAGTCCACTTATACTGCAAAACAAATTACATGTGGATAAAGATCAGCTAGTGTACTGACTTCTGGGCAGAGTGTACATTAAACCAGGACTGTTGTTATTAAAGATAGAGAGCTTAAGTTTTCAGAAGCAGAGCGTGAATGAAGGACACTTTTTGCTGAGTATTTCAGTTTTAGATTTTGTTTCACTGAAACATGACCTAGAACGAAGCCCGTCAGTTGATGATCATGCCCGAGACACAGAATACCGAGAGGAACCATTCCTTCTTCGACTATATTATGTCCACAAATTGCGCGCGTATAAATACGTCGAATACCACTCTTTTTGCTTCAACCAAGAAGGGGTGTGGTGCGAACGGTTGCACTGTTAACATTGATGACACGCGCCCAAGTCGGCGGACGGGAAATGACGAATTGAGTCGCCTCGGTAGCCTGTGTCTCAGACCATGCAGAATGTAACAATGGGTGATGGATAAAGAGAAGTATGGGCACTTTTGTCATTTTTCTACCACGGAGGACGTCAGAAAACCTGCTCCTATGATTCGTGTTGTTGTTATTGTTGTTTTTCTGCGTGTGTATTTGTCGACCGGTTTGTTTTGTTTTTTTGTGAAAAGTATTAAATATCAAAATTACTCTTACGTACATACGAACACTTACAATAAAAACAGAACGGGCGATTTCCAGACTTAGAAAAAAAAAACGTGCGCATTCACTGAGAGAACACACAATCGAGCCCTGAAAACAATCTTCATGGGCAGGGGCTGATAGAAAAAACGGTGAGAACCGCCTTCCCCACAAGATACCTATAGATGATCCGATAACATAAGCAATCCCGATACCAGTGTAAACAAGTACATGGTATTGTGAATGGTCGGACAGAATTTCCATTTGGGCATGTCGAGAAAGCCAAGCAATCCATGTGCGCGTCATTAGATACCAGTTCCGTAGTTTTCGCTTCACGCTACAGGCCAATTTGTATAACTGTACTCTACTGTGTCCAGAATGAAAATGTGATGACAGACAGGAAGAGCGAAATGATGGGAAAGAGTGAAAGAGTGGAGAAAAAAAAAAAGGAAGAAAAAACGAAAGGGACAGACAAAAAGACAGAAATGAAATGAAAGAAGGTATAAAAAAAAAAACATAAGCAAATAAGAATGTACAATATTGATATGTATAAAAAGAGAGAGAGAGAAAGAGAAAATGAATGTAAGCAAGGAGTACAGGAGGGATATTGTGATGAAGAAAGAAAGGAGAGAGAATTCAAGAAAAAATAAGGAAAGAAAGAGAGAAAGAATAAAAAAACAAGGAAGAAAGAAAGACTACGTGAAACAGTCCTACTAATCGATGGCCCTCCAATGAGAACAATCAACATAACCTGATTTATTTGATTCCCCCGCCGATTCCCGTGAATAGAACTAATCTCCTTCCTTGTGCCTGGCATGTGTAATATATACCTTTGGCATTACAGACAGTCTCAAATGCTGTCTCCTGGCTTATAGCATGTCAGGCTGGATACATTCATCATGTCGCCCCCTTAGAATGACAAGGTTCTAGCTCCCTTCCATCGAGTTTTGAGAAATTTGGGGCTGAAGTTTTATGTGATCATAGCTTTTAGAGCAAAGCATTTCTTTTCTTTTCAGTAATACCTACAAATTACACACCGAATCCGCTTGATACACACAATGGAGGAGGCCCATTGAAGTAGTGTGCAGTGTGTAACTCAGCTCTGCCCACAGACTAATAAATTAACCAGACTGGAAACACGAGCTTCAGGCTGTGTCGTTTTTTACGGAATTTCCCGAGCGGCGACTGTATAACCAACATGGCCGCCGCTCGGGAAATTCCGATTCTAGTTCTATCTGCAGTAGAAATTTCTTTTTATTTGTCAAGATTGGTTGTACATGTATTAATTTCTTGGTGCGGAACCAAACTTCCGCGTTCAGTAGGCGCGTCAAAATGGTATCATTCAAAATTGTAGCTATGCTGAAACGTCGATCGCTACCTTAAAGCTAAAATGGCGGATGGTTCATGACCTTTCGCTGTTTTGTGACGTCACACAATGGGATCATCCAGTCTGTGTATTTTATTAGTCTGTGGCTCTGCCAAAAGTAGAGATAGAACCTTGCCATTCTAAGGGGCGGAGGTGTCTACGTGGACATTGCCTTGTCCTCATGACTGTAAACAGCAAAGAACAGACAGTGACACAATTATAATGACTACTCCCTTGTACAATTGTAATAAATGGTCAGTCAGCAAAAGTAAATGTTATATTTTAATGTGCCCACGACTGTAAGAGTCGCCTGACTTTAATTTTTAGAAAATTGATATCGATTTTTTTTTCTTTGATTTAAATCAGCAGTTCTCAACTTTTGCAGACAATAGCCCTCTTGGTCTCTCTCTCTCTCCCCCCCCCCTCCCCACCCCACCCCCCCCCACCCCCCCCCCCCACCTTTCTTTTTTTTAGAATGAACAAAAAAACAAACCCAACAAAGTCAAAAATAGGCAAAAGAGAAAAAGTTGTATATAGGAAAGTCTCGCGTAAGAGATAATATTCAAACGACACAATGAAACGCAAAGATCTGAAGGAGACAAAAAAAAATATCTCAATATTTACTTTTGCTACATACAACTTTTTCTTTTTGCTAGTTTTTGACTTTGCTTTAAGTCTCACTGCGGCCCCACAGTTTTTCTGTTGTGTTTATAACATTTGGTCAAACCCCAACAGATACATTTCAAAAGTAGACACACTACACAAAAATAATGGTGTTAAGTTTTTGAAAGCCTTATGAATGACAAGGATTATTCCTTATAAAACAGACAGCATTCTTTGTCAAATTTCTGCACTTAAAAAAAAAAGTGCGGGGGGGGGGGGGGCTTTTTCTGTTCATAAAGCCCCTCTACGGGTGTTCTTGAATAAGTCAGTGGCCGCCCATTACTTGCTCCCAAATTATCCTCATTCATATTTTCGCCCTCTACCGCCCCCCCTCCCTGTATCGTTTTCGCCCCCTTGACGCCCTTTCCTTCGTTATCGCTCCCACCCCCCCTCCCCGAAAATCAAAATCGTCCCCGAGGTGGGGGGGGCGGGGAGGATTTCTCCCACGTTGAGAGCTACCGATTTAAATGGTAGGCTACGAGAAAAGACAGGAAATGAAATTTTGTTTATGAATTGTCTCGGGAGAGTTAAACCCTTATTCTATGGGAAGATTGGAAGCTCCTGTACATGCTGATAAGTTTCTCCCAGTTTTCAACGAAAGTGGAGTTTAGCCACTATTTTACTCATGGGCACAGATACGTCTGTACTCAATTTTGAAGTAAGAAAACAAAAGCGATGACCTGAAACTGTTATGATATGAACATTTGAGAAACTGTTCAAGAAATCAATATCCTTGGCACTTTTGACAACTGTTTACATACAGCTATCATAGACTTTCAGTGTGATAACAGAACCTATCATCTTCTGTTCACTATCTCCACTACCATCAATTTTATTCTGTTGTTTTTCAGCTTAATCCAACACAGAATTCTGTCTTTCCGAGACGACATCCGATTCTCGTGGCAGTCACGTCCATATCAATTATCACTTGGTCGCTAGCCAAAAATCGATAATAAGGAAAAGAAAGAAAAAAACAACAAAAATCCAAAGTGCTCATTGCGCGCTGTTATCTTTCCGGGCACTCCAGAAAACAAACAGCTACGAGAGCTGGCAACTTTCCATACACACGTGTGGTTTTAGCTCAAGGGAAAGAAAAAAATAATGAGTTGAACCTGAGGAGAGACAAATGTTTTTTGTTTTTTTTTAGTTATTTCTTATTCTTTCCGCAAAGATTTTCCAGACAAGGTGGGAAATGTTGAGGCTGCAAACATGATTGTCGGAAACGGCTAGTGAGAAAAGATTACACAAGAGACGCGCATGGTTAAGGGTTTAAGCCTTGGGAAAGAAAGGTGAAAAAACATGAGGCTAGCATTAAGTGTAACAGGTTTACAAGTTACTCAGAACAACTGTCGACTTTGAAAGAAAGTTTTCAAGTGTAGTGTGAGACAAAGTAACAGATTGTTATAGGAATGGGAAAATAATTGAGGTTTTTTTTTACGCGGGCCGTGGACTTTTTGTTTTGTTTTTTGGTCAATCGGTGCAGTTCACATCTCCTTTCCTGAACACAATGCAGGTGTCTTGGAGACTTGAGATGTTAAGGCTCAATAGGAGCTGTCGGTCGATCAATCTGTGTCTGAGTTTGAGTTCGGAGAGAGCACATCGACACGATAATGGTCACATTGTGCTAGAGGAGGAAGCAAGACGATAGACAGAATTGTGTGTGTGTATGTGTGTGTGTGTGTGCATTTTGTATACGTCTCTGTAATCCCATTTGGGAAATTTGCCTTCGTGTCATTGCAGCCCAGTTACAACTGGGAGCAGACACGTCGACACCACAGTGCAGCGCCGGTCGGCTGGTTCATTTTCTAATGGGGAGGGGGGAGTGGAAGGTTTGGTGGTATAGATAAATTTTATTTCATTTTGCCCGGGCAGAGGCCTGTTCGGCCTGCTGTTCTCAATTTCTAACTACCCAGGTATCTTTAACAGGCCCTTCGGGTTTCTCGTCTTTATCCGAGAAGATTAGGTGCTCGATCCTACCTACCATAAGATCAGGGACAGGAAAATATGAGAAAAATCCCAAAAATTCCAACATGCCTGCACCGATCGGGATTCGAACGCGATGCGAGCACTTTGCCTCTAGACCACTGTGTCCCATTTTAACAGAATGACAGGACAGAAAGAGACCCGATCAGATGCCACAGTCCGTCAGTATCAGTCTCGGGGTTTAAAACTGCAATATAATGATCCAATGGTCTATCACCAAAGTCAGGGTTATTGTTCTATCTACCATCAGATTTTGCAATACAATCGTCCAATGGCCTATCACCAAAGTCATGGATATTGTTCTATCTGCCATCAGATTTTTAAAAGGTGAAAACATAAAAAGTTACATCTTGCAAAGCCCAGCACTAGCATTCAAGACCTTTTTGTTGTTTTAATTGATTATAGAAACCTTTCGGCAAGTATTGTTTTCCTCATGCATGTTCTGTCTCTACGGGTTAGGTTCACGGTGAGACTCTCTAGGCTGATGGCTGGAAATAATGTGTGTTGTCTCTATCGGACCAATCCATCGGAGTTTGGTTTTTCCAGGCATCAACCTGCACAACACTATCCTAACCCTAACCATAATCATGTCCCATGGCGACAACCGTGCTTAGCGGAAACTATAGGTACAAGCGTCATTAACGAAGCATTCTCAGTATTTATAGCACCATCTGCGCTGACTGTTTAAAACAGGCGCCCACATAATTGGCGATGTCGTGGATATCAACATAGTACAAGAACAATTATAATACATCATCCGGAATTACAGTTACATGTGTGAAATTTTAATATTTATTTATAGTAATCATTCATTTATGTTTGGGAATTGATAAGACATCACGAATTTATAAAGGGGCCATATCCTACAGAGTTTGAAGACCTCTGAATTACATTGTAGAATGAAACTTGACGCCCGTGAACTAATACCGGTGTTTAGACCAGACCCAAGTGTGGCACAGCGGGGAAGATACGGCCACCTTAATCACTGAAGGGAGGGTATTATATTATCGGAGTTTCCACTTTGGTAATGACGTCGGCCACAAGAAATTAATTGGACAACCTATTCAAAACCGAGCCGAATCTGTAGCTAGTTAGTCTTTGTTGACAATTTCCACAGCTCTGTACACATTTCACTATATTGTGAATATGAAATATCAAGCAATAAGTGCATCATTTCAAAGACATCCAGAACGAATACATTATGTACATGTAGTTGTAAGCTTGAGGAGTGGGTTTGTCTCAACGTGTACTTCGGTAATAGCATTACAGATGTTCTACTGAGCACTGTTAACAGAACGGATCATCAGTGTTTGTGAGTCGAGAATTAATGTGAGAGTGTGATGTGAGAGAGAAAGAAGGAAAGAGAGAGAGAGAGAGTGTGTGAAAGAAGAGAGAGAGAAAGAGATGGGGGGGGGGGGGACAAAGAGATAGAAAGAGAGAGAAAGGGGAGGGGGAGAGAGAATTGTATATCAATCAGTATCATGTATCAATGTTCTTGGCGCTGCACCTTTTTTGTGTTCTTGTTTTTTCCGTGTTTTTTTTTGCTTTTGCCCGAGCAATGCACATTTCTGTGAGGATCTTCGGTGACCTTGGAACCATAATGTAAATTAGTTGTGTATGATTTGAGCTCTATAACTATAAAGTACACGTATATAATATTCTGTGGTATATTCACTATATATAAAATACGATCCGAGCCATCATGCTCCCACCTCTATGATTTAGGAATCACCACAAGCAGTGAGGACAACCCCCCTCCCACCACAAAAAAATGAATTGGTGCTTGATATTAAAGAGATTGAATGGAACCAATGACACGGAAATAATCAACAGCAAGATCGGGTTGTCTCTCTGGACACAATCAGCATATTTTTTGTACGGCTGGCAGAATTACAATTCAGTGCTTTACAGGGGGGCTGATCCGTGATCTAAATGAGAATGGGATTACAACGGGATACAATTAATTTAGGCTGATGAACGAGCCTGACCCTGGCATAATGGCCCATTAGTTGGTTAAGTGTGTCAAACAATGAGTTGTTGTTGCACGTTAAAGCTTCTCCGTCACTCATCATTACAGTGTCATGCAACACATTTCCGTGGAGCCGTCCTTTCCACTTTTCTCTCCTGAGGTCCCCAGAAAGCATTGTCACAGCCGTCATAACTTTTATCTTACATGAAAGTAGATTTTGTCATGAATAGCCCAATATTTCGTTATTTCTAGTGTACACAAACAGATCATTCCATGGCAGTACTTGACACAAATCTGGACAGAATTCAAGTTAATGAGCCCGAGAAACCTGAACCTATTTACCTGGACATGGTAACGTACATCAACATTGCTTACCCCGGTTATAGGCCCACTACCGTGTTCCACAGGGAGCTAGTCGAACCAACGAATCCGCTTTCGCCTTTCTGGCGAAAGAACATTTACCTCTTTCCTAGGCCATCCAAATGTTTCTCTGGTTCTGCTCAAATGCTCCTGTCGGGCACTACATTGACCACGGCAATAAGAAATTGCTCACTTTAGTCCCACATGCAGTAGCACGTAGTCGGTTCAGTGTACGAAGCGATTATCTCGTTCTTTGTGACAACGGACTTCATCTACTAACTGGATATTTAAATTTAACACCTGGAGACTGAAGTATCAGAGTATACAGTATACATGTATTATCTATGTCTGAAACTTGACAAACCTAGTTCCTATATAATTTTGTCTTTGTTCCTCGGAGACAGCTTGTACCTGCAAATTTACCTAGAAATTTAAGTACACTGTACACATGCAGGTTAATGTCTAGCCTAACAAAGGTACCCGGCGATGAACCTTCCAGATAAATCTATGCGCCTTCTTCCCCTCCCCAGACCAACCCCATCCTCATTCCTCCCCTCATCTTCCCCGCCATCTCTCCTCCCCTTCCCCTACCCGTCTTGGCGGGGTTCACAGTATCTTTCCCTTTGTCTCAACATGTCATCTGTCAAGTAAGTGATATCGAAACTTTCCTTGGGTGATGCTGAATTAGAATACATGTGTATGCATTATGGTCTTAGGCTCCAACTCTTGTAGTTTCTGAAGGAGACGCTGACACAGATAATAAACTTCACACACATACAGACAGCTTACATAAAGCATAGATTTCAGGGAAACGCCCTCTTTGTCTAGACTGCTTCAATAACACAAAGGAAATACTGGATGACACGAAGTTTAATGAATGTTGTTGAGACATGTAAATAAGTCATTTGTTTGTATTTCTCTAGTTCCCTGTAAAACCAAGCCCATTTCATTTATGCGGATGTGGTCTGAGTACAATCACAAACCCTGTATCAAATATCGTTCACTTTCAGCGGAAGTACACGTATCTATAACCCGTTCCTATAGCAACAAGCCAGGATTATTTGAGTCAGTTTGAAACAGTTAGTTGCCACTTTCAAAAAACCCTGATTACAAAAACTTGCTCAGTCAAATGGCTTTCCAGTGCTCGGGCATATTTCTAGAACATATCTAGACACGAAAAAAAAACCCAGACACGAAGTTTCCAGAATCATATAACAGCGTTGCACTGAGTAAAGTCTGTTTTGCATCCGTTTCAACTCCGATTTGAACTCCCTTTGAATTACATGTAAATCGTGAGAGTTTTGCCTAGGTGTGCACCAGTGCCACAGTCAAACCCAGGCAAAGCAGACCTATCGCAGAACGTTAGGACTCCAAGATTTGACCCTGACAATTTCCATTTCTATCAGAACAAATTAGGCTGTTTGTCCTAATGGAACTATTTTCACACTTTTATCACAATAGAGAAACTCTGCGAGAGTGACACTTTGCGTGACACGCAGCAATTATTTCACAGTTCTGAGGTCAGGTGAGGAAACAAATCAACACAAGTAATCTGAGTTTACAAATCATCTTTTATTCTGTGAAACACAAAGTCTGAACGCTGTAGATCAGAGTTAACTGTCAATAACAAATAATTATATAATCATGTGGTCTGCAATTGAGTAGTTGGCCAATATATCTGAGGAGCGTTAACATAAAGATCTCCAAGACCTGACTTTTTGAGTACTTGTTACTGGCCAACTCAAAAAAAACTTAAACATGCAGCCAACCATTTGTTGTTCCTTTTCTCGCTATCTCTCAAGGCCAGAATTACTTAGATCATACCTGTCGCTTTCAGCCCCCTCCAAAAACAACAAAAAAAACAACAACACAAATTTATAAACTTAACTAAAGAAGTTGCTGGTAATAACGAGACTCCGGCAACAGCGAGAGAACAGTAAATACCAGTTGTTTTTCTGCCATAAAACCTGTGTAACAAATTACCTGAATAACGATAGTTTATAATTAAAACGTCTGCTATAGCGAGCAATTTACAATCTAATTTCTAAGTGCATGGTAAATTGTGGAAGCGGCCACAGTACAGCCGTGCAGGGAGTCAAGACATATTACATGTACACTGTAATGAGACAAAGCAATTGCAGGGCAACTGCAAATTGGATTAAGCCCATTGCGAATGACGTCACTCAGTGTTTTTGTTTTGAACTTCCGACACCTAAAATGGCGGGTGGATCAGCTGAAGAATGTAACTTCGAGATATGTCTATGCGGTTAAAATGCCTGCTGGTTGCATTGCAGTTGACTGTTATGACAGGGCTGGAAAGGATGGATGCAAGCTGGTCGGATTCCCTACCATCCGTGTAAGCAAAGGAAAGGAAGAGAAATAATTGACCGAACGTCTCCCATGTGCGTGAACACACGTGTCATTGTTTACTGTAGTGAACTTTTTTTTTTAGCTCGCCGCCGATTGTTTCGCGACGCCTGCATGAAGTGCTCGCAGTACAAATCAGCTAACGAATCAAAATCAATGCTACCATCGCCATGGTTATGCGTTGGTCCTGACAACTAAAATGGCCGATATCCGCAATGGGCCTTGTTCCGACGTCAGGGATCTCCAAACCTCTCTGGACAAAGACCCATAAGACTTCTTTTAAGCTTCGGGGGCCTTGGAGGTGGTGGTAAAATTAAGTAGGGAATTACACACAATACATCGTTACTAATACACTTCTCATAAGAGGACACAATGAAGATGTTCGAACGTTTAATGTGGCATTCATCTTTTCAGGTAGGGAGGCACAAACATGAAACTGCGGATTTTTTTATTGACTGAATACATGTTCAAAGCCAATGGAATCCGCAGGCCCTAGTTTGGGCATGCCTTTTCAACATCAACATTCCAGACAAGTGTACGAAATAGACATATTTGGAGCATTTTTACCTCCTACTTCAGTTACCAGTTAAATTCCGTCATATCTAAAGCTTTAAGTGGAACTTTGGCATTACAGAGTAGATCATTACACATGCGAACAATACACTGACAGCTATAATGAACAGTCCTTTCCCAAAACTACAGCAATCCAAGTAACCTTGGGTTGATGTCGGAGAAGAGAGACACGAATTCCCATCCCACCTCTTCGTATTCTTCCAATGAGCAAGAAGACCAATCTATCAGCGAGTAGGCTTGGCCAAAGTACAGGCTGGCCCAGACGTATATGCACACATACAGGCTCCTGCGACTTTCTCAACTACATGTAGTTTAAAACAATTTCCTCTGCTGACAGAACATTTGGAGACAAGAGCCCTCAAATGGTAATCAAATGGTTCAAGTTTAAAGGCAAGACGTGAGTGAAATTAAAACAACTTGAACTGTCATTGTCAACAAAATAACAAATCTGTCCTGGAGACACATGGGATTAGATGAGCGAATCATGACAAGTTCAAGAACTATTTGTCAAATTTTATTCACATATTCATCTAAATGTGTTTATCTACAGTGAATGGTGAGAGGAATCAAATGTCTGTCAAAAGTGGTACATATTATATGATATACAAAATAAAATGATTTAAAAATTTAGAGCTGGAGAAAAAAAGTAGAAGGGGACGGGAGGAGAGAGTACGGGACTGGGCAGTTTCTCTAAACAGAAACTAAATAAACATTACTCATAAAAGTTGTTGCCTCATCTGTTACACTCTTGAACTAAGTTTAAGTTACAAAATACGAGACCGTGTTGGAATTACGGTGTCTAAAAACAAAGTCAACAGAGCCATTCAAACTTAATGCTCAGTGTGATTGAAGACATGCACTGGCCCAAAAACTTTAAGAGAGATTCTAGACTAGATCTTTTCAGGGCCACATAAAAGAAAAAGCAATTTTATGTTCCCTCGGGAAGAAAAAAAAACTCCTGCAAAGCTGGGATGTGATTCCCATCACATCAGTTTTGGTCAAAGCTAAATAGTACATGGTGAAGTACAAATTTATGGTTTCCAGATAAACTGTGTCAGTAATTTCTAATGGGTGTGTACACATGTTTATGAGTATTTATGATAAGGTTATAATAATGCTAATACCTATCAGTCTTTCACATATTCTGAGCAAAGAGATTCCAAGTTAATGCTATTCATACTCCACATATACATTCACATGTATTCAGCTGATAATCCACAGGGATACTTATTCATATAAAGACTATATATAATTAAATATAAAATTTAAATACCATTCCCCATCAAAGTTTGATAGCATTTTGATTAATTGAGGAGACAATACAAAAGAAAAATAACAAGTATTTACACAAATTCTAAGAAGAACTACTAGATAGTTCCAAATGCTGAAACATGACAACAAAACATGTTCAAGGAACTTCAAAATTTTATTATATAACTTTGGTGTAACATGCAAATCTGCTTTCCAAAACCATAAAAAAACAAAAATATAATAAAACAGCACCTAACAACTGGGTAACAGTGAGTCCACCATTTGATGGAAATCAGATCTCAGTCATTTATCTAACCTAAAGGCATCATTACAAGGATTCCTGCAAAATTTCCCAACCTCAACTGGCGAGTTGCAGAGATCTGATGGGATATGTAACATCTTGGCTTTTCCACAAAGTGGACAACTGTCAGGGTAAGGTAGTCTATTTACTAAGTCGTAGTCTATTTACTAAGTCAAAGAGAAAAAATACTAAGTTTTGTCACTTCTCATCTGTAGCTTATTGTGTGAACTACCACTGTCACCCTAACAACAGCCAGTTCCAGGTAAATGAAGCTGGCTGAATAAAGGGAAAATGAGCCAAATCCTGGTCAGTCTCGACTGTGTCTCAAACTTTGGTCAGTGAACTTGTAAGGTATGGCATTGATTCAAATTCCTGACCTCAACAGTGTCAGACATTGACTGTGAGGTATTCCCTTGCTGGATGGTGACCCAAAATTTTTGGCGCCTGAATTTCTAGCTTTTTTATGCCAGGAAGTGAAAGATTTCCATGCCAAACCAGGGCCCTCCTTCAAGTGATTTTCTGCAGTTTTTCTCTTCCCACTGAAGAGTTCAGCATTCTATCACTATTGTTTCTGACATGGTGAAGGTTCCTTGAGAAACTGTATGTCCCTGAGACACATACAGAAGCCGGTGGCTAGAAACAAAGTGTTTGCCTCTTTAGGTCCATTTTGAATAAGATACACTTTTCTTTCAAAATAAAACAAGAACACATCTTCATGCACAGAATCTTCTTCAAAATGGTCGATACATTATTTCACTTTTCTCATTAGTACTTTTCCTGTTTTGAAAATGATTTTTTTTTAAAAAAGCATGATGATCTCAGTGGAAATTTAGACCCAGCAGAGGAACCAAAATCTCGCTTCTCTGAACTGCTGATTTTAATTAAATTTTCATCTCTGAATAAAGACTCAAGCCTGGCATCACACGGAAGTCTTGAGAGTCAATATGGCCAGAAATACGTTTGCCAGAACTTGCCCACTTCACTCCCTGTTCCAGATCTTTTGCTCTCAATGTTAGTAAACATAATTATATTCTACTCCAAACATTTTGATGGATCCACAAGAAAAAATAAGAAAACAGGGGATGACAGAAAATCTGCTGGTCCCAAGTGAAACTGACAAAGTAGTATTATCTCGTGAACTAAAATTTTTTTAAAGTTTTTTCTATTTCCAAATTCCCTGGGAGAAACAATTTAATTTCAACACAAATGTAAAATGTAAACAAGGTCACAACACTTTTACTGGACTTTCATGTTTATTACATCTAGTCAGTTTCAATTTTTGAAGGCAAATACAAGAAACAATCAATGAAATAAACACATTAAACTTTAAACTTCTTCTTATTCCAAATACAAAACTTTATCCATCATGCAATCCAGACATACTCAACTCTTAAAACAGATCACACCACATATTATGAAAGATTGGTATGTGACAGAAATCAATTCATATGAACCCAGGGTAGATTAAAACCATATACCACATCAGGATACACCGGTACACACACATTTCCTGGCTGTCTTGAATGTCTAACCAAATTAATATTTAAATTTATTTTAAATTTGAATATCTTTGAATGTTTGCCTAACTATTCAAAAAGAAGCTGATCAAAATCAATGAGCAAATGCATTTTATTTAGCCCCCTTTTGATCTTTTTAATTTATATTCCAGTTCAGACCATATAGGGCCTCTCAGACCCAGACTCTTAAATAAAGAAAAACTATAAAACTCACAGATTCATACCTCATAGGGTCTGGCAGACCCAGTATTAACAATAAAAAAGCCATAAAGGGGTCTGAGTCTAACAGGCCCTGTAAAAGTGAAATACGTGAAAAAGTTAATAGATTTTCAGTAGTGGTCATAAATTTTGTCTCTGACACAAATTAAAAGCCAAACTTTGTACTAACAGAAAGAAAAAAGGACAAAACAGCAAATGTACAAGAAAGACAAAAGCCATATATTTTCTTTCATATAGAATATGAAGAGAACATACACTTTGCCATTTCACTTAATACAATCTTTCATGATTACATTCAAGCAGTCTCTAAAGGTCTACATAACAACCTGTCACTCCACTGATCTTGGAAATAACACCACAACAAAATTATGATTATATGAAATGCTATTCATACACTAAAAAACAATAATTATGTAAAACCAGACATACCTAGATAATTAATTATTAATACCTACATACTCATGATCATTTCATATACTATACATCAGTTCACACCACAAAGAATATTCCAGAACCAAGTGGTCTAATATTAAATATAAACAACAAAACGTCTTGGTATAAGAGTAAAAAAAAAAAAAAACGTAAAAGAACAGTTCTCAGGTTTTTTCCTTAATTAATGCAAGTTTGACAATGGAAAAAAATAAAAATACAAGCCAAGAAAATCCGATGGTCATTAAGTATAATCAGATTTGGAAGGGATTTCTACAAATGGACCTCTACAAAGTTTATAATCAGATTTGGGAGGAACCTCTAGACAGTTTGTAGAAATCTGATACTGACGTCAAATCACCAAATAACAAAGTCTATATTGACAAAGTCTATATTGAAAGTGAAAACAGTATATATGATGATGATGTACCACAACCTTCTCTTCAGAATCCTTGCCAATCACTGGCATCCGACTCTTCATCCCACTCTATCCTCACACAGTGGATGCCTTTCTTTAATGATGGGGTGCCTTTGCCTTTCCCTGGAAGAGGACAGAACCATGATTAATATATCGTACCTCATCATCATCATCATTGCCTTTCTCACCCTGGATCAGGGTATAGGCCACCAACAAACACTTTCCATCCCTCTCTATCATGGGCCAGCCTCTTTACATTATTCCAAGTCTTTCCGCTTCGTTGCACATCATTTTCTCTGGCTCTTCTCCACGTTCCGCGCGGCCTTCCTCTTGATCTCTTGCCCTGGGGATTCCAATCCAATACCTTCTTCGTGATGCTGTTTCCTGGCCTCCTGAGAGTGTGGCCGATCCATCTCCATCGCCTCCTACCAATTTCCTCTCTGACTGGGCTCTGTCTTGTTCTTTTCCATACAATTTCATTGCTGACCTTGTCTGTCCATCTGATCTTAAGTAGCTTCCTCAAACATCTGTTGATGAAAACTTGGATTCTCTTTATGCAGGCCTGAGACGCATTCCAAGTCTCACATCCATACAACAGGACTGACTTCACGTTCGAGTTGAATATCCTCAGCTTTGTTTTTAGAGATATATCCTTGGTTCTCCAAATCTTGCTTAAGGACGTGAAAGCTGCCTGTGCCTTTCCAATTCGTGCTTTGACTTCTGCCTCTGTTCCTCCCTTATTGTCAATGATACTACCAAGATAGCAGAAGGACTCTACATCTTCCAGTGGTTGATCTCCTACTCTGACTTGTGCGCTTGGGAGTGCAACAAATTTTAGGACCTTCGACTTCGCAGGATGTATCCTCAATCCAATAGATTCTGAAATTTTGTTTAGAGCTGTAGTCTTTGCTTGCATCTGGTCGTGTGTGTGCGACAATAGTGCCAAGTCATCTGCAAAATCTAGATCGTCCAGCTGTGTCCATGGGGTCCATTGTATGCCATTTCTTCCTCCACTGGTGGTTTCTTTCATAAGCCAATCAATCACCAGGACAAACAGAAATGGGGACAGCAAACAACCCTGCCTAACACCAGTCTTGATATCAAAGCTGTCAGTAAGCTCGCCATCGTGTACAACTCTGCAACTTGTCCCGTCGTACATGCTCTTGATAAGGTTCACCATCTTCTCTGGGATTCCATAATGTCTCAATATTCTCCACAGTGTTTCTCTATCGATGCTATCAAAGGCCTTCTCGTAGTCAAGGAAGTTCACTATCAGTTGGGAGTTCCACTCTAGCGACTGCTCTACTATGATTCTCAGCGTGGCGATCTGGTCGGTGGTTGATCGGTTACTCCTGAAACCAGCTTGCTCCTCACGAAGTTTTGGGTCTGTTGCATTCTGTATTCGCTTGAGAAGAATCCGATTGAAAACCTTTCCTGGGATGGAGAGAAGTGTGATTCCTCTGTAGTTACTACAATTGCTGAGGTCCCCTTTTTTTGGAAGCTTCACGAGGTGTCCTTCCTTCCAGTCCTTTGGAAACTTGCCTCCGATCCAAATCCTCGAGAATAGTGAGTGCAGACCCTCTGCAGCCCCAGCAGCATCTGCCTTCAGCGCCTCTGGTGGGATCTGATCTGGTCCAGCTGCCTTGCCTCGATTTAACTGCTTTATGGCATCATTAATCTCTGCTTTAGTCGGAGGGTCGCAACTGATCGGTAAATCATTTCTTGCGGGTAGAATGTCGGGTGGGTTGCTTGGTGGAGGTCTGTTCAAGAGGCTGTTAAAATGTTCTATCCATCTTTTTGCCTGAGCTTCCTTTCCAAAAATAGCCTTCCTGTTGTAATCCTTGACAGGAACTTCCGGTTTTCCATATTTTCCAGCAAGAGTCTTTGTAGTCTGGTAGAGGATCCTCATGTGTCCTCCTGTTGCTGCCTTCTCTGCTTTCTCTGCTAACATTCCTATGAACTCCTCTTTGTCTTTTTTAATTGATTTTTTGACCTCTTTAGCTGTTGCCCGGTACTCTTCCTGGTTACCAACTCTTGAGCTTCTTGTACGACTTGCATTTACCTGTTCTTTTAGGTCTCTTCTTATCCTTATCAAGTCCAGTGATTTTTGACTGATCCATTCCTTGTGTTCCACTTTCTTTTCCCCAAGAACATCCTGACATGTCGATGTAAATACTCCTTTTACCTTAGCCCAGTGAGTCTCCAAATCTACTGTCTCTTCGAGGTCAACAAGGGGTTTGAATCTATTCCTCAGCGTCAGCTGGAACTCTTCCTTCTTGTCTCCATCCAGAAGGCTCACTTGAAACTTTCTTCTCTTTGTTCCTGCTCTGGTACCTTGTTTCTTGAGGCGGAGTTTGAGTCTTGCCAGCAGCATGTGATGGTCAGATCCAACATCAGCTCCTCTCTGTACTATGACATCCTCCAGTGAGCGTCTGAAACGTCGGGTGATGCAGAAGTGGTCAATCTGGTTTTCAGTTACTCCATCCGGTGAAATCCAAGTGGCCTTATGGATCCTCTTGTGTGGGAATACTGAACCTCCAATCACATAGCTGTTAAATGCGCAGAAACTTGCAAACCGCTCTCCATTCTCATTCATTTGTCCCAAACCATTGCACCCCATAATGTCCTCATACCCTGTATTGTCCTGTCCTATCTTGGCATTGGCGTCTCCCATTATAATGTTCACATCTTTTCTTGGCAATGTGTCAACTATTTCCTGAAGCTGGTTGTAGAAATCGTCCTTGTCCTCATCGGTTGCTTCATTTGTTGGGGCGTATATCTGCACAATGTTCATGTTGATGTTCTTGTTCTTTGTAGTAAATGATGCCAATATAATTCTCTTTCCGTAGGGTTCCCATCCCCTCAGTGACCTCTGGGCGTGCTTGCTCAAGATGATCGCTACTCCTTCTGTATGCTTTTTGTCCTCCCTTCCAGAATACAAAATCTTTTCCCCAGAATTAAGTTGTTTCAGTCCGGACTGTATCCAGCGGGTCTCGCTAACTCCAAGTATGTGCAGTCTGTATCGCCTCATCTCCATTGTAACCTGGGCACTCTTTCCTGCTTCATACATGGAGCGGACATTCCACGACGCAATCCGGAGTGACTTGTTTGATGAAGGAGCAGTCAGGCCAGTGGAGTCCTTTCGGCTTTGTCCATTGTCCTTCATTGAATCTACAGGTGCAGATGCTCCCCCTTCTCCCAAGATAAAAGACTGATTTAAAGTATTTGCTTGTGTTTCTGTAACTGGTTTATTTTTACAGGGTGGGTAGTTGGCCCACCGCCAACTGGCTCTTCTCGGGAGACCAGGACCTTTGCACCTTTAGTCGCCTCTTACGACACGCAGTATCACGTCAGATGTATTCTTTGCTGTCCCCGCATCTGCACGGGCGATATCGTACCTCACCATCTGCAAAATCTGTCATTATGTCAAATTTTCCATCAACAGAAAGCTGACATTTTCATTTTTAACTTCCCTGATCTAACTGGCTGGGTTGCAGGACGATAGCTGCTTCTTGTCACTAGGAATCAGTGTGGACTAAATTAAAATACTTCTTTGGTGTGACACATACAGCAGGAAAATAAAGCTGTTTATTGCTTCTCCTGAGGAGTCGGGATTCTGACACTTGAGTTTTCCTGGTTGGAAATGATACCAGAACTTTCTTCATGTACAGTACACTGATTATGGCCACCACCACCACCTGTGGGGATCTTGACACTGCCATCAGTAACCAGTGTAATCAACAGAGGAATGACAAAAAAGAAGTGTGGGAGGTGAGGAAAGCCAATGTATTTTCTAACTTAATTCAACTGGACTAAATGTACAACCTGTGACTACAACAGAAGCAGGTAAGGATGGGCTTTAAGTATCATCTCTGACAATGCTCAACTTTTGATATCAGAAATTAAGAAAAAAGGGCCATCCATAAAGTACATAGACTGGGGGAGCGGGGGTGTGGCCTGTTCACCATTCTGACCATATGCTTGTACAAAGGGAACAGAGGGGTTGGGGCCAAGCCTATGCAAAGCATACACTGTGAGTGGTGGGTTGGTCAGAAATTGGCAAAATCGAGAGTTATGTACTTTTTGGATAGCCTCAAAAACCTGAGAGCTTGGCAATTTGGGATGATCTTAAAAAGAAGTAATGATGTGTCCTTGCTTTCTAGGCTTTACTGTACTAATAGTAAACATCTGATGTAAAATTGCATGGATTGAAGTCAATAAATAATATGCATGCCGGAGAATGAAGTAAAAAAAAAAAGGTACAGTAGTATCTATCAATAGACTTACCTAATACACGTGCATGCAGGATCAGTGTGACTTGTTTGGTGCTGTCATTTTTGCTCTTGATGGTAATAGACTCTTGCATGATTTTTTCTTTCATGGCACTAAATGTGAGTACGATGTCATGACCTTTGCCTACGCAGAGAAAGAGAGAGGGAAAGAAATGAATGGTACACACTTTCAAAACCTGGACTGTGACATCAGTGACTTAGTACTACCAATCTGGGATGAGGAGCTTGTAACAACTTCAGATTTTCAAATGAACAGTTTCAAAATTTGGAACTTTTGGTGAGAAAAACGAAAGTTCAAGATTTGGAGCTGGCAAAAATATTTACAACTTGCCCTGAAAACTAAGTTTTGATTATTTGAACTTTCAAGGTCCAACCTGACCTTAAGGGTAACTAAGTGGCAGTTAGCTCCTTATCCCTAAATTTCCAATGATCACTTGGAACAGAGCCTACATCTTCTTTCCTTGGGTGAAAGAGAAATCAAAGTACTTTTCCTGAAAGTAGTTGTCCACCAAAACAAAATGCCTGCAAATTCTACACCCAACACAAAAATGAATTAGCGTTCTTCGCTTACATAAAAATGATAATAAACTAAGGCTATAAGATTGGCTTCAAATTCTGTCAGTTTTGAAGCTCTGTCTGGGTTAGATTACTGGAGGACACTAGAATTTACGCGACTGTTGTATTTCAATACTTAAGCTGGCTATCCATATTGCCCGAAAAATCATGCGAATGTCGCATGCGAAATTCGCATGCGAATTTCGCATGCTGCGGAAAAAGAGCCCTCTTCCATATACCCGAAATTCGCATCGACCATTTCTGATTGAACCATGGCACCGGTACAGTCAAAGCAAGCACTCTACGTTGAAAACGAGAGAATATTGCTGTTAGCACTGCTATTCTTATTACGAAAACAGAAAAGTAAGGCAAAGAGGAAGCATCGATTTTGGGTGAGCAGTATTTTACAGTTAAGACAGCAGCATGGTGCTTACGTCAACCTTATCAAAGAGCTTGGTTTTGATGGAGATCTCTTCAGGAAATATATGCGACTATCAAGGGAGCAATTTGCTCGAACACTGTACTTGGTAGAAAGGGACATCGTCAAACATGGCGTCAGTCGAGAAGCGATATGCCCAAGAGAACGTTTGGCGATATGCATCAGGTATGTAGACTATTCGTGGGCGGTTGGCGGGTGCAGCAGGTAGGTCCTACTTCTTTCCTGTCATTCTTTTACATCTGTCTGTCATCTTGCTATTTCCTCTTGCAAAAGCCCTGAGATCATCCCATTGGGATGTACTGGGCTTAATCCACAATCAATCAATCAATGTAGACTATTCTATCTCTCTTTCTCTCTATCTCTTCTCTCTCTCTCTCTCTCTCTCTCTCTCTCTCTCTCTCTCTCTCTCTCTCTCTCTCTCTGCTCATGTGAGTAAATTATTGTAAACGCCAACACTTGTTTGAGTATATTCTGACATTTTAATCAAACGTAAACCATATGATCCAAAACATAATAATATAACAAAACATTGAAAGATCTGAACTATCTTATAAACAGATTAGAGAACAAAAATTTAGCAACATGCCCATGCCTTTAGCATGTTCCACAAGTCTAGTTTTATTAAAAAAAATATTAATTGCTGCAGAAAGTAACCATCAGTCATAAATCTGTGAAATTTGAATTGCATCGGCAATAATGTCAGAGGTAGGCCTACTTGGGACCATTGTTGCCATAGTGTCTGGGGCGAAGTCCTGGTCAGGTGGCTGCGTCTGTTTATATGTCATACCATCGGCAACCGATTGCTGAGAAGCAGAATTTTGTGTTGGGAGGGGGATGGGGGGGATTGGCATTTGAGGAAAGTCATGATTTTCAGCATTGAAGAGGAGGGTGCTGATTTGATACTTTAGAAAACTTTGTACCCGAGGAGACATTTTTCTCATTCTGAAACAAATGTCTTCACAGAACGATCCATTTTCATCTTTGGTGGCCTTATCTTGCTCCATGCTTTCCTTCAGCTGGTCACTGTTATTTTTATGCTCTTCTAATAGGCCTAAAATTGCCTCGTCCAGACTTGACGAAGGCCCGGACTTCATGGACTTTGATTTCTTGTGTCGTTTATTTTTTGAAGCCTCGGCCCTAACACTGACGTCACCATGAATGTCTGATGTGGCTGCGGCGCTGGCTGCACTTTCACTGAAAACAGACAACAATCGTAATTTATGATTAGTGTATGTTCGAAGGGGGAGGGAGGTTGAACTTTGAAATGCTGTTAATGATAAATGAAAGCATAGATCCATTATAAAGGCTCATAAATAAATGTTTCCCATACACTTTTAAAAAACAAAGTATGTGGTTGATACGGACTCGGCGGGCATATTATAAATTGACACTTATTTCAGTCTTGAATATTTTTAAAATCCTATTTCTCTTGCAAGGGCCCAACACCATGGGGTTTTTCACTATGAAAGAGTCAATTTAGCCATCCAATTGAAATGTTTGGACTTTTCCTAATTATACCCCTTCTATGATGTGTCAAAATTTTGAGTTCCTGACGTGCATAGTTTGCTCACCCTGAAAGGCTACCCTGGAATTTGAGATTTCCCAGTCATGGGGTCCGTGTGGAGACATACAGGTGGGCAAAACTGGCACCAAGCGATTCATACAGATATCCTCTATCCACCAAGCAAAAGAAATGCAAACTAAAAACATAGGCATCATTTTTAAAGTTCACCCCCCCCCCCCTCCCTTCCCTTCTCCAAACCCACTGAACATTAATCGCAGTTTTTGCTTTCTTCCAGATATCTTGCAACTGGGGAAAGCTTCAGATCCATTGGATTCAGTTACAGAGTTGGCGAGAGTACCGTTAGCAAAATTGTCTCTGAGGTGTGTCAAGCCCTGTGGAAACGATTGTCTCCGATTCACATGGCGGTTCCTCTGAAAGAAGACTGGCAACTGATAGCATCAAACTTTGAACACAGATGGCACTTTCCCCACTGTCTCGGAGCCATCGACGGTAAACATGTGGTAATCAGAGCTCCACAAAATTCTGGGTCATTGTACAGAAATTACAAGGGCACATTTTCAATTGTGCTTTTGGCGCTGGTCAGTGCTCATCTTCATTTTATCTGCATTGATGTTGGATCATTTGGTAGAAACAGTGATGGAGGGATTTTTTCTCATTCCAATTTCGGAAAACTGCTGGCTTCTGACAGACTTGATCTACCAGAGGACTCTTCACTTCCAGGGGCCCTTCATCTCGGCCCCATGCCCTATGTATTTGTGGGAGATGAAGCTTTTCCACTTCAAAAGCATCTTCTTCGACCATTTCCAGGCAAGATGTGTCCCATACCACAACAAATTTTCAATTATCGCCTCTCCAGGGCACGTCGAGTGGTTGAAAATGCTTTTGGATTGTTAGCCGCGAGATGGAGAATATTCCACACAAAGATAGATGCGAGACCTCAGTTGGTGGTAGACATCACCAAAGCTGCTTGTGTCTTGCACAACATGCTGCAGAGCCAGTCTACTCCTATTGAAGTGACAAGCCTGTTGGAAGAGCTGAAAGGATCGGACCCACCTCAAAACTTGTTGAACATGCAAAATGGGGGCAACAGAGCTGGACATAAGGCAGTGGAACTGAGAGATGTCTTCATGGATTACTTCTGCAATGTAGCACCAATGCCGTGGCAAATGGAACATGTTACCAGGGGAATGCGCACGATTAATACCAGTATTGAATGACATGCACCTACCTGTCCATGCAACTGACAGTGTCTGGTTCTTCCTCCAAGAGCTCGTCCACTTCCTGAGGACTAGGTGAAGCATGATTATCCGGTGAATGAAAGTTGCTTTCCGTTCTGAAAAAAAGTGAAATTGACTTTAAGATGATGAAAACACAACTCTCGTTATTATGTAGCAATGTTAGACAACAAAATTCCGGTTTTGAAGCAAATAAATATATCTATAAATAAATAATATGAGACTCTCAACATTCTTATTTCGGCTTCAAGTCCTTTAGGTAGCATTGTAACAATAATTGAGTATTGACATTGATGATTGAAAGAGAGAGGGGGGAGGGAGAGAGAGAGAGAGAGTCAGAGAGAGAGAGAGAGATAGAGGTGAGATAAGTACCTGTTTGGTGCCACAAATTTATCTAGAAACTGCAGGACAGCTGTATATTTCCATGGCACCTTCCTCTTCGTTGCAGTCGCTTGTCCGCTTCTGGTGGTCACGGCTTCGTTTCTGACTTTTTTATAAGTGTCCCGTAGATTCCTCCACTTTCTTTTGCATTCATCAGCTGAAATCCCAGGAAAGTACAATTTGAAAATAAATACATAGAAACACAGACAGGCACACAGACATGTACACACACGCACGCACGCAAGCATGCATCCACCTCGCTACTCGTACATCGTTGATTCGAACCCCATCTGATCTAAACTGAAGAAAACTATCCATGTCTGAGTGCGCGTGGCAACACGCTTATCTTTGCCATTCAACGTTCTCCAAAGGCTAGCCCCTTATAAGCATAGGCCAGTTAGAGCCGTGCATCCAACTTTGACACGCGTCATTCTGTTTTAATAAAGTGTTTTGATTATTTAGCTATGGGTGTGTATAATAAATTGGATGAAGTATTTAGTGTACAATTGTGATGGGTCACCACAAGCCCCACCCTCCTTATAACCCATCCGACGCCACTGGGATTGGTAGGCCAAGAATACTACGTTTCCTGTCTCCGCGTGTCGTAACTACAAAGGAATACTCTCACAGCCTTTACAAAGCTACGTCTGTGGCTGTTATAATATTTTGTAGGACTTATTTGTAAGACCACTGTCTAAAATTAAAATTTCTCACCTGAGAAGTTTCCTCCAGTGATCGAGGCATTCATCTCTTCAGCGATACTTGTCCATACGTTGGACAGTAGTTGAGCATCCTTGTGCTCTGCAGACGTTTGGTCATAAATGACACTTTTATCTTGAACAAGTGAAATAAGCATTTCAATATTTTCCTGCTTACCAAGAGCTGCCATGTTGCTTGATTTCCGGGGATTGAATTTGGCGGGAAAGTAGCCCCGCCCACTTCGCAAAACAATTCGCATGCGAAGAAAAGTTTTTCGCTCCCTGTTGCGAAACAAAATATTCGCATGCGAGTTTCGCAATCGGCCATGCGAAATTCGGGTATATGGATTCACACATTGACAAAAAGAATGGTGAGAAAAAAATATTTCGCATGCGAAATTCGCATGATTTTTCGGGCATATGGATAGCCAGCTTTAGTGTAACCGGCAGATGAAATAAATTCCCAGCAAGGCATAAGAATTGCAGTCTGACCATGCCAGATTTTTCCGGCCAACTTTTTCACTCATCTTTCTAATCGTTACAAAATCATTTTCACCTTGACCTTAGTAATTAAATCTCCCGTCTCCCTCCCCCCACTACCACCAAAACAACAAGCATGCATAAACAAGTTGAATGTCA
Organism: Onchidella celtica; assembly: GCA_963931925.1. Classification (NCBI taxonomy): domain Eukaryota; kingdom Metazoa; phylum Mollusca; class Gastropoda; order Systellommatophora; family Onchidiidae; genus Onchidella; species Onchidella celtica. The sequence continues at coordinate 53,326,213 of OZ007567.1, read as the reverse complement.
TAAGGACAAAATGAGGCCAATGGATTACTTCCCTTCCTATTTAGGTGACTTGTTATCTTACATGCAGATGCAATTTTTTTTTTTTTTGATCAAATGTCAAATGTTGTATTTATCTGTACACATTTTACCGTGTTTTCTTACTTCTTCCCTTTTGCAATGCAGTGCATTAATTTCTGCATACAGCTGCACCACATAATAATAATAATAATAATGGATGGCATTTATATAGCGCATATCCATTGCCATTAGAAATGCTCTATGCGCTTTACAGAAGCTCTCTCACTCCCTCTTTCTTTCTCTCACCCTCTCTCTACCTCTCTCTATCTCAGAGCAAATTGTAATGCAGCCTGTTAGGCACAGTTCAGAACTCACAACTTGTATTCTAAAGTATTATAATAGTATTTGAATATCTATTAATATTTATTTAATAATGAATTAAATTTTTGTTGGTGATACGGGGGGGGGGGGGGGGGGGGGGGGGAGTGAAATGGCTAAATTTTAATCTATCGCTCGCCAGGAAAACTGTCGAATGTCAAATTGACTACCTTTCAGGAGAAATTTTATTCCAGTTGTAGAGTCGTCCAAATGAACTATTTATTCCAAACTGATCCCTAAAAATAGGCAGCGGATCTTTTGTAATCCGGCTTGTTAGATCAGTGAGGTTAAAAGCTATAAAATATCAGATTTTCAATTTCTGGAAAATTTGACATATGACAATTTTCATGCTGTTTCAGTGTTGTGTGGGTCAAAGCATAATGCAGAAATCCCTGCTTATCGTAGAGCTCCACCTGGCCCTATGTATCCTATACTATATTAGTAATTTTTAATGGAAATTTGATATGTACAACATCATCTGAATATTGGCTTTAACTATATTACTGCCCTATCTTAGCTCATATCACTGGAATTTTTATTTGATCTCTTTTCAGACAGTATCATAGACAAGAGGAAAGAGCTCCGTACGTCCCAACCACTTCAAACACTTAAATTTTTTTTACAGATTTTTTTTTTTGTTTTCTGGTTGAAAGGGTAGGGCATGGTAAGGGATAAGATTAAGTTTACACAAAAAAGACAGGTTTAGAGTTAGTTAGGGGTAAGGTGGCCTTGAATTGAGTGGTCAGGACATGCAGAATTCTTTCCTAGTTAGATACCCATCTCAATGACAGACAATACAGACACAACAGTTACTATCAGTAACAAAGTCCTTAATCAAGACCTTGTGATCTCACTCATTTTGTCTTCCTCAAGTCAAGAATCAGAAGAAAATGTAAAAAAGACATGTTCAGATCCCAATAATAATAATAATGGTTGGCATTTATATAGCGCATATCCATTTAAAATGCTCAATGCACTTTACAGAAGCAACATGTCAACCACAGAGCAGAATGGAGTGCCTGCGAAGTGCTCAACACACTACACTGCTTCTTTCTCTCTCCCTGTCTCGCTCACTCTCTCTCTCTCTCCCTACCTCTCTCTATCTCAGAGCAGCCTGTTCGGCGCAGTTCACAACTCACAACAGTTCACAACTCACAACTCAAATAATATTTGAATATTTATTAATAAATGAATAATGAATAATAAATTTTGTTGTTGCTGGTGGGGGGATGATATGGATAAATTTTAATCTATTAATTTCAATTTTGCCCGGGCAGCGGCCTGTTCGGCCTGCTCTTTACGATTTCCAACTGCCAAGGTATCTTTAACGTGCGCAACGTGCACACAGACCCTCCCAATTTTTCGTCCTTATCCGAGAAGACCAGGTACTCGATCCTACCCCCCAATAGGATCAGGGACTTGAAAAAATGAGAAAAATCCCAATACATAAAGTTTTTGTAAACTTACCATCTTCTGATGGGTTGGCTGAGTCAATTTTGGCATGGATATTTTCCAGTGGGTTAAACAAGACATCTTCACCAAGTTGATCCTCGATAGGAAATCTGACTTCATATACATGTCTCACTTGTAGAAATCCTAGACGGACATTGAGTGTGGTTTCTGACACTGGCTCTACCAAGATTCTGGAGTCATGCGCATTGAGGTCATCTGCAAGAAAGTGTATGCGGCTATCACCTGGGTGAAGGAAGAAGAATGAAGAACAAATCAAACTCCGAGAAAGGAAAGGAAGACAATTTAACTGCAATGAAGATGATGTAATTTTGAATCTGTGACAGCTCTAGGAAATGATTATTGGTACCCGAATTGTTGTGCTTTTATTTTCTAGCACTGTGATCTACATTACGAAAAAAACTCGCGTGCTTTCTAACAAGACCTACCACATAATTTGTCTGACATTTTACAGTGATTTTCCTTTTGATCTGTACTGACTGTAGAAAGTTCTTTTTTACATCTGGAGACCTGAAATGGTGGGGAAGTATTTTTTTTTTCTTAGTTCGCTTTTCGTTGCTAATTTTGTCCCCCCCCCCCCCCCCCCTTCCTCCCGGTCATTCTTTTCCATGAACACATCAGCCCATGATGTCATTACATCTAGCAGGTGTGTCTACTTCTAAACACGCTCACTGCAAAATATGCAAATTATTGCCATTTCATAATGTCAGTCTTTGCCTCGAATACTGACAGGGTGCATTGATGCACAATAGGAAAGGAATGCAGAAAGCCTTACTAGTACCTATGGACAGACAACAAACAACAGCAACAACAAAAGAAACTAAAAGGAATGGAAAAAGTGAAACACAATATCCATCATCATCACCCAGAACTGAAACTAGTATATAGTATACAAATTTATCCCAGGCACCTTGGCTAGTATTATAATTTTATAAATAAATACTGGAAAATAACCTCATTGAAGAAGGACTAAATTTTACAAAACTGCACGACATGAGGTGTGTCAGACTGAAAATTACATATTTTCCACAGCAAAATGGAAGATTTCAATTCCTCAGAATCAAACTCTGCCTTGTATTTGACACTCCCAACTACTGCTTAAATGAAGTCAAGACCTACAGGATGGCAATGAATTACAAGGAAAGTTGTATGAATTCTAACCCAAGAAGCAGATCTCTGAAACAGTGTCATTAATGACTGGCATGAACCCCCACCCCCGACATAAGGCTGATATTTAAATTTGTAGCCACATTGTACGAACATGAAACTGAAAGAAGAACAGTAACTATGAACAGTAAAATACTGACAGGCTAGCGAAGTTGCACACAAGATTACGTGCTGATAAATTCTTTGGGAGGAGTACCATAAGAGTTACACAACTTTAGACAGGTGCATATTTTATGTTCTGCATGTTAATCACCAAGCCGCCCATTTACTACAAAAACATCCACCTAGAGGACTAACTCACCAGCGGGGCAGCAACCCCCAGCTCATAGAGCCTCCTAAAGTTGCATCGTTGTAATCCTAAGTTATAGTGTGACTCATATATGGAACTCCTCCCAATTTTTTTTTTTTATTTAAATGATGAAAAGTGCAACCCCAGCATTTCAATCACAAACATGAAATACATCATAAAAAATGAACCAGCATATGCACTGTGTGAAGATGAATTTCTGGCCTACTTTCATTTTTGAGCTGATCATGAGTAATGCCGAGGGGAAAATGGTTGCCTCAAGCGCTCATTTAATCTCCCTATCTCACAGCTGCTTTAACTTTGAAGAAATTAAGTGTTTAATTAAACACTTCAGTGAAGTATAAATTGCATGCAAAGTTAAGGCAAACTTAAAAACACGATGCATTCTTGATCTGTTCTTATGGATGGCAAAACACTTACCTTGATCGTAGGACTGTGGATCGACGAAATGAATATGGTGGTCTTGATGATGATGATGCGAGTTGTTCTCCTTACTCTGCACCTGAATCTGACTTCCCCCAGGAGATTCCTGATCTACACTTGGACTTGATGTACCAGACTCGGCCATATTTTCAACTTAATCTTCCTGACAATAGCTGCTTCAGCGGTTCAGTATTCCTTAGAATCAAATGAGACATGCATTCAGCATAGCATTTCCCTCATTATGAAACGTCTTGATCATTATGTATGCACGTCTTACTTAAAGTAATTAGAAAAAGCTGATTGGAAAATTCCCAAGCCATATCAACCTCCAGCGCTCCAAGTTAAAGATGCTACAAATGTTTAAAACAAATTCCAGGTAAACTATGTGTGAAGTGTAGTGCAATAACCTAATAATTTTATCAGCAAAATTACTGCTATGCCCACTGGACAATATCACTCAGTTGACAGATATTCAATTATTTATAAATGAAATTCAATAGGCAGTCTCAGTAATGTGACATTTAGTATTAAAAGCTGCTGAGCACTAACTTTCAAATTCAAGATTATGCATTACGCCATTGATTAACATCATTAATCTTCCTTGGATGGGTAGTACTTTTAGCCGTAGGCTTAAGTACAAAAAAAAAAAAGAAGAAAAATAAAAAATCATGTGAGTATGTAGCCTACCCTCTTTCTCAAATTTTATTTTGATTTCTATAACACTCAGGCTCAAATCACATTTGCAGTTGTAACAATTAGGGGCCTAACCTCACAATAACATTCTCATTGGTCAAATTCCTAGCCCTCAATTCCTATAACGAAATGTTTATCTGACGGATAAAATTTTCCCTAGGATTTTTTTTATCCGTCAACATAATTTCTGTACTTGCGAGTCATCTCCCCTGATTTGAACTCTTTCTCCGTCTTCCTCCCTTGTTCCATACGAGCGTACATCCCGACGCGATCAACTTTCATATTGGGATAGTGTTGAAAACTATATTGAAATTGGAGAGACTTGGAATTTTATTGATTTAATGGATACACGAAGGTTCAGTTCTAATCCGTTGATATGGGTTTCTTGGTTTGGTCATACTTATTTAGTAAGACTTTTCTCACAAGTAGTCAGGGTTCTCAATAGCGTAGTTGTTAGCATCTCTGCCTGTCAGTCAAATGGCAATGGTTCAATTCTCAGCATGGCAGCTTTTTTTTTGTCACAAGTCTTTTTATTAGGCATCAATTTTTTTTTTTTTTAATCCAAGAACAATCATGGAAGAAATTCAGTTGGTTTTTTTTGTATCTACCTGCCAATCGGGGGTACAGTGGTTCGATTCTCAGGGGGTAGGGTGTTTTTTTTTCTTTTCTTATAGAAGTCTTTTATCAGTAATCAATGTCTTTGGTAAATTTTTTTAATCCAATAACATTAGAAATAAATCCAGTTTGCATGTTTGTTTGTTGTTGTTGTTGTTTGTCATTCGTCAATAGTGCCGATAGTGTTGCCGATAAACCCAAGTATCCGCCGATAATGTTGACAATAATCAGTCTTTGGTAATTGTTTTAAATCCAATAACATTAGGAATAAATCCAGTTTGCTTGTTTGTTTGTAATTCGTCAATAGTGCCGATAGTGTTGCCGTATAAACCTGGGCAGTATCCGTTGATAATGTTGACGGATAAACCTGGGCATTATCCGTCGATAATGTTGACGGATAAGGGCGGCCTTCCTATAAACAGCAAGACATACAAAATAGCTCTGCAATAATTTATAATTAAATCCATATCCCACTAAATGGCAAAAAGTCTACTTTGTGCTTACATGTAGAGCAGTTTATGTTTGATTTTACATCATGTTTCTTTGCATGCTTCACAGCCTCTGGTGATAATGACAATTTGTGTGACAATTTCCTTGTCTGGCAGTGACACCCATAACAAGAAAACTGAATTTGAAAAGTATCTACCTGAGTCTAGATCATATCTAGATCTAGATCTAGATCAAGCTTAGAATTTAGATTTAATGTTGCTTCAGATGCAGTAGATAAGATCAACAACTACAGATGAACGGATCCTGTGTTTCACACTGGTCAGGTGTAAAGGAATTTGACCTACTTAGTGAAAGACGGCTGACACTGTCCCAGGCAAGAGTACTAAATATAGATCTAGCACAAACAGACCGTTGACCTGTTGTGAACAACCTTGAAACACCGCCGTCACGGCTAATGCTTTCCAGATCTAGAACAACACTGTGCTTTAAGAAGTTTCCTATGAAACAACTGAAAAGTATGATCTTAAATGCAGATAGAAAGGATTGCCTTTGTTTTCCTTTCGACTTCCTCTACCTTTTATTAGAAAGATCCAAATCTAGATTCTAGATCTATGGAAGGACAGAGTCAGAGTGGCGCACAAATAATATGGGAAGTTTCGATCCACCGCAATGGGGTCAAACCTGGAACTGAGTGTTCTCCTTCACAAAAGTTATGGAATGCGGAAATCAATTCTCGGCAAAAATCGCCAACCCTCACCCTCAAGATTATGAAATTCGCTTTTAAAAAGGAAAAATAAAACACGGAACACCAATCACATAGTGAACGGGTGCCTTTGAACTTTCAGTTTTCCATAACAGACCCAAGTAAAGCACCGCCTTAGCACACATTCTGTAGAATGAAGCACTAAACATTTCGAATTAGAATCCATATCCACCACTTTCAAAACTGCCAGCTAAATCCCCATTAAATGAAATGTATATATCCATTGGTGAGATGAACAAAACTAACAAGGAGAAGAATGAATCCTTACCTCTCGCACACCCAACCCACAACAAAAGAAGCACATCATTTGTGTTGATTTGCGCCGATGAGAGTCAATGTTCGTATAATGCAAGAGAGTTCGCTGCAGGCACATCCGTCAAGGGAAATCACTCTTAAAAGCATGTTCTCGTGTAAGACTTTCCTTTGTTCGCGATAGCTTCCCTTTATAGAGTGGAAGAACTGTAAAACAGTGCTCTGAATTTCAACAATCATTAATTAATGGAAAGGTCATTTTAGAATTATTTTTGGGATTGTTACTTGGCAATAACAATTATGGTGGATATGAACATTTTTGACCAGACAAATTCCCTGCATAGCGTACATCGGTCATAAATTTCTTCGCCAAAAGTGGCGGTCTCATCAATATCGATGCTAAATTTTTCGGATATATTTCAAAGTTATTTACAATAGGGCCTATTAGATTTTCTGCGCTGGCGTTCTAAAATTTATGTGCCCGGCCAGAGTCACTGTTTCTTAATGTTTTTATTTTCTACAGTGAGAAAAGCATGGCAAAAATCACTGCCCAAATATAATTTGAAAAAAAAAAGAAATCAATAATACATTAACCGACAGCATAATGCGAAATGTCAGAAATTTCTCTGGCTCTGTCTTAGAGTTAGAGCTCCAGATAAGCAAACCAATGTGTTCAATGTGAGCATAAATGTGGAGGATCAATATAGATCTAGTGGCGCATTTAGTTGAACAGAAAACATTTTATTCTCAGGAAAGCATATCGACTATTGACCCCTTATCAATCTTCGCAAATATCACCCAGAAATAATCAAGTAGCATCCGTTGTTTGTTTTCTTGCAGCTGGATAAAGTTTTGAAGGTCACAAGCTTGGTGAAAAAAAAATGAAAAAGAAATGATAAAAAAGACAGCTGCTTGACTAGATGAACTTTATTTCAGGGATTTAATTACTGACACATGCGCGCGCAAACATGCACACAAAAACGCACTTACGCACACGCATACAAGCACACAATACACAGATTCATGAGAGCAGAGCTCCCAAAAAGTAGTTCATGCAGTGCCGGATGTAGACTTGTAGGCTACACTATAAGCTTCGAGACTACTTGCATCAGGAGGTCTCACAAAGAGACGGACCGAAAAAGAACCACTTAAATTGCCACAAAACCAAAGAAACTTTAGGAGCAAGACATTGAAATAAAGTGCAAGTTTAATAGGGGCTTAAAATATTCCTTCAATGAATGACGTTCTATGAAGCATTACTAAATTTTAAAAGCCAAAAAAAAAAAAAAAAATGTTGTCAGGCTCCTGCAGATTGTGGGACCCTAAACTGTAGCTTGTTTAACTGATGAGTGAATCCGGCTCTGAGTTTGTGGCAAATCTGCATTTTTTTTTTTTTAATTTTTAAAAATCATAGAAAATTTGTGATGGCTAGTCAATAGGCCCATTGCGGATATCGGCCATTTTAGTTGTCAGGACCGACGCTTAACCATGGCGATAGTAGCATCGATTTTGATTCGTTAGCTGATTTGCACTGTGAGCATTTCAGGCGTCGCGAAACAATCGGCGGTGAGCTAAAAAAAAGTTCACGGCAGTAAACAATGACATGTGCGTTCACGCACATGGTAGACGTTCGGTCAATTCTTGCACTTCCTTTCTCTTGTTTACACGGATGGTAGGGAATCTGACCAGCTTGGATCCATCCTTTCCACCCCTGACATAACAGTCAACTGCAATGCAACCAGCAGGCATTTTAACCGCTTGGACATATCTCGAAGTTACACTCGTCAGCTGATCCACCCGCCATTTTAGGTGTCGGAAGTACAAAACAAAAACACTCTATGGCGTCATTCGCAATGGGCCTATAATCCAACAGGCACAGTCTTACAGGCTGCAACAGGCACTTTAAACAAAAATCTGGGTGTCATTTTTCTTTTTTCTGTATTCACTGGTTTCAATGTTTTTGTTTCGCTTTTATACTTTTCAGGGATTATAATTACACAGTGTGTTTTCCACTGGTTTATTTGTCTGTTCGCCTTTATCTTTCTTCTTACCTTTTCTTATACACATTCTCAAATACCTGTTCTTTTTATCGAGAATACGGGACAGGGCATTAACCTTTGCAGGCCCATGCTCATATCTCGTGACATTTGATCTGCATGTCAAACCATTAAAAAAAAAAGGAACGAAAAAGCTGCTTTATACTTTTTTCAATGGTCTGTTGTAATATTAGGTTTTTTCCACTGCGCCTGAGAGCGATGCCCTCGATTGTTTTGACATTACTGCACTACAACATTCTCTTCTATAGTTCTGACAAAGCATGACAAATCAAATTTTAATAAACTTGGATAATAGTACAACTATCTTTTGTCAGGCCAGAGTTTTCTGCTATTGTACGACAGTACACAATACAGCCTGCTACTGTCACCCCCACTGTCTTGTGGGTCATCTCGGGAGAGAGGAAGACTAGGGGAAAGGTAACCCTGAATACAAATACCACACTGCCTTGTGTGTTGCTATGATAGCAAAGGCTATGGGAGTAAACCCAGACAGAAAATCAGGAGTGGAGACCCGAAGGTGGTTGTCAGGGAGAACTGCATCAAACTGGCTTCCAGCATCTCCTGCAGCCGGACTAGTTCCAAATGTATTGACCTGGTCTCTCCCTTGGGTTTAACTAGAATGGCAGAGAGAGGGGTGGTGCCTCTGGGCAAAGCACCATCTCTTAAAAATAGCCCAGGCAAGGCAGCAAAACGAGGAGGCGTTTGCTCGGGCTTGGCAAGCGTCTGTCTCTCCTCTATAAGCCCACCCATTTCCGATTTGGAGAGGACACTCCAGCCATCCGTTACGGATGGGCACAACACGGGAGGTGGCAGTTACCGGTGATAAGCTCAATCCATTTGGCGTACGGATGAGCGCCAGGGGTCCCCTCTGTCGGTGGGAGCGGCTTTTCAGCTGCATTGATCAACTACCGCCCGCCGTAACCTGGGCAGCCCCCAGGCAGTTGGGTGTTGTTCCGCCACGTCAGCCTGCTTCATAAGGTGGTTGGAGCTAGACCAAAAGTCAAAAAGCTGACGTAAAGTGTGCACCTGGCAAAAACAGAAAAATACTAAAACTTGGTACCTGGAACGTCAGAACAATGCGCCCAGGCTTGCAACAGCAAGATCTCACTAATATTGACTCCATCAGGAAATCCCAAATTATTGATCGAGAACTTCAGCTACTAAACATCGACATCGCTGCCCTTCAAGAAACTCGACTTCCCGACTCCGGGTCAGTCAAAGAAGAAAACTACACCTTCTTCTGGCAGGGCCTTAGCAGCGAACAGCCGAGAATCCACGGCGTGGGCTTCGCCGTAAAAAACTCCCTTATCAATTCGATCGCAACTCCAATTGGAGTGTCAGAACGCATCATGACACTCAGACTGAACACCCGGTCTGGTTTTACCAACATTATCTGTGTCTATGCCCCAACACTTACCTCCTCTGACGAAACCAAAGACATTTTCTACGAGGCATTGCAGAGGACTCTCCACAACATCCCTCTCACCGAAGGCCTGCTAATTCTGGGTGACTTTAACGCTCGAGTGGGAGCAGATCACTCCGCATGGCCAAAGTGCATTGGGCACTTCGGCATTGGCAACATCAACGAAAACGGGCAGCGCCTTCTGGAGCTATGCTCCGTAAACTCATTATGTGTTACAAACACGTACTTTGACCTTAAGAGATGCCAAAGAACATCATGGCGCCATCCCAGGTCTGGCCATTGGCATCAATTAGATCTTATTCTCTCAAGGAGGAAGAGTTTGGGCTGTATAAAAATAACTCGTTCCCTCCACAGTGCTGACTGTGACACCGACCATGCACTGGTAGTCAGCAAAATCAAAATTTCGGCCAAGAAAATATACAGATCAAAAGCCCCTTCAATCCCTAAGATCAATGTAACAGCAATCAGAGATGAATCAAATAGAAAGTCATTTGAAAAGTTATTTGCTGAAAGCATGGATAATGTCAGCCAATGTGACTCGGTAGATGAAACATGGAACACTCTCAGTTCAAAAATTCATGACTGTGCCATCAAGTCTTTTGGACAGCATAAAGTTTCAAACAACGACTGGGTAGCCCAGAACAGCGAAATTCTCCTACCTCTCATTGAGCAAAAGAAATCTGCTTTCAATGAGTATAACAAAAATTGCAATCAGAGTACAAAAACTTGTTTGAAAAATGCAAAAGCTAAACTTCAGCTGGAGGTAAGACGTTGCGCCAACAAATACTGGACAGACTTGTGTAACAGCATACAAGAGGCAAATGAAAAGGGAGATATGAAAACCGCCTTTAGTCAGATGAAAGTAGCTCTTGGGCCAATCATCACCAAAAGCGCCCCACTTAAGTCTGTAAATGGTGAACCCATCACAGATAAAAATGAACAACTGAATAGGTGGGTAGAGCATTACTCTCTGTTGTATTCAACTGAGAAAAATATTCCACCAGATTTTGAGGAACACCTCCAAAAACTGCCAATAATGGGCGAACTTGACGCTGAACCTTCCTTAGTCGAGCTTTCCAATGCAATCGACCACCTGTCTGCTGGAAAAGCCACAGGAAGTGACAACATTCCGGCAGAGGTATTAAAAGACCTAAAAGGCCCACTATTACCACACCTGTATAATCTGTTACTGCAGTGTTGGAAAGAAGGCGTGATACCACATGATATGAGAGACGCCAAAATTGTCACACTTTACAAGAACAAAGGAGACAAAGGCGACTGCAACAACTATCGAGGCATATCCCTCCTCAGCATTACTGGAAAGGCTTTTGCTCGCGTCATCCTCTGCCGCCTTCAACAACTGGCGGAAAAAGTCTTACCAGAAACACAATGTGGCTTTCGAAGCAAACGATCAACTATTGACATGATATTTGCACTTCGGCAAATCCAAGAAAAATGTAAAGAACAAAACAGGCCGCTTATAACATGCTTTGTGGACCTAACAAAGGCTTTCGACACCGTAAGCCGATCTGGCCTGTATGCAGTCCTTAAATCCATAGGCTGTCCACCAACATTGCTAAAACTTATTGCATCCTTCCACACTGACATGAGAGCATGTGTCAACTTTGAGGGCTGCACATCCAATTCATTTGCTGTAAACAGCGGTGTGAAGCAGGGATGTGTTCTTGCTCCTACCTTATTTGGTATATATTTTGCAGCCCTACTCAAGAATGCCTTTGGTCAATGTTCAGGTGGAGTACTTATTAACACCAGAGTGGACGGCTCCATTTTTAATGTTGCCAGACTAAAAGCAAAATCTCGTACAGAGCATATTATGTTACAAGAGCTCCTCTTCGCAGATGATGCTGCAATCGTGGCCCACGATGAAACCACGCTCCAGGCTCTCATCAATAGCCTTGCCAAAGCCTGTGACAAATTCATGCTAAAGATCAGTGTCTCAAAAACTGTAGTTTTGACACAAGGCTTGAGAAACCCCAACCCAATCATGCTGAATGGCTCTCCTCTGGAGCAAGTGGGAAAATTCTGCTACCTAGGCTCAACCATCAGTGGTAGCACAGACATAACAACTGAAATAAATGCCAGAATAGGAAAGGCGGCCACAGCTTTTGGCAAACTCTCAAAAAGGGTGTGGAACAATAGCAAGCTGACCATCAAAACAAAGGTACTCGTGTACCAAACTTGCGTCCTAAGCACCCTGCTGTATGGCTCAGAGACATGGACCACCTACTCCAAACATGAAAGATCCCTCAACTCCTTCCACCTGCGCTGCCTACGCAAAATTCTCAAGATCAAGTGGCAAGACAGGATCTCAAATATCGAAGTTCTGAGCCGAGCCAACATTCCATCAACTCAGGCTCTCCTAGGCAAAAAAAGACTGCGGTGGCTTGGACATCTCCACCGTATGGAAAATGATCGCATCCCCAGACAAATTCTCTACGGGGAACTTGCTACTGGCAACCGACCCAGAGGTAGGCCACATCTGCGATTCAAAGACACTTGCAAGGTCACGATGAAAGCATTCAACATCGACCCCAATGAATGGGAGAACCTTGCAAATGATCGAAGCAGATGGAGACAAAAATTGCGCAGTGGCACGCTCGCAATAGACTTCAAGGCAAAAGAAACATACCTGACAAAACGACAGAGGCGGAATGAAAACACTCGCCAAAGTGAACCCAAAAGACTGACCTGCAATCACTGCCATCGCACTCTCGGGTCAAACATTGGCAGAATAAGCCACGAGAGAAGCTGTCAGTCAAAGTGAAAGTGAATATTCTAGCTGCTAAGACCGTCTGTAAAGACGCTAAAGGCCATATATCTTTTGTCCAGTTGTTTCCAACTTTCGGCCTGTTGTGTGCCATATTTTACTAAGATCCCAAGCCATGTTACATCATACATCATATAAAATGCTCGTTATTGAGTTACGATGACTGTAACAAATCCCAGACTGGGAGATGTACTGATTATGACAGGACGACAATCACGAACAGACAAGTATAACACTTAACAGAACAACCAAACAGGCTCACACATTTATTATACATAAAGATAAAGATATACGTGCAATTACATAGGTTACATTATTCAATTCAAAGACCATCCAATGGTCATCATTCCCAACATTCATTCGATCTCTGGGTCCACAACCCGATAGTTACTTATTTAAATATACTCCGGCCTCAGCCTCACATCAAGGTATGTACTACTTGCGGCCTATCTTACTGGCTCCTGCTCAACCTAACCTCAATATCTCAATATCACCTCAATATCTCAATATCACATTAATATCTTAATATCACACTAATATCTCAATATCACACTAATATCTCAATTCATACGTCCCTGCCTGTGGCCAGACTGCCACGACTAATGGGCCCTAGCTGTCCTGCGCGACAGCTTCACTCAAGCTGGCCTGTGGGTAGCCTTCTGCCCAACCCAAGCATCTCCTTATGCTGGCCTATCCCCTGCATTGGTCTCTCCACCACGGGTGCCTCACTGCCCGACCCCGACACCTATAAGAATAACATTACATCTCTATAACACCATACAATTACTATCCACTTCACCACTCATTACGAACCATCAAGCGTACACACAACAGTCCACATTTCACTCACCACACATCTGCACTTCTCTACGGTAACACACCTCCACCGTATTACACAGTACTCCGACTCGCTACGAATCCATGATCCTAACTTACATCTATCGCTCATTACGCACATCTCTATACACAGTAATCAATGACTTTCACATTCCTCACATATAACTTATTTACATCATGGTCATAGGAGAATATAGTACCTCGATCATCATAATTATCAATCATAGTTCAACCTACCAGTCATCACTGGAAAACACAACAATCTCCCGACTACTTTCTTCACGTCTGTCCCCTTGGACTATTCGGCTTGCAGTGATCTGACTACTCAGATCCCGCCTCATCTAAGCCTCAACTCACACAACACGCACGCTTCAAGTCCCCTTCCCCGCACTTATTAACTCTCGCTCACTTGCTCGTGACATCACCCCCCACCCCAAAAAAATTAATGCAATTAATTTCCAAATAGCATCAAGATAATTGTCAACGAGTGAGCGTGAGCGATATTTACGTAAAAATGAACTACTCATGCCCATAGCACATATGATACCGAAATCAGGGGAAAACATGGCGATCAATTTGCCCTGCACTATGCATATATATATCACATCATCAATACCTAACTAAAACACAATACCTAACACAGAATCAAAATCAGTCAACCTATCAACCATTCTTCATATAATATTTATAATGTCAATATTTTAAGATCGACGAATCGTTCCCACAGATCACTGTCAATGTTCATATGGTTCCCAATCTTCGATGACATACGTTTTCAATCGTGCACAATTTGCGACTCTTCGTTGTTCTGTCTGTGCGTCGAATGTTCCTGTCCTCCGATGTGTAAGCCACTGAAATCTCCACCTAGGCTCGACTAAGGTAGTCGGCGATATGATTGCTGGTTCCTGGAATCGGTTGAATGACGGACGTATACGGCTGAAAAGCCAATGCCCATCTAGATAAGCGAGGGCTGGACGAACGATTCTTAGATAAAAACGTTAGTGGCTTGTGGTCTGTCTGGATGCAGAATTCTCGTCCCATCAGATAACGTCCTAATTTCTGGACGGACCACACAATGGCAAGACACTCCCGCTCTATTACAGAATATCTTCTTTCTCTCTGTAATAATTTACGACTGACATAGCATACAGGATGGAAACATTCGTTCTTCTCCTGTAGAAGACAAGCGCCGACACCAGAGTCCGATGCATCTGTTCTGAGGATAAATTTAGATCGAAAATCTGGCAATATCAGAATGGGTGACGATGACAATGCTGTCACCAATTTATCAAATGCTGTCTGACATTCAGACGTCCACTGGACCTTATCGGGCTGTCCCTTCTTAGTAAGGTCAGTAAGAGGAGATGACAAAGAGGAAAAGTTCGGAATGAACTTCCTGTAATAATTTAGAATTCCCACTAAGCTTCTCACTTGTTTCTTTGTCTTAGGGATTTGCAACCCTACTAATTTCTCAATTTTTGTTATTTCAGGTCTCTGAATACCTGTACCCACGAGATGTCCTAAGAATACTATTTCTGGACATGCCAAATACATCTTTGCGGGTTTAGCAGTTAACCCAAAATGACGCAATCGTTTAAAAATTACTGTTAGTGTCTGAATATGTTCAGACCATGACGACGTATGACACGCTATATCGTCAAAGAATGACACGACATTAGGTATGTCCTTCAATACCAGTCTCATTAATCTTGCAAACGTAGCTGGCGCGTTTACCAACCCAAATGGCATGATCTTAAACTGAAACAATCCTATGGGCGTTTGAAAAGCCGTGTACTGTTTAGATGCCTCAGCGAGAGGAATTTCCCAATACCCTTTTGTTAAATCTATCTTCGAGAACCACGTCGAACCAGCCAATGAAGCTATTAATTCCTCTTGGAATGGTATAGACTCCCTATCGCCTACCGTAATAGTGTTAAGTCTCCGAAAATCAATACAGAACCGCACCGATCCATCAGGTTTTTTTACGAGGACGATGGGTGATGAATATGGCGATGTTGACGGTTCTATCACGTCTAACTTCAGCATGGCCTCAACTTCCTTTATAACTCTATCTCTGGAAGAAAAAGGCAACGGATAAGGTTTAAGAGATACTGGCTTATCCGAAGTCAACTTTATTTGGTGCTGGATCACCGTAGTGCGACCCGGCAAATCTGTGATAACATCTGGGAATGACGCTAACAGGGTCTGAAGTTCCCTCCTCTTTGAACTCGCAAGGTCAGGGCTAAATTTACGTCCCTGTAACCTTGTGTCGGAGCTAACTCCGGCAATTGAATTTCTACCTCTTCCTGTGCCTCGGTGTCGCTCACGTC
This sequence comes from Onchidella celtica, assembly GCA_963931925.1. Lineage (NCBI taxonomy): Eukaryota > Metazoa > Mollusca > Gastropoda > Systellommatophora > Onchidiidae > Onchidella > Onchidella celtica. The sequence continues at coordinate 53,310,263 of OZ007567.1, read as the reverse complement.
ACTATCTGACTGGTCTACGACCCCCGTACAAGCAATAGAGAAGACACTCTATTTTGGTTTCGTCTGAGAACACAGATACTCTGGTCTCTCATGAAATCTCTGCAGCATATTAACATGGAAAACCTTAACAGATCCATCAATCTGAATAGCACAATCTACCTTCGAAACGACTCGCTCAATAGTATACGGACCTTTCCATGTCATTAATAACTTATTATGATCCGTAGGCAATAACAACAAAACCTTGTCTCCTGGCTTAAAAATTCGCAGTTTGGACCCTCTACCTTTATAGTTTTTTTGCTCTTTTTGAAGCGATACTAGAAGCTTCTTCCGCAATAGTGCGCGCTGAATATAATCTCTCTCTTAAATCAACAAGGTACTGAAACACTGAAATTTGCTCATCGTCTCCCGATGATGGCGACGTCATCATGTCCCGAAGAACATCAGTTGGACCCCTAGGACTACGACCATACAACATCTCAAACGGAGAGAATCCTGTTGACTCCTGACTCCTATACGCAAATAATACTGCAGGGATATATCTATCCCAATCTTTAGGGCGATCAGCAGCTACCTTACGCAACATCGACTTTAGCGTCGAGTTCAATCTCTCGCACATGCCATTAGCCTGCGGGTGATATGGGGTGGTAGTGATGGGCTGTATGCTAAATAACCGAAACAATTCCTTCATCATATCCGACGTAAATTGCCCGCCCCTATCAGACAAAATCTGTTCCGGTATTCCCACTCTAGCGAAGATTCCAAACAACGCTTCCGCGACTGCCTGTGACGTTATAATACGAAGAGGAACTGCCTCTGGCCATCTCGTAGCATTACAAATGACCGTTAAAAAAAATCGATTCCCCCTATCGGTAGCTGGGTGAATGGGGCCAACAAGATCAATCGAAACCTTTTTAAAAGGTTCCGAAACCGTGGGGATATTCTGAAGAGGAGCCTGGGGTGTACGACCCTTGTGAGTCGTCTTTTGGCACGCACTGCACGTCTTACAATATAACCGTACATCTCTGTGTATTGACGGCCAATAAAAATTCTTAAGGACTCTTTCCTTGGTTCTAGCTATTCCCATATGACCCGCTAATGGGAAATCGTCGGCCAACCGCAATACTGTTGCAATTAGCAACGCTGGCACAACGACCTGCTTTAGAACGGAAGCCACTGTGACATACTTACGGAACAGATGCCCCCCTGGATAAGAAAGGAAGATGAACCGTTCTTATATTTCCTCGTTTTCTCATTTCGCGACTCCTCAAAACATGGACTCAATAATGGATCCTCCTTTTGTAATTTCGCCAAGCGCTCTGGTGTGAAATCTAGGTCTAATTTTACCCTTATCAGCTACCTGTCGACGTGTCTCGACCGCGGCACAAAAGTCAATACCTTTAGACTGTGACCATGCCTGTACATGCTCTCTAGAAGGGGAAACTACCCGAGATACATTACCAATGATGAGCTGGGCGCCTGGGAAAAACCCAACGTCTGCTTCGACTTCCCCGCTAAGAAAAGGTGTATCAATCACTATCTTTGCCATAGGTAGTTTCTCAATGGCCCCTGAAAATTGAATGCATGGGACCGTCTCACCTGTAAGCTGTGACTCGTGAATGCAGTCTCTATGCACTCCCACATCGGTAGATCCTGTATCACGCAACACCGACACCGGTTCGTCCCCAACAAACCCCGGATAAACCCTAAGACCACCCCCTGTATGACATGAATTAATAACGGGAATCATTGTCCCGCAAGGTAAAACACCGGAAGATAATAATTTCTCACAACTGGGACACTTAGAATACTGTCCGCCTCCGTTGTCCGATGTAACACACGCGGCCGCATGCTGAAACTTACTAGGAGAACATTGAGTGGAGCTACTATGATTGCCATCCACGTTCGCCGCTATCCTAACCGCAGGACAATTGACGCTAATGTGATCTGCTCTTCCACAGTTCCAACATTTCGCGGCCCTACACTCACGTGAAAAATGACCTACGCGTCCGCAAGTCCAACACTCCGCTCCCTGTGCTCCGCAAGACCTGGGTCCCCGTGACCCATCGCGACCGGAACTAAAGTCCCTCTGCCGTCGATCATCGGCAAAGGTTACGAAACGCCCTCGGCCATTACCGCGACCTCGCCCTCCTGCTCGGTCTAACTTACTGGCCACATATGCAGGTGATTGGCAATAACCCCTACGTGGGACCTGGGCTTGTCCATTAAAGCCACCACGCTGACGCGACCTGTCTCTACCATGTCCTGTCGGCGACCCCTCAACAACGGCGACGTAACCAGCATCCTGCACGTACGCCCTCGCCACTGGTTTGGACGGATGTGCCGTACGGTATGCTTCCGCCAACTTTGACGCCTCCTGCACCGTCGCGGGTTCGTTTTCTTTAAGAAAAGCCACTAAATCTTTATGGCACGACGCGTATAGCTGGTCACGGATCATTAGGTCCTTCAATTTCGCAAAATCTGTGCCAACATGCGACAAGTCCAACCAGTTCGTGAAATACTCCGTCAATCTGGCGACGAAGGCAGCAAAGTCCTCCCTAGTATCCGCACGTGCTCGCCTAAACTTCTCCCGGAAATATTCCTCCGCACGCGCAAATCGGCGAAGCAGCAAGGACTTCAGCTTGTCGTAATCATGCAAGTCTTCGCGCTGTAACTCTTTAAAATAGGTCAACGCTCGACCCTGCAATAAAGATGCCAGGTACGTGGACCATAATTTCTTATTCTCCCCCCATTGCAGTTGTGCATTTAGTTCGAACCTGTAAAGGAAGGCGTCTATATCGTCCTTCTGGTCGTCGAACGTAGGCAGCTTAATCCGAAGCCCACTTTTATTTTGTCCCTGCCGCTCAACTGTTTCCGTTGGCGCATTCTTTTTGATTTCCAATTCCGCGATTCTTACTCGCGCCTCTCTCTCCTGTTCCTTATCCCTAGCTTCTATCTCCTTTAACTTTAACTCCCTTTCCTGGGCCTCTTTTTCTCGCTGTCTATCTTTAGCACGCTCATCGCGCCACTCCGCCTCCTGCTCCCTAATCCATCTACGCAGCTCCTCTCCCTCCAGGCCAAGTTCGTTACCCAACTTCATTAGTTGCTGGAGCTCCGCCATTTCACGGATTTATAATTCTACACTTTGAAATATAATAACTGTCGGTGTAGCTAGTATAAACGACGTGTCCCGAGACCTGAGATTTTACCACTACAATGACAACCACTATTTTCAAATATAATTCAGAAACATACCTAACTGAACATTTTATAGCATCCTCTCTAACTAATTCTATGTTCATAAAACGTATAGCACTATTAGGTAACAAAAGAGAATAGAAAAGACAAGAATGAGGAAATTCAGAAGAAGGACCACAAGGACATCAAGGACAACGAACCAGACTAGGACAAAGGCTTCTAAAAAAAAAAAAAATTTAATGGAAAAAAAAAATGCAACCTAACTACGCCGATTACACTACAAGGTACGAACAAGAACAGAGCCTGAAAAAAAGAACGTATCTACAGATAGGTAAGAGAGGGGACAAGAGAATACGTCTTCCTGCAGAAACAGAGAAGATATCGACGCTACAACTAAACAATCACAAAGCCCTAAAGAACTGTTCACTGTGATGAACGAAGTTCCAAAGTTTACCACACCTTTTTAAAAGGATAAACTAAGTTCAACACAGCAAACCCACTCCACCGCCCGTATAATCTATGACAACAAAAACAGCAAAAACAGAGAAAAAGACAGATTAAAGGAACAGCCCACAATCCAGGGCACAAAAATTTTGACTTTTACTTAACTTTTCTTTTCTCTCCCCTTAGCTCGGAGCTCTGGCTTCTTGACTCCTTCAGGCTGCACGCACTCTGTAAAGTTTAAGTACACATTAGTAATTATTCATGACAGTACATGTATCAATTACATGCATCAATTACATGCATCAATACATCTTGATAAAAATACATAAACCATATCATGAAATTTCCATTCATCCAACAAACAAAAGACAAATTCCTACCACAACAGAAATACAACTAGGTATGACGAATACACAATGTCAAAATGACTACAGGTAAACACTGTAACAAAGGACGAGCCCCTACTGTAACAAATCCCAGACTGGGAGATGTACTGATTATGACAGGACGACAATCACGAACAGACAAGTATAACACTTAACAGAACAACCAAACAGGCTCACACATTTATTATACATAAAGATAAAGATATACGTGCAATTACATAGGTTACATTATTCAATTCAAAGACCATCCAATGGTCATCATTCCCAACATTCATTCGATCTCTGGGTCCACAACCCGATAGTTACTTATTTAAATATACTCCGGCCTCAGCCTCACATCAAGGTATGTACTACTTGCGGCCTATCTTACTGGCTCCTGCTCAACCTAACCTCAATATCTCAATATCACCTCAATATCTCAATATCACATTAATATCTTAATATCACACTAATATCTCAATATCACACTAATATCTCAATTCATACGTCCCTGCCTGTGGCCAGACTGCCACGACTAATGGGCCCTAGCTGTCCTGCGCGACAGCTTCACTCAAGCTGGCCTGTGGGTAGCCTTCTGCCCAACCCAAGCATCTCCTTATGCTGGCCTATCCCCTGCATTGGTCTCTCCACCACGGGTGCCTCACTGCCCGACCCCGACACCTATAAGAATAACATTACATCTCTATAACACCATACAATTACTATCCACTTCACCACTCATTACGAACCATCAAGCGTACACACAACAGTCCACATTTCACTCACCACACATCTGCACTTCTCTACGGTAACACACCTCCACCGTATTACACAGTACTCCGACTCGCTACGAATCCATGATCCTAACTTACATCTATCGCTCATTACGCACATCTCTATACACAGTAATCAATGACTTTCACATTCCTCACATATAACTTATTTACATCATGGTCATAGGAGAATATAGTACCTCGATCATCATAATTATCAATCATAGTTCAACCTACCAGTCATCACTGGAAAACACAACAATCTCCCGACTACTTTCTTCACGTCTGTCCCCTTGGACTATTCGGCTTGCAGTGATCTGACAACTCAGATCCCGCCTCATCTAAGCCTCAACTCACTCACAACACGCACGCTTCAAGTCCCCTTCCCCGCTTTTATTAACTCTCTCTCACTCGCTCACATAGTCTAAATGTGTGCCATATTTTACTAAGATCCCAAGCCATATTACATCATACATCATATAAAATGCTCGTTACTGAGATACGATGACGCCTTTGGCTAATCTGTCCCTATCTCATGTTAACATTTTGTAATTTATTTATTTTTTGACTTATTTCCGCCTTTCCCTCTCTAAGTCAGGGGTCACCAAACTTTTTTCACAGAGGGCCGGATAACTGACAGACTTACAACGCGGGCCGCATAAGCAGTTTGTTCAATACTTGTAAACCAGAAAAAAAACCCAAAAGCAAATACGATTTTTTTATTATTAAAAAGGTGTCAATTTACTAAAAAAAAAAAAAGTCATCAAAGAGGTGAGCAAGGAAGCCTGTCCGTCCTGTAGCTCTAGATATCCCTGGTTTTATCAACCCAACCCACCGACCTGAATATCAAACTCTATGGTGCTCTGCCAGAGCTGCAGAAAACCGTAGATTTTCTTAAAAGAACAAATATGCAGATTTAGATTGGCGAAGGAAAGAAGAAGAAGATCAAACAAAATCAAGTACCATAGCGGGCCGGATGAACTGACGTCGCGGGCCGGATGCGTAGTTTGGTGACCCCTTTTCTAAGTGCATCATCAAACATACGAAATCATTGTGTTTTTCTATGTCTCGGGGCAATTTCGGGTGAAAGGGAACAAACTCAAGAACAGTCACTCAGGAATTGTTGGGCCCCATCAAACCATGACATTTCTAACAGGACCATGATTTTACTGCATGTCAACATGCTTAAACTGTTAAAAATGAGGGGGTGAGGATGGAGAGAACATAAATATATAGGAATTTAAATGCTCGAAATATTGATGTGTATGGTTGCTGATTATCAATGCCGTTCGGTAACTATAAACTATAGCGCCAGGGAGTTTAGATACATTAGTAAATAAGATAAAGAACATCACACTGCAGAGGCCTAAGACAGACAGACAGACAGACAGAGACAGATAAGCAGACAGACAGACAGACAAGCAGACAGACAGACAGACAGCCAGACAGACAGCCAGCCAGACAGACAGACAGACAGACAGACAGACAGACAGACAGCCAGCCAGACAGACAGACAAGCAGACAGACAGACAGACAGACAGCCAGCCAGACAGACAGATAGGCAGACAGCCAGCCAGCCAGACAGACAGACAGACAGCCAGACAGACAGACAGACAGCCAGACAGACAGACAGACAGACAGACAGACAGCCAGACAGACAGCCAATCAGACAGTCAGACAGACAGATAGACAGCCAGACAACCAGCCAGCCAGACAGACAGACAGCCAGACAGACAGCCAGGCAGACAGCCAGGCAGCCAGCAAGCCAGACACCCAGATAGCCAGAAAGACAGACAGCCAACCAGCCAACCAGCCAGACAGACAGACAGACAGCCAACCAGCCAACCAGCCAGACAGACAGACAGACAGCCAACCAGACAGACAGACAGACAGATAGCCAGCCAGACAGACAGACAGACAGACATGCACTGCTTGAAGAAGTAAAATACACAAATGCCGAAATGACATGTTCTACACAACTACAACAGCACGCGAATCCATGAATTTCCTGCAGCGTTCCCCGTGTATGTACATGCTACTAATGTCCAGTACAGGTCAGGCACAGTAAGACCAGAAACACAATTACATGTCACAATGCAAAGCTGAGCCCACCCCAAACCTGTTTTGTGACCGACTTATTGATGATTTTATGTACCCATGCGGCAGGCACTGTTGATTCAACGAGTGCCGTTCTGCAAAGCTGGGATCCTTTATGCTAGTATTGCCGTGGTACGAGAAAAGGCAGTAAGTGTGGATAATATTGTTTTACAGGAGGCAGACAAACTTTCTCTCCTCGTCCGGCGTTGTTCTTAGCTCAGTTTTCATTTGACGAATAGAAACATTTGTCCATCCAAAATTACACCTCAGATAGAGAGATTGAACACACCTGAACACAGAGTGAGAGAGTAAGCGAGAGAGAGAGGCAGAGAGAATGGGGAGAAAAAGAAATCACAGAGAGAGACAGATAGACATACGGGCGGAGACAGGGAGAGACAGATAGAGAGGGGGAAAAGACAGAGAAAGAGAGATACAGAAAGAGAAATAGAGAAAGTGAGAGAGAGGGGGAACAGAGAGGGAGAGACAGAGACAAACAGAGAGAAATACAGAGACAGTGAGAGAGAGACAAAAGAGAGTGAGCCACACAAAGAGTTAGATAGACAGACAGACACAGAGAGACAGACAAACACAGGCAGACAAATGAATAGATAGATATGATATTAAAAAGTGAATGTGACTAACATTGGCGAATACGGTGTTCTTGCGTAGCATGACAGACAGAGTAAGCGTCTTGTAGCAACTACAGTGCTTGTGGTACCGCAGTCAGCTAATCGCTACGTTCTGCTCAGCCGTATGTAGGACTAGTCTGACGTACAACAATCTGTGAGGGCCCGACATTGTCCCATCGATCTATTGACCTCTATCGATTGACTTTAGCAGATCAAGAAATAAGGACCTCAAGCCTGCGGTGACCAAAACACAGTAATAAAAAAAAAATCTCTTCAGGGATATTTTATTTCCTTTTTTATCATTATCACTTTTCAGCGACCGTGGAACGTGAAGACAGTTTAGGAAGGACTTGTCAAAGTTTGTCTTGGCACTACTATGTAAACGTTGTATTGAGATTTACCCGATAAGCCACTGTGGAGATTGCTATCGAAAGAATACCCATTGTGATATAGATCTACTCATGTAGAGACAGTGTAGTAGATCTCCAGTCGCTGTCTCTAGTGCAAGGGAGAATAGAGTGCCAGAATGTTCAAGGTAAGTGCTTTACTGAATCTCCTCTGTGATGAGTTCGAAACTGCATGTAATTCAGTATCTTTTAAAGCATTCACGAGGTGCTAAAAGACTCAGGATGAAATGGCAACTTCAGATACGCTGAAGGTAAAATTATCATTTCAGGTCACATTAAAGTTTTTGAATTTTCGAATTAAGACGCGAAACTTAGGATTTTCTTTAAGCAGATTCAAGCATCTAATTAAACTTTGTTGAGAAATAATGTTAAATTGTGCAGTGCACAAAATTTGTGTAACGATTTAAGTGTGTTTAGAGATATATTATGATTGAAGACACAACTCTTCTATTCGTGAATTGACGTGCCGGAATGAAGTCTGCGGCAGGAAAGGGGTGGCTTTGTGTGTTACATTGTAGGTTGAGTGTGTGGATGGGCTTGGCCAATAATGGTGAGCTGGGGTGTCGGCAGGACGTTTTCGTATTAAATCATTAGTTTAATTTCTGCCAAGCGGTAAATGGAGGTAGTAAATGCATGAACACCAACCGGGAGAGAGAGACAGAGAGAGAGAGAGAGGAGAGAGAGAGAGAGGAGAGAGAGAGAGAGATTGGTGAGGGAACAGAAAAAGAAGGAAAGAGAGAGAGAGACAGAGAGATACGGGGACAGAGACAGAGAGAGAGAGAGAAGGAAAGACAGACAGAAACACACAGAGGATGACATGGAGAGAGAGGCAGACAGACAGGCAGACAGAGACGCATACACACAGACATAGAGAGAGACAGACAGACAGAAAGAAAGAAAGGAAGAATGACAGAGAGACCGACACAGAGAGAGACTCACACACAGACAAGGAGCCACACACACACACACAGCAGAGAGAGACAGCGAGAGAGAGACAGCGAGAGAGAGAGGGTCAGCGAGAGAGAGAGAGACAGCGAGAGAGAGAGAGACAGAGAGAGAGCGAGTCATCGAGAGAGAGAGACAGCGAAAGAGAGAGAAACAGAGAGAGAGAGAGACAGAGAGAGAGAGGGGGTCAGCGAGAGAGAGAGAGACACAGCGAGAGAGAGAGACAGCGAGAGAGAAAGAGAGACAGAGAGAGAGAGAGACAGAGAGAGACAGAGAGAGAGAGAGAGAGACAGCGAGAGAGAGACAGAGAGAGAGAGGGCCAGCGAGAGAGAGAGACAGCGAGAGATAGAGACAGAGAGAGAGAGGGTCAGCGAGAGAGAGAGAGAGACAGAGAGAGAGAGAGACAGAGAGAGAGAGGGCCAGCGAGAGAGAGGGACAGCGAGAGAGAGAGACAGAGAGACAGCGAGTCAGCGAGAGAGATTGGTAAGGGGAGGGGGAGGGAATAGAAAAAGAAGGAAAGAGAGAGCGAGGCAGAGAGATATAAGGACAGAGACAAAGAAAGAGAGAGAGATAGAAAGACAGACAGAAACACACAGAGGAAGAACGGAGAGATAGGCAGACAGACAGGCAAACAGAGACATACACACAGACAGAGAGAGAGACAGAAAGAAAGAAAGAAAGACAGATAGACCGACAGACTCACACACAGACAGGGAGACACACACACACAGCAGAGAGAGACAGAGAGAAAGAGAGAGAGACAGCGAGAGAGACTGGTGAGGGGAGGGGGGACAGAAAAAGAAGGAAAGAGAGAGCGAGACACAGAGATACAGAGACAGAGAAAGAGACAGAGAGAGAGAGAGAGAGAGAGAAAGAAAGACAGATAGAAACACACAGAGGAAGACACGAAGAGAAAGGCAGACAGAGACACAAACACACAGCTAGAGAGAGAGACAGACAGAAAGAAAGACAGACTGACCGAAAGAGAGAGAGAGAGACTCACACACAGACAGGGAGACGCACACATACACACTGCAGAGAGAGACGGAAAGAGAGAGATAGAGAGAGAGAGAGAGAGATTGATAATCTCTGACTTAGATGATGAACTCATGTAAAATATTGTCACTCTGTCGTCAGATCTCCGACATCTCGATCCAGAGGTCTCACGAGCTGACAGTAGACGCTGTCTGTGAGTGCTTCCCTGGCTGCAGGAGAAAACTCGTGGTGCTCGACGTTGGTGCAGGAACGGGGCGTGTCGCCGAGGAGGTGGGTTCTGTCTTGATAGCTGTTTCACATGCACACTTATAGTGTCATTCCAAATAATGAATGACGAACCATTCACACACAGAAAAGAAAGACAGTTTTCAAAACATAAGAACCGCTGAACATCACATTCTTGATACAAGATCATATTCTCGAACGTGATCCCAGTGGCAGAAATTTAACTGGATTCACTGGGGGGTTTGGCAAATACAGCCTTTGGCCACACAGGTTTCCCCGCTGTAGTCAATACCTCTGTTGAGAATTGTTAAACAAGTCGCTTTATGTTTTGCCTTTTATTTCTAATTTTGCTATAATTAAAATTCGGTCATCTTACCATGGAATCAGTTGAGGTAGTCCGTAGTTCAGAGTCCAAATATCAATATCGCTCCAATATTCCTTCCTTTATATGATACATTTTTTTCTGTGATATTCTCTTTTGTGTACGCATCTATGTACTATTTGCTATGCACACGAATGTAAATTGCTGTAAAAATTGTTGCAAAATGTTACAACATCATAAAGGCGTCTCATCCATGTTGTTCATGTGCTAGGAAACTACTTATCTTCCACGCAGTAGATTTTTTTCCAATAACTTTAAAGAGGTGGTAACAAATTTGCTAAGTAATCATTTAACTGTTCGTTCCTCATGCCATGTTTTTCATCCTCTTACCATCCCACAGATGCTGAATCGAGGTTTTCAACTTATAGACGCCTTGGAGTCCTCAGATCAGAAACTGACTGTGGCCAGGAAACGCAGCCTGTATGACAACTACTACAGCTGCAACATCTCCAGTACCTGGGCACCCATTGATGATGGTAGGTCTCGCATTTCTCACTTACCCCCTTGTTGATGCTTGCAAAAATGTGTTCAATCTGCCTGCCCCACGTCTATTGATGATGACACGTCCAGTTTTTCTCACATTCATACCTCCTCCTCTCCAAACACATCTTCCGACAATATTTCAGCAATATTCAGTAGGAACTGATCTTGTTCTCTAACGTCACCTAAAACTTGCGATGCTGACCCCACAGGATCCACGGGGGCTGAGCATGCGCACTTTCAAAGATGTGTTTATTGACACAGCAACTGAGCATTCGCACTCGCAAAGATTAAAAGTGATTAAAAAAAAAAAAGGAATTAAAACTGTTGTGAGAACAAAAGATAATTATAGCCCTACAACTTCAGACGAAAGACGAAATAAAATTCAACATTTCCTTGGAGAGCACAAGTCCTCTGACGTCGAATGAAGCAGATCAGTTGGAACGACAGAGTCAAGTTAGATTTTGGCTGCACAGTGAATTTTTCCGGTTGGGATCAGGTTTGACTAGTTGGTCACGGTGATCTTTTTGTTGGGGAAACAACCAATGTAATCATTTTAAAAAACTGACTTTTTCTGGGCACATTTTTAATAACATTATTATCTGTATTTTCGTGACATGATCCAAAAATCTACTTCTTCATTATTGCTCTTTGGAATTGATCTAATTTTGATTGTAACACTGGGTCATGGGTAAAAACCTCTCTCCGTCTGTCCCAGTTTGCTACAATAAGAACGCATGCTGTTCTCGTGCGCATGAATTAGGATAACCTGCATTGAGATTATATTGCTATTTTGCATTCTTCCTCTGCAGGAGTTTACGATGTTGTGGTATCTGCCGAGGGATTTGGAGACGGAAACATCCCTTGTGGAGCCCTGAGGCAATTGGCGAGGGTGACTAAGCCAGGTGATGTGAGAGGTTCTCCTGACGTTTAAGACAATACAGAATAGAACAGAAGTCTATGTCTGGGCTCTCTTTGGTTGGTCATTGAATTTTCTGTCACCGAAATGTCGCGTTATATATTTACAGAAGAATATTTTTAGCATGGTAACTTTAGAACAGACATTCCTAGTTTTCTAATTTCTGGTTGATCTATGCATTTATGATATACTGGTCCAGACGTCGATCTGCGAAAGGTTGAAAATATTTTCAAGTTCTTAAGCAGAGGACAAACACAAGAATTATGCTGATGATGTAACCTTAACCAAGAAGCCGTGTACGCCTTTCAATCAATATCCTGTAATGCACTGTCTAAAATATCAAACTTTATCTCCCATCACTACCATCTGCACAGTCACGTTCCATTCTCTTTGGTGGGCCTTTCTGGGATCTTCTCCTACCCCCGCCCCACCAGACTGCTTTATTCTGTCTATCGTCCTGCATCTTCCTTTATGGCAGTTATGGTGTCCAGGTGTTTTCTCGAAACACAAACTTAAACTCAAACGCTAACTCAAACCCTCCAAAAATTGTCATCAATCTTCTTAAATCTTAGACTTGTTTTTGTTTCATTCACGCAGGTGGAATCGTGATTATATCACTGAAAGAGGAGCATATTTACAAAGTGCCGGAATACACAGACAACTTAGAACCAGCTATGATGGGGTTACAGGTAAAAATTATTATCTATTATCTATTAAGATCCATTGTGACATGTCTTCTACATGCCTGCAGGATAATCAGTTAAGGAAAATCAACCGCGTGTTGAGTGGTACCTAAGTTTTTTCGTCCTATTTACCCCAGACAATATACTTTTCGAAAGTAACTTTACCTCCCACTCCATATGAGTTTACACTTCTACCACAATAAAGCAAACGACAAAAGGGATATTCATAACTGTTTTTAATATTTTTTATGCTATATCCAAATAACGATTACAATAATAACAGCACATAACAATGTTATTTCACCTATTTGTGAACAACTAATGTTATATAGTTAGGCACAAATCCAGAACCAGTAAATGTACCTTGTGGGTAACGAAATTTACTCCTCGGGGGTAACTTTGCCCCAGGTGTAGAATGAGATAAAAGTCCACGGGATTTGGGTTTCAATCTTTTTCTTTTAGTCCATTCAGCTTTGTATTGCCCAGGAATTATGACTTGACTTTCTCAAAATGAAATTCAATTTCGATCGTCCCTAGTGCCAAATTTCGTGTCGGTCCGAGAGACAAGCTGAGGGCAGTAACTGTGGAAATGTTGTCTGAAAGACTGTCCTGACTGTTTTAAAACGAACTTTAATTATAATTGTTGTCGATGCATTAGCATAAATCCAGACGGCAATTAGTGGTTTGTTAATAAAATAATATTCTGAGAACATATGTGCTTGTTTAACCCAAATTCTAAGATCAAATTGCTCGATATCAGTTCACAAACCGCGCAAGTGTATTCGCACGACTGCAGAATGATGACAACTTTTTAAAAAAAAAATCTTGTTTCAGTTATTCTATGAACTCCTTGTGTGAATTTTAGCCTCTCTTTTGATAAAGAGAAAGGACAATAGTTCAAATATTTATCTAGATCATTAAAAATGTATTTAAGGCAGGAAATATAATAATATTTCAAATAAAACAAGGTGTGTTGTTTTTTTCCCTTGTGCAGTTCGACCAACCGCACGTGTCAAGATGTTGGTGTTACATTTCAAATCGTTATCCCTTATGGAAGCATTTCACCACCCTCCGCAAAGTAACCAGTTCTCCAGTTTTTCTTCCGACAAATTCTTTACACAATATTTTCAAGTTTTCAAGTACGTTTTGTTTCGTTTAATAACCTCCATGCAGGGAGTTAGTGACTGAAAGTTGGCTAATTTTAATTTATTTTTTATTCTTTACGGCACATTTTTTATTGTTTTCTTGTTTCGAACGTGGGACTTTGCCAAATATAATTTTTCTCTCTCATGTTTTTCCTTTAAACTCTCCACAGGTTTCAATGAAGTGGCAGATTTATAGTCTCTGAGACGTTTCTATAGAATTCCAGAATATATAATATATGTGTGTTTGTGTGTGTGCATGTATGTGTATACTTGTGGCTGTGTCTGTCTGTCTGTCATTTTTTTTTTTTTAATTGGCCCATTAGCAGTGAAATGGTCTTTGCTTGCAAAATAGGTAATTCCAATACGGAAAACATTAGGAACAGGGGAATGAATTTGAAAGAAAAAAAAATTATCCAGATTTCATCCTATATCAGCAACTTGCCTGAGGTCCATGGTGTTTTTATTGACTTGTTTCTTGCGAATGATACTTAAATTTAATACATTTTGTTTGAATCCGTTTTCAGACTGATGGCTACTGGGAGCTGTTGTCTAGAGATGTTGTACCGTACTACAGTGAGAATAAAACTGGGCTGATCTTTGCCTTTAAACGTTGCCAGAGTGCAGAATGAACGCAATACAAGCCAATCATTTGTTATCAGTACAAGTGAAGATGTTTCTGCTTTTGGACATGCAACTATTTAGACATCTTTTCTGCATTGTGAAATGCATGACAGAGTCATTTTGTATGTCTGCGTGATAAAATGCCATCTTACCAAGACCATTTTGCTATCCTTATCACGGATTTCTTAATAGGTTTTTCTATCACAATGTTTATATGTGTCACTATGCAGCCATGCATGTGTTGTTGTTGTTTTTTTTTTTTCAAGAAAATAATTATAATCGGAAGATAACATGGTGATTTTATGTGAGGAAAATTTCAATTCTGAATAGCGGATCTGACGTGGGACAAAATTGTACATGCCAGGTTGAAGAATGGTAATCCACCTTAAAAGATCCGTCCATTTAGCCCACACGAACTTGAGTAAGGTATCTATTCCAAACATACTTTGATCCAATGATTTCCTGTGTTAGTTTACAAGGAGAAAGCATTTTGCCAAACATCGTATTTGAGACTTCTCCAGCAACGACTTTTTGCCAGTCTCAGACGCTTGACTTCACAAATTCACAAAAAGTCAAATCTAAGAAGGATTCAGATTATGTCATAGACATACAGTGAATGATCTCAGTACGTACGGATGACTGAATTATTCAACTGGAGTTGGTTAGGGTGTGAGCTGAATGTGCTTAATGATAAACAAAATTGTCTTTGTCATGTCTAATGTTATAGATTATGATGTACAATTTGGTCGGACTTGAATTTTAATTGGATTGGGTCGGTGGAGAGAGAGGGAGAGAGACAGACAGACAGACAGAGAGAGACAGAGAGAGACAGAGAGAGAGAGAGAGAGAGAAAAAAGAGATGTGAATTTTCGACATTCTGCCTGTGTGTTTCTTGTCTGAAAATTACGGAACATAACTATTGTATGAATCATGAATAGACTGATTGTTTCCACTATGAAATTCAACGAACATTTCTTGAACTCACGTTCTAAGTAAACTGTAAACAAAACTATTCACGTGTTTCCTGTAGTTACTGTCATGATTCAGATGTTGTTAAAACTCACGCAGAGAGTGAGTTGTTGTTGTTTACCAGGGCCATGAGAAATTGGCTGGTGGCCTCGCGAATTATAGTTGGTGAGTAAATAAATGTAAAGTTAAACTGTTAGATGCACGCTTGTCGGTTTTAATGTTCGTGATTAATAAGTAATGGAGTAGGGGTGAAACAAGGTGGGGATAGTTGACATTGTTAATTATGACTAGACAAGTTTTGCACGTTAACTGGCTGGTAGAATAGTGCAGACGTATTACTACAATTAAAATGGGGGGAGGTTTCGACCTATGAGATAGCTGAACTAATTGGGCCAGCGGACTAGCACGCTGGGTAGTTAGATAGTATAAAACATCGTGTAACGTTCAGATTTGGTGAATACAGACGAGCAGAAGCATCGTGTCGTGAAGTATCTCCGGTTGACCAGTACCTGAACTGTGTGCTTTGAAGACAAGAAGTCCTTGCTAACGGACTGACTGAGCTCTAGAAAGAAAGGTCTGAGTGGGCTGACCTTTGAAAGCCCACGCTGCGCTATATTGATGTTCGCGCCTACCAGTAGGCGTGACCAATGGTAATATATCTTATTTGTTCAAGCATAATAGAGATCGGAGATAGAGAGAGAACTACAGCCTCATAGGAAGACTAAGGAAACCCCAGCTGGCACTCGACCACGAGTGTCCTGTATCATAGATCTATTGCCATAGTATGATTGGAATAATATAGCACATTGTTGATGAATTGAATAGTGATTGTGCATAAAATATAGTCTTTTGGCAACTGCTTAAATTACCTACAAGCCGAAGAGTGCTTCTGTAGGCTTTGAACGTACTGGGCTCTCCTAACATTCAAGCCCATATGATTTAGGGAGAGTTTGCCTGGCGACTGGCCAGTGGCGACTCAACTGTCACTTTAAATTGATATCTAGTTTCGTATAATATACCTATTTGCTATTGATTGCAGTACCTCCATAGTTACATGAATATCATTGGTTAAGTTATTAATTAGAGTTTTTTTGGTTTGAATATATACCCCTATTGTCTTTTGTTTGGTTATTAATATTTATGTAAACTATGGCCTGACCGGCCTGACATATATACGCTCTAGTTATTTAATACTTTTCTTGTGTGGTTGTGTCCGAGTGTGAGTTAGCTGCCTCTCGTGCAGTCGTAACATCCCCAAGACCCTAACTCTGCTCGTGACAGTTACGTTGTTTTGTTACTGTCGTCCCAAGACTCTCATTCATCCCTGTATCTTCTATATCTCGGCCTGACTCCCAAGTAACAAATCATAATATTCTTACATTTCAAGAGAAGATGATCTATGTGCAATATTCGCTTGATTCAGTACGTAATTCCGACAGTGATAGGCAGTAATCCTTTCAAAGCGTGTTTATATCTATAACTTCATAACTGTGTGAAAACCACAACAAAAACAACTACGTCGACGTCAATAAATAATCTCAACAGACAACAACAGAAACAACAAACGGCTTCAGATTTGGTTAATTGACCACCTGGTGTTGCAGCACTACTTCAGTGCTTGCCAGCGTAACCAACCAAGTCAGTATATCTGTCTGGCAGATTCTGATGCCCACAGTACAGCGTCGTCAAACACAACAAACTATTTTATCTAAACAACTATAAGGGGGAGGGGGAGAGTATAGGTGGATTTGCAATCAAAACAAGAGATACGTTTAGCCTTGGCGAAGTAGGCGTGCACCAGCCGACTTTGATCTGCCGACAATTTCAACAGTGACGTCACGAAATTGAATTTCAACGAGACCTGGTGCAGCAGTCCACTTGATGGATCTTAGAGAAATCAATGAGTTTAGATGTATAGAGAGATTTCAATTCCGCCAAATCGCGAAGCTAGGTCGCTGCGGTAAACAAGAAATTGGAGAAGTGAAAGTCACCGTCTTCATTACAGATAGTGTGCATTTCTGTTTACGGTGGTGTGTTCATATTTTTGGGCTGATTGAAACTATTTACAACCGTTTGTAAGCTCCCACGCCCCGTGAAAATGCACAAACGGGTATTGTTTACCGCAGAGACCTACTTTCCGCTCCATGCTAACAATGGTTTCGCGGAGCCTCCGTGTCTCAGCGTTGTGACGTCATCATTCAACTAGATTGCTGATCAAAGTCGGCTCGTGAACTCCTAGGCTTAATCCGGGTGGCAGAGGGCGGATGTTCATTACACACACGCAAACACACACACCACAGAAATACACACAGACAAACACAATGGCAGACACAACGTCTACACCAACACACATTCACATACATTCGCAAAGGGGGACATAATTATAAACAAAGGGGAAAGAGGAAATAGAGGGAAATAAGTCCAGAGATGAGCTCAACATGGCTGAAGTTCATCAACATGTACATTAAACAAAGAGCACATCGTGTCCATGTACAAGCTCAGACGTTTTATGCCTGACCTTCGTCCAAGAACTGAAACTATACAGGTGAAATAACAAACCCTTTCTCCGTGCAAGGGAAAATACCCACCCCATCTTCTCAACCCCATTAGCCTCTGTGTACACTAGCCGGTTCTGAATGCGACCAATTAGGTGCTGACGTCACGAATTTGAATATCAGAAAGATTCAATTTGTTGACTGGTGCCCGAGGTGTCACAGAAACTCAATGTGGGTGACGTCACTATCAAATCAGTGGCCCGATCAAAATTGACTGGTGGTAAAAATTGCTTCTTTGTTATCTGTATTCTTTCAGAGTTGATATCTCCCTTATTCCTTGATCAATCTTTATGAAATTTTGGATGATTATTCCTTTTGTGTGTTGTAACAAATGCGCAACTGCTTTTTCTGATATTTTAACTGAATTTTTCAATTTTCATTTTTTTTTTGGGTAGCTCAAAGTCTACTTTTTGGTGATCCAATCTGCGTGTCCAATGAAAAAATTCATAAAAAATAAATACCAACCCTAGCTTGAAAAACAGTTGTAAATATTTAAAAATGATCTCAAGGTACCTGTAGGCAAAGTTTTTAAAAATATACTCAAGCAGATTTTGAGATATGCGTTTTTGAAAATTCCAAAATGGCCGATAAACATTGTTACGTAATCACAGCAATAATGAACAAAATTTGTTGGTAACACCTAATATTCAATTCCTACCACGTAAGAAGTAAGTTAATCTAGATAGTTTTATCTTTAACAGCCAAAACAACAAAAAATGAAGTTACTGCCATATACCCCCTTAAAGAGTCCTCAAAAATCACTCCCAAGCCAGGAACACCCATTATACACACACTTGCAATAGACTCGATCATGTTTCTCTTAACACCTTGATGGGACATTTGCCGTGCACTCGTGTGGAATCACATACAGTTTCCCCCTGGTTCTTCAAGTCCAACAACTCCCTGTAACTACATTGCAATTATTCCTCTTGATTTCATCAACTCACGAGAATGCTCTGGGCATAGCTTAAAGGGACGGGAATTGAACTACCAGAAATAATACGCTTAAACCTCTCTGATCAGTTCTAATCCTCGCTGGAAGAAATTCTGTTGGTCTTGGTGATCAGGTAGGATTGACTCATGTACATACAGTTTAAACGTCGGCCTTGTGTGTTCTGTATCATGTATGGCATGAATATATATATATATATATGTGGGCACGAGAGAGAGAGAAAGAGAGAGAGAGAGAATGAGAGAGAAAACGAGAGAGAGAGAAGAGAGAGAGAGAGAGAGAGAGAAAGAGAGAGAGAGTGAGAGAGAGAAAGAGAGAGAGAAAGAGAGAAAGTGAGAGAGAGAAAGAGAGAGAGTTCCACTGTACATGTGAGTGACAGGGAGGGGGGGGGGGAGCGAGATAGAGAGAAAGGAGGGAGAAGAGAGAGAGAGAAGGAAAGAGAGGGGGAAGACAGAGAGAGGGAGAGAAAGAGAGAGAGAAGGTGCCATTACAATTTCAGTGAACAGCGCTTTGCGAAAGGATACTGGGTACAATAGGATGAAACAGCTAACCCGTTCAGCATGCACAGATTTCACACTGCTACCTGACTGCCAAAGAGCGGAAATCATGAACAAAAGTGCAGTATTTCCAAAGCTGGTATAGGAAAAATATTGAATTTTGTTCGCAGTCCAGCTATCGCTGTAGGCCTGGATTGAAGTCACTTATCTTGTATTTATAACATGACCAAACAATATGAAATGTTGTGTACTACTTCAGTTTTTCACGATAAATTACTTGCACACTTCCATTTTGAACAAAATTCAGTCGTTGATATTGTGTATTTATGATCTTTAAAGTCCCCCCCCCCCCCAAAAAAAAGAGGCATTTTCGTCTGGTAAATTGAAAAGTATGATCGGAAATTTCGCCTCTCTCCACATATTGCTGGTCGAGAATCAACTTTATCACATCTGTGTATACTGCATGGAACTGTGGTGTAACAATTAGATCTATTAATCGCTGCATCGAATCCAAGTACCGTTATTAATGTGACGTAAATCCTGGATAATGCAGTTGGGCTTGGCACAAAGAATACTGCAAGATTTATCTGGCACCGGTCGGCTAGTCTGTTTAACCAGTATTGATCTTCCAGGATCTGGTGCTCTATAGCAGATTGCAGCTCATTGTCTTTGCAGTTAACCTGCTGTCGGTCCAAACTGATAAAATCTATAATCATGAGTTAAAAAAAAATAATTTATTTAATCGTTTAATACTTCCTTCCCCCAAATCTCCCCCACCGTGTCTCCCCCAATTCCTGTGACAGCAAGTGTGCCATAAACTGTCTGGCACTATTGTTGAATCTGTTTAGAGTTAAACGTGATCTTGCACCTGCTGTGTAGATCATGAAACGTTCAAGGCAATATTTTAAGGTAAGTCACGGATATTTAAAAGGCTATGAAAGATCCAATATTCCAGGCTTCAGGGCTTGAGGGCACCCCTAGAGTCGTTAATGACAATTTTGAAATGCTTGACTGTTTTATTTCCCCTTTTCAGCTTAAAATACGGGTCTTTCTTTCTCCCTTGCACTCTCTCTCTCTCTCTCTCTCTCTGTGTGTTTCCATCTGTCTCTCTGTCTCTCTCTCCCATTCTCTCTCTCTCGCTCTCTCAAATGAAAGATATCGGGTGGGTTTGTGGTGCACAATCAGGTCAGTCTGTGCCAAACCCAGTCCATATCTTGTCTGTCAGAATGAACAGATTGGGAGAAAAAAAGTTTTATGGCGATGTTATTGTTTCAGGATTACCCGATAGCTGGTCTACCTAGATAGACAGGTTTAGACAAGGAAGAAATCGAAGTTTTTCTGAAGTTCTCAATTTATAGATAAGGCTGTACCGATGTCTCGTACATACAAATGTGTGACTTTCTGCAGTAATGTCACTGATTTTGCATCTGATTTCTGTCTATTGGACAACATTATTATTGTGATCTTAGTTCTTGTCTGTTCCAGCTCCACTTTTTGCACAACTGATAAATTCGACCCTAAACGTTTTGGGGCTTTAGCATTATGGTATAGACTTAGAGTCAATGAAACTGTGAAATAGCATGATCAGTGCCACAAAGCATTTTTAAAAAGTGTCAAAGTGAGCATTTGTTGTACCTTTTCAGCACGTTCCAAGAGCTCCAGTTTTTCAGAAAATGGAGATAGGACAAACAAGAATGAGGATGGCGATTGGTAGACACATAGACAAACAGACGTTTGGGGGCACAGAAAAAAACAAAAGGGAGCAGGCAAGTTGACATATTCCAGATTGAGACATTCTCTACCTTCAAACAATTAGACACCAACAAATAAGTCAATGATCTTTCGATCATCATTGAGTAGATGTTCCCATAACCAAGCAAAATATCAAACACACCAAATTTGTGAAACGAAATAAATTTTAGAAATGACCGGAATTCCGGATCATACGGAATAATTACATGCCTGAAAACCGTAAAAGTTTCATTTTTTCCCCCAAACAAGCTTAACAGAACTTGAGTCAGTGGTCAAGCTGGGACAAACTGTCCCTCTCACTGAAGTATTTTTCCGTTCATACACCATGTTCCCTCGACCGGCCAATCCAAAGTTTGGCTGCAATTTTTCAACCGACGCAGAGCTGCTGTGCGGATTTGGATAAATGCAAAATAATATTGATAAGACTATTGTTTGCATTTTGGAAGGCAAACTTACGACTTTTATTATTATTACTATTATTATTTGCAGTTTCAAAGCAGACTTAGGAATTTGTTTGGCATTTTCAAGGCAGACATATGAATTTTTTTATGATTACCATTACAGTTTCAAAGCAGACATACGCTTAAAGAATGTGACTCGTTCTTACACAAGTACAACAGTTGCAACTCTTTGTTTTCAGAAATCATCGAGGAGAATGTGTTTTTCTCAGTTTGTTACCGTGGTTGACTTTGAAATAAAGTTCGCAATAAGCGTATTTTTCTTCCATTTCATTACATCATGATATAAAAATGAACATTTCAACATGGCATGAAACTGGCTAAATAGCCGTACAAAATAGAAATGAATTATCACTGAATGACCTACTTTCTCCCGCTGACCAGTGATATTGTGTCACCAGAATCCTGGTTCTCGTTCTCTCCCCTTTCTAGCCCACCTGGTCAACACTGACCCTTTCAGCGGTCTGAGCGTGTCAGGTTGACCCATGCTGATAAACATCAAGTCGACAAAGGAAATTTATATTATACCATAATTATACCTTCTCAGATACCCATAAAACAGTTCAGTTTCATTGCCTCCATAAAGGTCGTGGCTAATGTTCTCAACTATCAGGTAATCATCTATATTGTGTAAATGTTTCATTTATAAACACAGATCAATGAGTTTGGCCAGGGTATTCAAGAGAAACATTAATCGCCCTCTGAGCACTCATTGCTGACACTATTTACACAAGGATTGGAACTTACTCCCTCTTGGCAGCAAGTGATTAGAATGTTATTGAGTAAAGAGAAATTCCTCCACTAAGGCCCAAGTCGTGCAATATAAGTGCCCAAAAGCCGTAGGAGTGGACAGAGTTTTTCAATCATTCCATGTCGTAATTTTCCTCTTCAGGGCTTGTGCTGTGTTTTTCCGGTATTCGTATTTAGCTCCAGGTAAGGTATTTGACTGTTTTGCCAATTGTTTAACTATTTATGTTTGGTAGGCAGTATAGACTGTGTGCTTTAAGCTGGTGATCGTGTCTATCTATCTATCTATCTATCTATCTATCTATCTATCTATCTATCTATCTATCTATCTATCTATCTATCTATCTATCTATCTATCTATCTATCTATCTATCTATCTATCTATCTATCTATCTATCTATCTATCTATCTATCTATCTATCTATCTATCTATCTATCTATCTATCTATCTATCTATCTATCTATCTATCTATCTATCTATCTATCTATCTATCTATCTATCTATCTATCTATCTATCTATCTATCTATCTATCTATCTATCTATCTATCTATCTATCTATCTATCTATCTATCTATCTATCTATCTATCTATCTATCTATCTATCTATCTATCTATCTATCTATCTATCTATCTATCTATCTATCTATCTATCTATCTATCCATTCATCTATCTATCTCTCTATCTATCAAAGAAAACAACAAGTATTATTTCTGAAGATTTTCTTTGTCATGTGAATTATAATACTACCAGTGTGACAGCTTTGCCATTCCGATCATGTGTCAAGTCTGTGTTACATGAGAGAAGAAAAAGTAGCTTACATTTTTCCACACAAGTCTGAGTAAAGTAAATAGAAAACTGCAATCAGAGACCTGGAGAGACTTATTTACCAATTCCTTAAGCTTGATGAGTTGTCTTTCAAAGAATGCCTTGGGCCAGCTCTGAGACAACACTGATGTATTATTTACCTGTGTGTTTTTCTGGCCACGCCTAATAAATATTGATTAATACTAATAAACACGAGCGGTTGATTGTTCTTTTGCCAAATTTCACGCTGTACCGACTCCAGAGGACACATGTGAGCCAATCGATGCACCAAATTTCTACGTCATTCTTTGTGGGCTCAGTCCGCTTTGGTCAATGATCAACAATAATGTAAACATTATTTGGATGTGAAACCATGGCAACAAGTAGACAGATCTAACCACTGTGGTGTCTTAGCTTGTAAGTTGTCCTTACGTGTAGAATTATCAAAAATCCCAGGAACACCGGCTTCTTTAACAGTTTCTCAAAGTTTCATATCAATGGGCCTTCATTTGCATGCCGTTCGTCTTCTGGCTTCAATAGTTTTGGATGTATTTAAAAGCAACATCTACATATCTATCTATTCATCTATCTATCTATCATTCACTGACTGCTACAGCACAATGATTTGTACATGGGAGTAATCATTTTTGTAGTTTGTATTTTGTATACTTCTTTACTCTCATTTGGGATATTTTGCCTTAGTGCCATTGCAGCTCAGTTGCAACTGGAGCAGACACGTCGTCGCCACTATGCAGCGCCGGCTGGCGTTTTTTTTTTGGGGGGGGGGGGGGGAGGGGGGGTGGTAGGAATAAATCTCATTTAATTTTGCCCCGGCAGCGGCCTGTTCGTCCTGCTCTTTTCGAGTTACAACTGCCAAGGTATCTTTAACGTGCGCAATGTGCACACGGGCCCTCCAAGTTTTGCGTCCTTATCCGAGAAGACTAGCTGCTCGACCCTACCTACCAAAGGATCGGGGACAGGAAAATATGAGAAAAATTGCAAAATTCCAACATGCCTGCACCAACCAGGATTCGAACCCGATACCTTCGACATGAGAGGTGAACACCTTGCCTGTAGACCACCATGTCCCCGTGTCATTTATACAAATGTTAAAGCCTGCACTTGCAGTTTATGTAAGGACACTTGTTCACGCAGGGACACTCTAAGACCACTACACAGAGCCACCGATCATTTCTGTATCTTGTGGGCCCTCAGAATTTCATTATCACCCCCACCCCCCTTCCACCCCCTAACAATAAAAAATTATAGTTGGGAATGGCATGTCTTAGGAACAAATAATAAACCAAACCAAATTTTTCATTTTGACTTTGTGACAAGATTTGCTATAATCCCACAGTTTTACTGTTTGTTTTACTTGTTTTAATATGTTGTTCTAATTCGCCAGTTCTTGCCCCCTTCCATTTCCATGCACTTCTCGTCTCGTCCCCTTAGAGTGACAAGTTTCTAACTCCCTTCCGTCAACTTTTGAGAAATCGAGGATTGAAGTTTCATGCGGTCATAGCTTTTAGAGCAAAGAGTGGTTGTTGTTGTTTTTTTTTCTTTTTTGATCATACTTACAAATTACACACCGGATCTGCTTGATACCTTGACATACGATAGAAAAGACCCGTAGAAGTGGTGTGTTGTGTGTAACTCAGTTCAGCCAAAAAGCAGAGGTAGAACCTTGTCACTAAGGGGACGATCTGTCTTCATTATTTCAAATCTACGTCCACACTTTGTGTAACTGATCACAACTATCTGGTCCTTCATTGGTACTTTACCACACATTGTCATGGTGCTAAACATTTGGCCTAAGTCAGACTTAGGCCAAAACAGAATGTACCTGTTACGTCATTGCCCTATCCGTGGTGCATCTATTAATATAAAAATCATTCACAAGTGCCAAGCCATTATCCTGGAAACAAAACTGTCTGTAATGGCCTAAGCCTACCTCATTCATAGACGTAGGCCATTTTGGTTCTGGGGTTGTTTCAGCCAACGTGGATGATGACCACATTTACCTAGAGTCATTTCGGCCTGTCTGACTGCATTGTAAAAGAATTTAAATAAGTTTTTTGCGATTTTCTCAGAAGTGCAAGAAATGACTTAGGCAAAAAGGTTAGCACCATGACGACATTGGACATTGGCTCCGTTCGATATAGAGATCGGTGAACGCCACCTAGGCTGGGAGTGTATTTGTGTAGAAATACTGAAGTATTCCCAAAGTCAATTTCAATCAGCGATAAACTTTCCCTGCACGGATTTAGTCTCAGTGACTAATCAAATTTTGACATTCATACCCAAAGTGTCATAAAGTTGGCTCCAGGGTGATCCAGAAATGTTGTGGTCTAAGTTTGTCCAACAACTTCCCGACAAAGCACCATCTCTTAAAAATAGCCCAGGCAAGGCAGCAAAACGAGGAGGCGTTTGCTCGGGCTTGGCAAGCGTCTGTCTCTCCTCTATAAGCCCACCCATTTCCGATTTGGAGAGGACACTCCAGCCATCCGTTACGGATGGGCACAACACGGGAGGTGGCAGTTACCGGTGATAAGCTCAATCCATTTGGCGTACGGATGAGCGCCAGGGGTCCCCTCTGTCGGTGGGAGCGGCTTTTCAGCTGCATTAATCAACTACCGCCCGCCGTAACCTGGGCAGCCCCCAGGCAGTTGGGTGTTGTTCCGCCACGTCAGCCTGCTTCATAAGGTGGTTGGAGCTAGACCAAAAGTCAAAAAGCTGACGTAAAGTGTGCACCTGGCAAAAACAGAAAAATACTAAAACTTGGTACCTGGAACGTCAGAACAATGCGCCCAGGCTTGCAACAGCAAGATCTCACTAATATTGACTCCATCAGGAAATCCCAAATTATTGATCGAGAACTTCAGCTTTTAAACATCGACATCGCTGCCCTTCAAGAAACTCGACTTCCCAACTCCGGGTCAGTCAAAGAAGAAAACTACACCTTCTTCTGGCAGGGCCTTAGCAGCGAACAGCCGAGAATCCACGGCGTGGGCTTCGCCGTAAAAAACTCCCTTATCAATTCGATCGCAACTCCAATTGGAGTGTCAGAACGCATCATGACACTCAGACTGAACACCCGGTCTGGTTTTACCAACATTATCTGTGTCTATGCCCCAACACTTACCTCCTCTGACGAAACCAAAGACATTTTCTACGAGGCATTGCAGAGGACTCTCCACAACATCCCTCTCACCGAAGGCCTGCTAATTCTGGGTGACTTTAACGCTCGAGTGGGAGCAGATCACTCCGCATGGCCAAAGTGCATTGGGCACTTCGCCATTGGCAACATCAACGAAAACGGGCAGCGCCTTCTGGAGCTATGCTCCGTAAACTCATTATGTGTTACAAACACGTACTTTGACCTTAAGAGATGCCAAAGAACATCATGGCGCCATCCCAGGTCTGGCCATTGGCATCAATTAGATCTTATTCTCTCAAGGAGGAAGAGTTTGGGCTGTATAAAAATAACTCGTTCCCTCCACAGTGCTGACTGTGACACCGACCATGCACTGGTAGTCAGCAAAATCAAAATTTCGGCCAAGAAAATATACAGATCAAAAGCCCCTTCAATCCCTAAGATCAATGTAACAGCAATCAGAGATGAATCAAATAGAAAGTCATTTGAAAAGTTATTTGCTGAAAGCATGGATAATGTCACCCAATGTGACTCGGTAGATGAAACATGGAACACTCTCAGTTCAAAAATTCATGACTGTGCCATCAAGTCTTTTGGACAGCATAAAGTTTCAAACAACGACTGGGTAGCCCAGAACAGCGAAATTCTCCTACCTCTCATTGAGCAAAAGAAATCTGCTTTCAATGAGTATAACAAAAATTGCAATCAGAGTACAAAAACTTGTTTGAAAAATGCAAAAGCTAAACTTCAGCTGGAGGTAAGACGTTGCGCCAACAAATACTGGACAGACTTGTGTAACAGCATACAAGAGGCAAATGAAAAGGGAGATATGAAAACCGCCTTTAGTCAGATGAAAGTAGCTCTTGGGCCAATCATCACCAAGAGCGCCCCACTTAAGTCTGTAAATGGTGAACCCATCACAGATAAAAATGAACAACTGAATAGGTGGGTAGAGCATTACTCTCTGTTGTATTCAACTGAGAGAAATATTCCACCAGATTTTGAGGAACACCTCCAAAAACTGCCAATAATGGCCGAACTTGACGCTGAACCTTCCTTAGTCGAGCTTTCCAATGCAATCGACCGCCTGTCTGCTGGAAAAGCCACAGGAAGTGACAACATTCCTGCAGAGGTATTAAAAGACCTAAAAGGCCCACTATTACCACACCTGTATAATCTGTTACTGCAGTGTTGGAAAGAAGGCGTGATACCACATGATATGAGAGACGCCAAAATTGTCACACTTTACAAGAACAAAGGAGACAAAGGCGACTGCAACAACTATCGAGGCATATCCCTCCTCAGCATTACTGGAAAGGCTTTTGCTCGCGTCATCCACTGCCGCCTTCAACAACTGGCGGAAAAAGTCTTACCAGAAACACAATGTGGCTTTCGAAGCAAACGATCAACTATTGACATGAT
>OZ007567.1:53235141-53277641 GCA_963931925.1 Onchidella celtica | reverse complement strand
CCTGCACAAGAACGGGTGAAGAGTTTGGTACAGGTGGCAATGTTAGATAGATCCAAGTCTGCTCACGTACCCAGGGCATTGGGTACTGTTCCTGAGGCTGGCGGGGTCATAGGTAACATCATCATTATCTTCTCATTATCACTGTCATCATCGTGATCATCTCCGGCACCAGTACTATTATTACAGTCATCATCATCATCATCAATAGCAGCAGCAGCAGAAGCAACAGCAGCCTCATCATCATCATCCTCATCATCATTATTATCATTCTTGTCATCACTATCATCATTATCATCACCACCATCATTTTCAACGTCATCACCACCATCATTTTCAACGTCATCACCACCATCATTTTCAACGCCATCACCACCACCAAATCACCAACACCGCCACCATCATTATCATGATTCATCCATTCTTCCAACTCCACGTGTTAACAGAGCTAACGTTTACCACATTTTAACACCATTTTTATCATCATAATATCTCAAGAAAGGTACATTCGCATAGTATATCTACATAGGCAAACAGGAAGTAGAACGGATCTCCTACATTCAGCTTAATTTTCTGCGTTTCTAATCATACCGCGTACATATCAAATTATTAGACGCAAACGTTCAGAAGGGAATCAAAAATCTAATTCGTTTTGACCTAAAAGAACTCCACAAAAAGCAGGACATGACTGAAGTCTACTGATATGTGCTGGGTCTGTGTTGGAATTACACGCACCAAAATGTGCATGCGATCAGAGTCACTTGCACCTGTGTGCACCTACACACCTGAACTCTCACACTAAAACTCATCGATTAGACATTGTGCAGCCAGACATCTGTGACAGGATCCACGTCATAAGGCGATTAAGAGATTTGAGGTTTAATTCCTAAAGGTCGTTCATTATCATAACGCTGAGCTTTGTTAATCCGCTTGGTTGGGGTCAACGATTAGAGTTTAGAGGCTCGGCTGATGTAAAACTGCAGGCGATACATTAAGTTAACCATGGAAGAAACTGCTATTTGCTCGTTTGTTCATTTCATTCCATTGGCAAAAATCAAAATGGCCGTTGTTTTTGGGAGCGTAGAAGTAATTGCAAATCCAAATAGAGAAAATACTTAGCTGTATTCACTGTTCAGCCAGAGGGTATGTATGTATAGAGAGGTTTCACTATTGGTCGATTTGCACTGCGAGACACGGGAGGCTCTGGAAAACCACTGTTAGCATGGAGCGGAAGTAGGTCGCTGCGGTAAACAATACCCGTTTGCGCATTTCCACGGGGCGTAATAACTTACAAACTGTTTTAAATAGTTTCAATCGGCCCCAAAATATGAACAAACCACAGTAAACAGATATGCACACTATCTTTGATGAAGACGGCCTCTTTCAATTCTTCAATTTCTTGTTTACCGCAGCGACCTAGTTTCGCGATTTGGCGGAAGTGAGATTTCTCTATAAATCTACACTCTCTGATTCATCAATAGCTCTCCGGGTAAAATGTCACATTTCCCTAGCAAACAGTTTCGGGCAATAATAATCTCTCTCTTTTCTTTCTTTGCTTTTCACACAGTTTGAGTTTTTAGTAGTCTTTTTTACTTCAGGAAATCGTCACACTCATTCCTCAATTGCCTAAGTCATGTTTTGGTGTTTTTTGAAAATCAAGATAACTGTTTACTTAGAATAAATAGTCGTAGCTGTTGTTAAGGGAGCATAGTATTTTACGCAGAAAGATATAGCTGAACAGTGAACACACCTCAGTATTTTCTCTATTTGGCTTTGTAGTTGGTGTACGCTCCCCTAACACAAGTATAAAATGGCGATTTAGGTGGATGTAGGTTTTCGTTTAAAAATTCAAAGGCCAATGAAACAAAACGATGTAACTGTTGACCACTGCAACGCGATTGTCTGATTAAAGTGAGCATTTCATCTCAAAACACTAAAATATGACTTAGGCAGTAGTTGACTGGCCATGACAAACTGTTTGTTGCATTATGTGCATGGTAGTTATAGGCCTGTGAGTGTAGTAATTCCGGGATCTAACTATCGAAGTTAACGAATGTTTGCCGACAGGGTTAGGGTTAACGTCTGACACTACTCTATCTTCCAAGAAGAAAACACTTAACGCGAATGAACCCAAACCCTTCGTGAAGGATTGGCCTTCAGTTTGCTCTTGGGAGTGGCATCGTTCCGACGTAACCCCGATGGTTACGACATGCACCGACATCGCCCCCTCCCCCTCAGGGTAATCCTATCAACCCTGTGGAAAGCCATTCAAATCTACATCGGATTGACGTAGGGGTGCTTGTAAACCATCACCAGTTAGCCATAGCCCCCCGTCAATGTTTGACTTCCACTCTGACACTCCCGCAGACCTGCAGACAAACACACGAACACATTACGAAATAAAAACATCCCAAACAAGGACGTGATGTACCCGCTCTGCACCCTGCAGGCTGTCAGACCACCGCCATCAATAAAACAGAGAACAGTCTCAGGTGTAAAATCACTGCCATAATTAACCTTTGCCACACTTTCCTGATAATTAATCAAACTCATTTTCTTTATCTCCACCCACACTCTCCCCGCCCTCCCTGTCTTACCTGAGTGTCATATCATAGTTGGTCGTATAAACGCGCGAGTTGATGGGGCATCATTGAACTCGAGCAGTCACTGAACCCAGAAACAAACTGATCGAATTCATTCGCGCGCTACCAACTCTCATGTTTATATGACCCAAGTAAAAACTTGGCAAACAGAAAAAGTTGTATGTAGCAAAGCTTCGTGTAAGAAATCATACAGAAACGACACAATAAAACTCAAAGAAACGGAAAGACAAAAACAGAATTGCGTCAAAGAGACATTCAGGCAAAAAAAAAAAAATTGAAATAGTATAAAAAGAAAATGAAATGAATATACGGTTAGTAACTCACAAAATATTCTTTTAGCCACATTTTTACTGTGTTTCAAGCCTTGCCGTGATCCCACATTATAATACTGTGCTAAAACGACCAAACCTGCCACAAAGCTGAGTACAACATTATAACATGCTTGTACTTTTTGCTGTTTTTTTGCTACAAATGTTTAAATAACACCGAACCCAGCTATCTCAAAAATTCCTTACAAGTCTACACACTATCTCGTTCACTAAGATCATCAAGTGACAAAACAATCTTAAGAATCCCATATAAAACTATAAAACTATAGGCCATAGATCCTTCAACTATTTTGGACCTTTTGTCTGGAACCAGATACCCTTGAACATTCGTGAATCACCGAATCTTGAAAGCTTTAAGAAAAGCGTAAAAACATCACCTTTTCCTCCGAAACTGTTAAATTTTCAAAATTCTACTCTGTACTTTGATGTTAAAATTATAATTGATTATATAAGCTAGTGCTATATGGCTAAAAGCGTCTATGTGTGTGAAACTGAAAGTTTGTATAGATGAGAGTGCGTGTTTTAGTATGAGATTTGGAAAGTGTATGCATGAATTATTGATGATTAACAGTACAGCGCACTGAGTAATAATTTTATTAGAAATGCGCTATAGAAATTCTATTTATTATTATTATTATTATTATTCCTGCCATTTACCAGATCCTGTTTTGTTGGGTTTTTTTTACATTCGGACTTGCTGAAAACACTGTGCTAGAAGGTGCAATATCATCTGTGACATCCTCGTCCCTTTCATTAACATATACTCAGACACACGTATTTCTCTCTCTCTCTCTCTCTCTCTCTATCTCTCTGTCTCTCTCTCTTTCTCTCTCTCTGTCTCTGTCTCTCTCTCTCTCTGTCTCTCTCTTTCTCTCTCTCTCTCTCTCTCTCTCTCACACACACACACACATACAAAATATTACACCATTTTGTCTATGAAGTAAATCGCACGAGGTACATAACGAAAATATTCTCCTGCAAGTAAGACACAAGCTCACACATTAAAAGAACCCACCTCCATCTCGTTGGCTTTTTTTTTTCTTTCTCTTAATAAAGCGGACTCAGGTCGAAAATAAGTTTTTTACCATCTCCACCCCACCCCACCCTTGTCTGCTATTTCCCTCTCTCCTTATTGCAACATAACAGTCAGATCCGATATATTTTAAATGGTCTTAATATATGCTGTTTTAGCCTGTCTTAGCCTCAGAGCAGGGGCGTCGAGTCGCACATAGTGCAGTTGAGGAATCGTCAGATTAAATAGACGAGTCAACTACATGGGAAGAAGAAGAAGAAGAAGATCTGATATTCTCATAACCTGGCCAGGCAAACAAACCTGATATATCATACGTTCAGCTACAACTCCTGTCGCGACTGGCTCCACACATTATATTTCACTAGTTGGCCCCACTGACTTGGGGAATACACAGATGTGCTTTTTAAAGTTCAGTTTCGATCACCAATGTGTAAACTGTGGCGCAGAACGAAAATTTCCTGTCATACTTTTTAATTCTACTTTTTTTTCCTGTTCGGAATGTCGGAACACTTTCCGCTGTCCAGGCAGAGAGTATGTATGTCTAGAGAGGTTTCACTATTGGTCGATTTGCACTGCAGACACGGGAGGCTCCGCAAAACCACTCTTAGCATGGAGCGGAAAGTAGGTCGCTGCGGTAAACAATATCCGTTCGTGCATTTCCACGGGGCGTAAGCTGCTTTAAATAGTTTCAATCAGCCCAGAATTATGAACCAACCAAAGTAAACAGATATGCACACTATCTTTGGTGAAGGCGGTCTCTTTTAATGCTCGTTCACCAAAGTGACCTAGAGCTGCGATTTGGCGGAAGTGCGATCTCTCTATAAATACATACTCTCTGGTTCAGGTCAGTTGTGGCTCAAAATCAACGGAAGTATAAAAAATACAGCGACCTTGAAGACCTTTTGAAATACGCCCAGGTCTATTTTTACGTCTCTCTATTATGTAGAATTTAAGACTCAGTGGTTAAAAAACCTTTCATGATTAAATTGGAGGCCTTACTTTCTTTATAATATGATATCTAGAATAACGGCCAGTTTCTCTGTTACGACCTTCAAGCGTGGCAGTACAGGTGTGATCTGTCGTACCTCGTGACTGAACGTGTGACCGTGGTTTCTATGAGGGGAAATAGCCAGGACAACTAGACTACAGGCACAGATTCGTTGTTTTGTTTTTCTTTTCTCTTGTTTAAAGTGTCAGCAATATACCAGTCTGATCCCTTCTTTATGGTGCAACTCCAGTACTGTAGAATCGATTACTATCGTTGAGATTATTTTGTCCTTTTCTTTGTTTTATTTATTAGTGGACATCAACTGACCTCCTGTAACAACTGGAAGCGAATATTATCATATTTTTTTTCTTGTCGGCTTCCGGACATTCCTTATAAATGTATTTCACGGTGATAAGTGGGGATTTGCCGTGCTAACTTGATCTATCTATCTATCTATCTATCTATCTATCTATCTATCTATCTATCTATCTATCTATTTATTTATCTATCTATCTATCTATCTATCTATCTATCTGTCTGTCTGTCCGTCTGTCTGTCTTTCCGTCTGTCTGTCTGTCTGTCTGTCTGTTCGTCCGTCCGTCTGTCCGTCCGTCCGTCCGTCCGTACGTCCGTCTGTCTGCTTGAGCTTGGGAATCTAATTATCTGTATATCTAACTTCGTGCATTTTTATCTCATGCTCGCATACCCCCCTCCCACCCCCAAAGGAACCACTTACATAAAGAATTTAGCTTACTACCTACACACCTATCCTCCGATCTACTGATTTACCTACCTGCTTAGCTATTCTCTCCCTCCTTCCCTACACACGTTCATCCAATTAAACGCCACAACCCTTTAATCTACCGGTTAATTCCTCCAAATCGATCTATCGACCTACAATCTACCAACTTTTCAACCAATAACTAAATGTAGTCGAAGTCTGCAGTTACGGGTAATCACATTAACGTCAGCCCCGCGAATACATGTAGGTAGCGATACCAATCTCCCACACCACCGGATTAGCTGGCACACGCTAGCACTGATCGATCTTTAAGCAGTCGGATCGGCTCTGATCACTCATCAAAGCAACGGCGGCTGCCCCAGGCGTAGGTTCCAGATCAGGTGAGTGCTCTAACTTTTGCAACTGTTTGTTTAGTCTAGACACCCAGTTGACAGGTTCCACTTGATTATTCGGTAATTTTTTTAAATTCTTTTTTGTCGTCAACACAGCTCTCTTTTGAGGACCACTGGTATCTAGTCCGTGTGATAAAACGGTGTAGATTTTGTGAAGAGCCGTGGAATGTATCGGTTCAGTGCAAAAAGTTATTATTTTCATATTCACAAAAAAACGGAGACAATCACTGCACTTAAGTTGACGATTTGGGGGAACAGTAGTGTAATTTTTTGTTGTTGTTGTTGTTTATTAAGCAACGTAGTTTTGTTCTGAAGGAAGTATGGACATTTAGAAAGAGTCTACGTCGTTCGAATTTCCTAGGCCTACTGCGTTATTTCTCTCAAAGATGAATTTTTCTGCACCGGCAAAATGAAAGAATTTCTGTGAGTCTGGCATAGTCTTTCAAGTGCAAACTTGCTAAATAAAGTGACCTCCCATACTGCAAACTTTTTACTTAAAGTACTTTTTACTCATATCGCTTCTTTTTTTTTTTTTTTTTTGCAACTGCCTCCATATGATTTATAACTGCTCATGGCGCGAAATCTGTGTACAAATAACCTCTCATCGTGCAGACTTTTCTTTTTTTTACATAAGGTGCAGCTCATAGTGCAAAATTTCTACATAAAGTGATTTCTCATCGTGCAAAGTTTCTACGTATAGTGACCGCTAGATGAATGTCTAGTAGAACCACTTTAAACGAAGGTCATTGCCCCCTGTTACTACTGTATCAACATAAGTAGCAAGTACGAGAGCAGTTAGCTAAACAACTTGCTAGCACATTGTTATTACTACTTTATTCAGTGTTTACTTGCCTTCTAAACTTGGAATAGTGATAACCTCACACAGAAAGTGTACATGCAGTTTTATATAACTAAAGAAAGCAATATCCGTGTTCTCTGAGCTCCTCTGGAATAACTTAGGAAAGTAAATCTCACTAAATATTGTAAAGAGCGGAAAGGTTGTGGCAGTGGTCGGGGAAGGCGTGATTTGAAGGGCGGGGGGGGGGGGGAGCATTAAAATGTAATATAACAGCACAGTGTGTTCAAAATGAAACAAAGCCGATTTGAAGATTAAACAACAACAAAGAAACAGTGGAAAATTTTCAGAAGACAGAAAGTTGCCGTGACAGTGGCTACGTTTACGGCAGCCTGTGAACACAACTCACCATTTTTCTTTGTTCGGCTTTACTCCCGTTCGTACAGCAGCGCTTCCTTTCTTTGTTTTTTTCTATTGGGGTATGAGCGTAATCTGCCGTAAACGTAGCCGCTGCCTTTTTGAAAATCAAGAAAACTGTTTACTTAGAATAATATAGTGGTAGTTGTTGTTAGGGAAGCGTAGTATTGTACACAGAGAGCTATATCTATTATTTTGACGAGTGAAGACAGAAAATGGAAAGAACGGATGATTTTATGGTATTTGAAGATTATAATGCAGTTATTTCCCATATCTAATTTGGTTTTTCTTGCATTGCATAGGCTGGCTGAGAGAAAGAACACAGTGTTATATCTGCAATATTGTATTAGTCAGTGGCTGTTCCAAACTTGTTTTTCTTTCTTTTTCTTTTCTCGGTTGTTCAAACATTATTTTCCCCCATACTTATTTTTTGTTCAAAGCACAACCTGTAATGTCGCAGCTTGCTTTTCTTTTTTTTTTTCAAAGTAATGTTCTGGAGAACAAAACAGCTAAAATTGAATTCCGTGTCCTCAGAAAGTGTAAATGAAACACGTTCAGTGTATAGAACCAGGCTATGTTAGCACCCGGGCCTGAACCAGGTCGATTTAACACGGCATTGGCGAAAAACTCGCTTTTGACTTCAACATAAAAGAAGCCTGAACTTTTCAGCTTTGGGCTGAGATTTTAAATGTCAGCGACGTAATGAAACGTTTCTGGTAGCGGCGTTCATAACGTATGTGTTTGGCTTTTCACAAGATTCTGTAATGCACAACGCGACTTCAATGAAAGAGATTTGAGTTAGAATAATTTCCTTTTCATTTACTTTTTCTCCCATTTCGTTTTTCGAAAACAGGGTTATAGTCTATCCGTTCTCCTGTGTAGAAAGGCACCGATTACGTATCTCATGATGTTTTCTCACGTTACTTATCTTTATCTACTTTCATTGCTAATCGTCTCTTCTATTGATTTGTCTTTATCCTCGTCGATTATTATGTTGTATTATTCTCTTCTGTTCCTTACCCTCTTTCATTCTTCTTTCAGGGCGCCTTTTTTTGTTTTGTTGTCTGTCTACATTTCTGTTGTCTTTGATGCTGCTTGCGTTAGGTCTCAATCATTTAATCACTCGCGCCCACCCCCCTCTTTTTTTCCCTCAATATACGGTTTCGTGTCACCAATGTTAACTTCACCATTGGCCGTGGGGTGGGCGTGGCAAATTGCATTTATTTTAGGTGGGGGGGGGGGGGTGCAAAATGCAGTGTTTTGAGGAAGGAAGTGTATATCCAGACAACATGTTGTATGGATATGGACAGTGCTTATCCGGACAACATGTTTACCAAAAAGCGCGACTGGTGAAGGTTTGCTGAAACAAAACTTGGTATGGTGTTCACGAATTTAAAGTGACAACACACGGAATAGTCAGATGGACCTGGGGGCGTGAGGGTCTAGTCAGTTTGTATCAATGGGCGGTAGTCAGATTGAGTAATCAGGCGAAAAGGGGTTGGGGTAGCCATTGGTGATCGACGTACACTCAAGTATATTATTAGCGCAGATCGCGCAATTTCCGAGCAGAAGTCGGAGCGTTTTGCTACTAAGCCGATTCATATTTTTAAGAACTATGCAAATTAACAAGGTCAGTAATATTACTAATAATTATAGTATTCCGGTGTGTGTTCTACGTCATCGAATTGTGTTTGTTGTACGGATATGCACTGTCCATATCCTTTGAGGAATGTTTTCTTAAAGATCTGGTCAAATTTATATAAGATGAAAAACAAAGCGAGGAAGGTGTGATTTGCAGAGACAGTTCTAGGAACGTGGCGTTGCAAGGTCAAACCCCGGTTGTCTGATCAGTGCAACATTCTTGTTGGATCCTTAAGAATGACATATCTCCCTGAGGTCATAGATGACGCAAACACTCATTGTGTTACTCCCACCAAGTTTGAGAATGAAGAAACAGTTTATGTGTATATTATAGCAAACATGCCCCCGCCGCGACTGTGTAGCCCATGCTCAGACTGCATGCCTCAAACACACACGGGAGCTTTGTTTAGACACAAATTGGATACCGTAACGTTCTATTCGACCGGCTGTCGAGTTTCGTAACCGATACGTTGTAAACCAGGACGATCCTCATTCTGTAGTTTCACTGTGTAATCATAGATTAGTTTTGTGCAGCTAAACGAAATAGTAGCGCTTTGTCTTTGCCAGTGTGCAAATGTAAGCCAGTAAAAACCAACACAGGGTCTGCAATCATCTGTATTCTTGCACCATGGGGTTCAAAGCAATTTGCACGAAAAACAACAAAACAAAATTCTATCAGCGCCATTCGTTTAGTCTGCCTGAAAAGGGTGCAGGCAGTGCTCTTACAGATGTGATACAGTACGTCAGTTCGCCACTAAAAACAGTGTTGAAGTTCAAACGTACGTAATCCCCTTTCTCCATGCTGATAGAGAGAGATTTTATATTTATAAACTTAGCAAGTTTTCAATAACTAACACCTACAGCAGTTATCAGTACTGTAAAACGGGCGATTTGGGGGGGGGGGGGGGGGAGGGGGAGGAGGAGGAAATGGTGCAGGATGGGAAGACCAGGTGACTGAGTGCACGGAGGTTCTCCCGGGGCGGGGGGGGGGGGGTGATAATGTGACTGACCGAGTCAAGTGGCAATTAGTAATGTGTTACAAACATTTCAGAACAAAAACAAAAACATCTACTATCCAGACAACAGAAAATGATTGCTTATGGTCAAATCTGCTAGAGTGATCTTTGACTACGTACTAGCCGCTGTAATTGACCCTAACTCTAAACCTGTCTGTAACCCTTAACTAACCCTTACCCTAATCCATACCCAATTTTTCCAGGAGTTATCCTAACCCTCTAACAAAGAGCAGACTTTTTGTAGTGGCGTACGTTTAAGTATAAAGACGGGCCCTAAAGCAGACATTTCGATTGCTAATTACTGCCAGCTTATCTTGACTTCCACTGGCAATTTCTCATAACCGCTGCCACTTAACACCGGCTCTCGACAAAAATCTTTACCTATCGGTTTATTTACGCCCTGTTCTTACCTTCCTCTGTGTAAACCGGATAATGAGGCCCGGAGCACACTAGCCCGATTTTGATCAGCTGTCTAGTTTGATGCTGACGTCACGATATTGGGTATCAACCTTACCCAACTAGTCGGCTGGTGCACGAGCTCTCATTGAAACGCAGTTTCGTGACGTCAATGTCAAACTTCTGTGGACACCGGAGGGACGGCGCAAGCGAGGCAGACCCAAGGCAACCTGGCTGAGAACGATCGAGGCAGAGATGAAATCCTTCAATCACTCATGGGGAACTCTCGCAAAGATGTTCCAGGACAGACAGGGCTGGAGATCCTTTGTTGCTGCCCTAAGCACCAGTGGATGCCATAGGAAATAGTAGCAGTAATATCAAACTAATCCCCCCCCCCCCCCATTCAAAATCGGCTAGTGTGTGCCTGCCGGGCCTAATGGTCGCACTGTTCACATTCCAAACTTGTTTGAGAACCCCTGCAAGGCTCTATAGTTACAGTCAGTGACACAGAAACTCAGCGACGAGACGGGAAATCCTAGTATTTCCACTCTCAGGAAATGTAAACAAAGCGACAGTGCCAGGTTTACAATCAGTCGTTTCTATTTTCATGACAGAGCCTGGGGGTCCAGTCGGTAGCAAGGAGAAATAGAGGTAAACGGGGCTTGCCAAATGTCCATATATCTACAGTTTTGCAGGCTTATTCCTTGTCAAAGTGTGCCCTTTTTCCATGTTGTTGTTTTTTTTAGTCTTAGAGTACAGATTTTTCTTTGTTGAGGTAATCCTATTGTCTACCGCCATTGGTAATGCATGAGCAGCATTTCTATCTATCTATCTATCTATCTATCTATCTATCTATCTATCTATCTATCTATCTATCTATCTATCTATCTATCTATCTATCTATCTATCTATCTATCTATCTGTCTGTCTGTCTGTCTGTCTGTCTGTCTGTCTGTCTGTCTGTCTGTCTGTCTGTCTGTCTGTCTGTCTGTCTGTCTGTCTGTCTGTCTGTCTGTCTGTCTGTCAGTCTGTCTGTCTGTCTGTCTGTCTGTCTGTCTGTCTGTCTGTCTGTCTGTCTGTCTGTCTATCTCTCTCTCTGTCTGTCTGTCTGTCTGTCTATCTGTCTGTCAATGGTCAAGAACTGACTATAAAGTGTTTATTATTTTATTTCTCTCTTTTTTTTTTTAAACCAGTGGTCACTCTAGCGGTTTCTGACTTTTGGGATTATGTCCATAGAGTTAAGCCACTTAAGGTTCTGCTCGAAAAAGCTCTGGTATCCTCGTATGTTCCTGCCTTGTTTTACTCACCTCTTAAGTGAAATATAAAGAGTTACATTATATCAGCTCCATGGATCACTGTAGCACAAGAATGCCATATTTGTTTGCCAATTTTTTTTTTTTAACGGGGCTTTCTTTCGGGTGTTTTTATACTATTATTGTATATTATATTATAAGCCAATCTTCTTGGACTTTCTACCCCACCCCCCCCCCTAAAAAAAAATAGCAAAATAAAAACCACCCACCCACACTCAATAGTCAGGCAAGAGAGGGGTGGGGGTCTTAATAGATTAGACACATATTGTAACAAATATTGCACCTTTTACACATCATAACCTCGTGCCATTCACAATATCAAAATTTAAAACGATCTTAATATGTTTAACGTTATCAGAGAATTGGCTTCCAATTCCAATCCGATGTCTCTGGTAATAAGTACGTTGGGCGTAGCTTAGATATTAACCCTAAGATTATCTTACGACAGTTGTTTACGGATGTTCATACCTGACTGTCTATCACAATAGTAGGATCCGTCGCTGCAATCCTGTTTCCTGGTGTTGGTGATGTTTGGGGGTGGGTAGGAATTGGGGTTGGGGGGGGGGGAGGCTGAACCTTCTGAAGCCGAGTACCAAACATCTCCGATACGATCTTCGCTCAAAATAAATACCTGTAGAAAGCTGGGATGCTAGGTCCAGGATTGGTCAGAGCAATTAATATGTACAATAGGCCGACCCGCGCAAGATGAGTCTTGCACACTCTTTGTAAGAGCCCAACTGTATAATATCTAGATCTCCGATACATTAAAAGCAGCATTTGGATTAGATGCAATGACTAATAGAACTTACGCAGAAATACACAAATGTAATTTCATTGTTTTTTAACCACCAATGTGTAAAGAGAGGCCAAGGACGGATATTTTCGATCATGCTCGATCGAAATGCGTCTGTTTTCACGGCTCAAAAAATTATAATGTAAACAATAGTAAAGACTGATTTTTGTTCAAAATGAATGTGTCCACGTAACTCTTCGTCCAAAAATTGATGCAGTACACCAAGTTTCATAATTTTTGATGGCGTAGTCCTTAAGTTTTAGCTGCTTACAGGTTCACTCTCTAGCTCCATTATAGTAAGAATATCACACCGCTCGTTCTCTCCCGTACTGACAGGTGGTAACGTGTCCGCCTTTGTAATAAAGTTATCTCGGGTTTAATTCCAGCCACGCCTTTGAGCCAATACATTTTTGTTTGTTTATTTATTTGGTTTGGTTTTTATCTTCATAGTGGCTACGTTTACGGCAGCCGGTTAACAGAGTTCACCATTTTCTTTGTTCGGCTTTACTCCCGTTCGTACAGCAGCGCTTCCTTTCTTTGTTTTTTTTTCTATTGGGGTATGAGAGTAATCTGCCGTAGACGTAGCCACTGCCTTTTATGCCTTTTATCTTTCTCTCAAATTTTCATTGAAGAAATACTGTTTTGTTAATACAATTTCTGGATCTATATTTTGTTTACTTGTGAGTTCTTTAAGTCTCTGTTTACCATGAACTTCATACAAATCAAAAGCTAGATTTTTATGTTGAGCGACGAAACAATGTGCAGCACAGACGTTCAATGTTTACAGTCATTCAAGTATCAATCAGACTGTTTCGAGGAAACAAATCTCTGCGCTGATGGCCAAACCTGCGAAAAATATTGCGATGACGTAATTTAATTTCTTTAGGAAAAAAGCTCGGGGGGGGGGGGGGGCAGCTTAGCCAATTTGCTACGTGATAACAGAATCGATAGCGCTTTTGGATGTTATCAGTGACTAACTTTTCTTCAGGAACTTCGGGTTAATCTGTATGGGGCACAGACTAATAAAGTACCCAGACTGGATGATCCCATTGTGTGACGTCACAAAACAGCGAAAGGTCATGAACCATCCGCCATTTTAGGTTTACAGTAGCGACCGACGCTTCAGCAGAGCTACAATTTTGAATGATACCATTTTGACGCGCCTCCTGAACGCGGAAGTTTGGTTCCGCACCAAGAAATTAATACATGTACAACCAATCTTGACAAATAAAAAGAAATTTCTACTGCAGATAGAACTAGAATCGGAATTTTCCGAGTGGCGGCCATGTTGGTTACACGGTCGCCGCTCGGGAAATTCAGCAAAAAAAAAGACACAGCCGGAAGCTCGTGTTTCCAGTCTGGTTAATTTATTAGTCTGTGGTATGGGGCGAAGTGGACCTCTCCAAATCAGGTGTAAATCTGATACGAATTTCAAAGACACTGAAAATCTACAGGGTCACAGTAAGGCGTGATACGAAGTTGCAATGAGGTGGGGAAAAAAAGAGAGAAGGAAAAAAATGTAATGGTTTGTAAGCCTTCGGTAATCAGTAAAATTGTATTAAGAATATCAGGTTTCTTGCTCATATGTTTGTTTTTCTTGTTTTCTCGTATTTTTGTGGCTAAGATACGGCTTTACAAATGACATTGCTTGGGCTGGCACATTTCTACATAGATCTTCCGGCCGGTAAGCTACCGGCTTGACCTGAAAATCTTTAGTCCGGAGATCTCAGGTACTCTCTCAGAATGAGGTCATCTTGGCAAAGTGGTACCAGACGGAAAGAAACTACTTTGATGATGTAACTTGAGGGGTGATCTCGGCCACGGACCTGTGGCTAACAGCTAACTCTCCGTGGGTCTGTGGTCTCTCGGGGTGCGGGTGTTAGGTAGAAGTGGACGTTGATTAAGATATATTGATTTAGTGGAATAATCGCGGATTTACATAAAATGGCTGGCTTGGCGTATTGCAGTTAGTCATGGGAGGGGGTGGGGGAAGAGAGAGAGAGAGACAGACAGACAGACAGAGAGGGAAAGAGAAGGACAGACAGACAGAGAGAGACAGAATCAGTCAGACAGCCATACAGGTACTAGGTGGAGATAGAAGAGAATGTACACCGCTAAAGGCCACATCTTTGGACACCTATTAGATGTAAATACAACAGTCGTGATGCCGACGCAGAAAAACAAATTGAATTGTTAAGATATTTTATCGTTTTATAAGAACGCTGAAGCAATTATAACCAGTGGTAGCTTAAGATGGCGTGGAAGATATTCATGGAAAGAATTACTTGACTTTTTCATCCTCACCCTTACTCTAACACTAATCTTAAAACTAATCCTAACCCTAACCCAAATCTTGACCCAACATTCAAATCATGTTAGAGAAATACTCAACGAAGTCTATCTGAGTGCGTGGCCATCGCCATCATTAAACGAGAAATGGGAATAGAAAATTTAGATACTCTCAATTTGATAGGTTAAATACACTGGGACGGAAAGACCCATGGGTGTAAACATACCACCTGGCCACATTAGACCCTTCAACAGGAGGATCTTTGGCCCTCATCTTCATGGCTATTGTTTGATAAGTCTTTTGTTCCCTTTCCAGGCCCCACTTTACAACCGTGGACATCACAATAAAAACCTCCACCGACCGGCACAGTCCGAAGGCTGCCCCCATTCCGACCCCATACATCAGTGGGCCCTCTCATCAGAGCTGAGTTTGCTAACGAGGTGAGAAAAAAATACACAGAACTCATGAACCACCCACCAGATAGATAGATAGATAGATAGATAGATAGATAGATAGATAGATAGATAGATAGATAGATAGATAGATAGATAGATAGATAGATAGATAGATAGATAGATAGATAGATAGATAGATAGATAGATAGATAGATAGATGGATAGATAGATAGATACATAGATAGATAGATAGATACATAGATAGATAGATAAATAAGTAGATAGCTATATATAGACAGATTGAGAGAGATAGATAGATAGATAGATAGATAGATAGATAGATAGATAGATAGATAGATAGATAGATAGATAGATAGATAGATAGAGAGAGAGAGAGATAGATAGATAGATAGATAGATAGATAGATAGATAGATAGATAGATAGATAGATAGATAGATAGATAGATAGATAGATAGATAGATAGATAGATAGATAGACAGACAGAAAGATAGATAGATAAATAAGTAGCTAGCTATTCATAGATAGATAGAGAGAGAGATAGATAGATAGATAGATAGATAGATAGATAGATAGATAGATAGATAGATAGATAGATAGATAGATAGATAGATAGAGAGATAGACAGATAGATAGATAGATAGATAGATAGATAGATAGATAGATAGATAGATAGATAGATAGATAGATAGACAGATAGATAGATAGATAGATAGATAGATAGATAGATAGATAGATAGATAGATAGATAGATAGATAGATAGATAGATAGATAGATAGATAGATAGATAGATAGATATTTTATACAAAGTCAATTTCCTGTCAGAAAACACATGATGTAGAAATATTCTACAAAAGTGTTTGAGTCTTTCTCTCCCGCTTTGATGATATAATTATTCAAATGTTGCATCTCCACAGCGCGTAGTTGAAACAGATCCTGAACACACCACCGAAGGTTCGTGAACAAGACAAGCTCTGGGTTGATGAGCTCGAAATAACTTTAGACTGTCCAAAGTTTAGAATCTACATTTTGAGTGTTTTTGTGGCACAAGCCTTGATTTTGAGGTGACATGAAAATGATATGAATCAGTTTCTATTTGGGTCGTGGAGATTTCCTTTGCAACATGAGGTTTTCGGAAATTGTTGGTTAAGCTGTGTTTTCATGCGTGTGGAAGCAGAAACGGAAAATGGCCACGGAAACATAAAAAATCCATGAGATAATGAAAAGCAAGATTGTTTCCATGTGTACCGAAAAGCTATATCCAACAATATGAAAACATTCTTTCTCTTTCACTCTTTTAATGGTTTTTGACTTTTCCTTTGCCTTTTCCGTTTCCGTATACATTGAAAATCCAGCTAAAAGATTATGATTAGGTGTGACTAGTTGGCCATCCTAAAGTCTAGGTTGGCTAAATACTTAGTGGCCACCACATTTCGGAAAAATGAATATAAAGTAGTCGCTTAGAACAAGAAATAGGAAAAATTAAATATATTAGGTGCATGGTGTAAACAGGCACCCATCATCATGAAATTTTTTTTTTTCTTTATCCAAACTCCAATCTTGCAAATCGAGACACTTGGTTTATTTTATCATTCATGTTTTGTTTTTTTAATTTTAATTTTCAGGTTCCGGGCACTGTGTTTCCTATTTTAACGAAAGACGACCTAAAGTTATTTTGAGCTCTTGGCACCTGGGATGTTTATTATTTACTTGGTTTTTCTTTGTTGAAAAGAGCATTTACAAGATATATCACAAGGATGGAGAATGGCAGCAAGAGCGAAAAATGAGAGTTCGGGGTGGAAGAATGGAGGATTGAGGGAAGGAAGAATGGGGGAATGCAGGAGTGGAGAAAGACAGAAGTTGAGATTGGTAAAGGGTTGAGTGAGGATGAATGAAGGATTGAGAAGAAGTAGGATA
The DNA here is from genome assembly GCA_963931925.1 of Onchidella celtica. Taxonomy (NCBI): domain Eukaryota; kingdom Metazoa; phylum Mollusca; class Gastropoda; order Systellommatophora; family Onchidiidae; genus Onchidella; species Onchidella celtica. Next base: position 53,260,563 of record OZ007567.1, on the reverse strand, counting down.
AATTAGAACTGAGAAAAATGGAAGAGTGATGGCAGGAAGGTCGAGTGCGTCCAGCGACAAGATAGATCAGTGATGGATTTCATTGTTATTTATTGCTTCACCTTAAAGAAGAGCTCAGTTTCGGCCAGAATGAAACTGGCTTCTTTGCCACTCCATAAAGATATTTTTTATGGTTTAACAGTGAACACCATTTAAATTGTAAGATATTCGGTGGTGCCGCCATGGAACTAGGTGCATGAAAAATATGTAATAGGTCTTCAGTTGTTATGAATGTAGGCATGGCCATGAAAGACCCAGGCTTTATGCGAAGACCACCTTGAGCTTAACTACAGTGTGGTTTCAGTAGACTTGGAAAAATAGAGAGTCGACAAAATTTCGAGACAATGAACCGTCAAAGCGATGTCATATGAAAGAGAAGATTACATGTACAGTGGTACATTCATTCTCTATACAGAGTAAATGGGTTACCACGGCGGTGCAGATCGTCTGTGTATAGACTGTATCACTGTTTCGTTTGCTCAGGCTGTTGAAGATTTTTTGTTGTCGGGGATTCTCTGCTCTTGACATTTGCGCCGTTCCAAAAAACAAAATATTATAAAAACCACAGAAAAACTGTGGGGTCGCAGCAGGGCTATAAGCAATGTCAAACTTGGGCAAAAAGTGCTACATACAACTTTTTCTTTTTGCCCAATTTTGACATTCCAAAAAAACAAACAAAGCTCCTCAACACCTTGCAGCAGCATTAGCTACTGTTACCCAAACTTGTATAATTTCTCTATGAATGGGAATACATGGTTATCATCAGAGTGTTGGCATTTCGTCAGTAGTGCCCCCAAATTAATATCCTGAGAATGCCTTGACTCTGAATGAGGTAATATGAGATTTTTGTGTGTGTGTTTTCCAGCAGCTGAAATGTATCGCCAGGACTTCTTAGAGCGAGCCATCGCTGGCAACGTGTCACTAGGCAAGTATCCGTCCACACCCGGAGTACCCGGCCGTTCCTACACACATTACAACGGGTTTGCCATGCCGGTATCCTACATGAGTGCCCTAGACCTGCAGGCTCCAAACTTCAGCTATGCCACGGGGTATGGACAATTTTTAGACTGAAACTAGCTGAGGTCCCCGGCCCTGCCCGGGATAAATCGGTTTGAATATTACTTTCAGTTCTGGGTGATTATTATGGACCTGCTTCATCTTGCCTGTTCCTATTTGTTTATTTTATTTTTGTTTGTTTGTTTTTAATTAAGTCTTACTACTCTGCCTTTGTGAGTTGACACCATGCGCATCCCGTACAATAGCATGAATTTTGCGCACCGGTTAGTGTGTTTGATACTGAACACATTGCAGGAAGTGATAACGAAACCTTAAAATGGCGAACCATGACTCGAAATAGATCTAAATGATGCCGAAAGAATGAAAAATGAAACGTAGAAGCCTGAACATTTCATAATTTCTAATATAGCCCATGTTAATTTCGCATTGATAATATGGTGTTGTGCAAAGTTTGAAGCCTGAGTGTGATGCGGTTCCTGGGCCTTAGGTGACCAAAGTTTCAAGTTACCAAAGTATATAATATAGATACAAGGGGACACCAAAATTACAACCAGAGACACAGAAAACGAAAACAGTTCAATTGACCATATTTATTCCGCCCGTCGACGTGCGCGCATATCATCCATGTCAACAATGCAACAATTCGCACCACACCCCTTCATAATTTAACGCAAAAGACTAGATCTAGTACCACAGAGCTCTGTGAGTAGTACTCACCGTGTTTATACGCGCACAAGCTGGGGACATAGAGTGAAAGAAGGAATGGTCCGTATCGGTATTCTGTGTCTCGGGTACAACTTAATTCTAAAATTAGCCGCATTGTCTATTAATTATAATATTTCCTTTTCTTTCACCTATAAAGTGAGCCTTTGAAATTAGTTTTACATCGACTGAGAGACGTATGATAGTGAACTTTAAAAAAAATATATATATACAACTATAAAGACTTAGTGTTCTGTTGATGTTCAACAGGTTGATACTGAAACAGCGTTCATCTCAAGAGGCCAGCAAAAGATAGCTGGCAAAAGAAAATGAGAAGTGCAATGTAGTAACCTCTTGCCACAACATAGGCTACATTTGCCTTTTATTTAATGCTGGGAAAAATATTCAAAGGACACTGCCATGAGATATAGCTCAGGAGGACGGCGATGCGAGAAGGATATTTATTTAACAGTAAGAACAAATCATGTTTGCCGGTCAGGGATGAGCACAAACAGATCCTTCTGGAACTCGAGACATTACAATAGTCATATTTCATTACCATTAGTTGCGATAGGCCCATTGCGGATATCGGCCATATTAGTTGTCAGGACCGACACTTAACCGTTGCGATGGTAGCACTGATTTTGATTCGTTAGCTGATTTGCACTGAGAGCACTTCAGGCGTCGCGACCCTATCGGCGGCGAGCTAAAAAAAAAGTTCACCACAGTAAACAATGACATGTGTGTTCACGCACATGGGAGACGTTCGGTCAATATTCTTTCACTTCCTTTCCCTTGTTTACACGGATGGTAGGGAATCTGACCATCTTGGATCCATCCTTTCCACCCCTGACATAACAGTCAACTGCAATGCAACCAGCAGGCATTTTAACCGCTTAGACATATCTCGAAGTTACGCTTGTCAACTGATCCACCCGCCATTTTAGGTGTCGGAAGTACAAAACAAAAACACTCTGTGACGTCATTCGCAATGGGCCTATAAGATGCTGGAACGCACGAGGAACATCTCAATCTTAAAGGGAATCAACCGAATAAAAGAAGTATGTTACTATACCTGAGTGCCCCTCCCCCCTCCCTCGTTATCTCAGCGGTGGTCATAGGCCATTGTTGCTGAGCCTTTCTTACTGATGAAATGATTATTGTTTCATGGTTTACTCTATCTGTTCTCAGTCATCAACGTCCCATTCAGAACTACACGGTGTACGGACCTCCAGCCCCACCCCAAGCCCCAGAGAACAGACCCATGCACCGTCACAACACCAGGCGGCCCAGCAGTAAAGACTATGTCCACAATCATAGCATATTTACAGTAAGTTACTTATAGATAGAGGGAAGGGACGACAAGATGGTGGGAGGTTGGTAGGTGCAGACTGGAGAACATACGGGAGGGGGGAGGAAGAAAGGGTGGGAGAGAGGGAGAGAAGGTGAAAGTGAGAGTGAGAGAAGGAGTGGAAAGAGAGAGAGAGAGAGAGAGAGAGAGAGGTGGGAGGGAGAGAATGAAAGAGAGTGAGAAAACAAAGTAAACTGATGTTTGATTTCGTTAATCCATCTTTCCATTCTTCCATCCATCCATCCTTCCACCCATCCATCCATCCATCCATCCATCCATCCAGCCATTCATCCATCCATCCATCCATCCATCCATCCATCCATCCATCCATCCATCCATCCATTCATTCATTCATCCATCCATCCATCCATCAATCCATCCATTCACTCATCCATCCATCCATTCATCCATTCATCCATTTATCCATCCATCCATCCATCCATCCACCCATCCATCCACCATCCATCCATCCATCCATCCATTCATCTATCCATCCATCCATCCATCCATCTATTCATTCACTTATCATTTAATCTATCAACTTCCATTAAAAAAATTTCAATCAGTCAATCAATTGATCAATCAATCAATCACTCAGCCTCTGTCTTTGATCCACAGAGCACCGCCCCTCAAGTGACTGGTTACTACATCATCCACCCCGACTGGGTCTCCGAGAGGTTTCAATTGAGAAGATCAAAATCTCTACTTTCGTTTTAAACCATCTAGGAATTCGTTTCTATGGCAACACAATACACCTACAAGACCACAGTGGAAAAGAACAAAACCAAATGTCACGCATTTTCACTATGATATTACATGTTGTTGTATTGTTGTAAACACCCTATTTTCTCAGTCTTTCTCTCTCTTTGTGAAAAAAGATAAAAACTCTGAAATCGTCAAGTAATTTTAAAACTTGAAAAAAAAGGTTAAAAAAATTATTAAAACCATGTTTGAGAAAGTAACTTCGAAATTGTATTGTCGGAATGTGCAATTGATACTAAAATTGTCCACAAAAATGACTCAAACGGGATTCCATAGTATTTGACACAAACAGATCTGAATATTATGAACCTTTATTTCTATTGTTGAAAAATTAATGATTAATGATACAAAATTTATTATCATTATTAAACAAGGCCAACGACAAATGAAGTAAAATTTGTACAAAATATAAATATATGAAATAAGTAGAAAAACAAATGAATTCAATCTGTATAGATAAATAATTACGCAACCGTTTGTATTGTAAGTATCGTATCAAAAAAATTTGTTTATTATTCAAACTTTGTACCAATGCAGTATTAACAATGTATATATGCCAATCTTTGGCTTCAGTTTGAAGTGGTTTGGAGTTTACCCCCCCCCCCTCAGTGTACGTTGTTTGTTTTTTTGTTTCCTGCATCATAAACCTGTATCAGTTTGTAACTGGCTAATAAATCCTTGCTTGCCTCACCAAGACATTCGTTTTATTTAGTATGTTGACGGGTGATTGGTGGCGGCTTCTGAAAGGTTTTCCTTCTGTCCTGTCATTCTGGTACATTCTCTCTATCCTCTTGCTTCTTCCTAGCACAATGTGACTGTTATCTTGTCGAAGTGCTTTCTCTAAATTCAAACATGTGTTTAGGTCTTTATTTAAGGAGGTTCCGTGCCGTTGGCATTTACACCTCACTTTTCTTGGTTTTGGGGTTTTTTTTGTTGCTGTGGTAGGGATTCGTTTTTTGTTTTTTTTTGGGGGGGGGGGGGGTGGAATTTTGCCCGGGCAGCGGCCTGTTCGACCTGCTCTTTTTTCGATTTCCAACTGCCAAAGTATCTTTAACGCGTGCAAAGTACACACGAGCCCTCGGAATTTTTCGTCCTTATCCGAGAAAACTAGGTGCCCGATTCTACTTACCATAGGATCAGGGACAGGAAAATATGAGAAAAATCCCAAAATTCCAACAAACCTGCACCGAGCGGGATTCGAACCCGGTACCTTCGGCATGAGAGGCGAACACCTAGCCTCTAGACCACCGTGTCCCCGTCCAAACTCAGACTCAAAGTTAAAAATCTTAATGTTGTCATGGATACGTGTGAGTACAGGTCTGTAAATTGAGGAAACACATATATACATACACAAATTTGTTTATTTCCATTAAAGACATGTCAAATGTACCCGTACAGCATCTTATTGGAGAAACAATACATCACATAGTACAGAAGCGGAAATAGGTAGAATGCGCATAAACACCATCTTGTCTGTCCGGACCCACGCTTCACCATGGCGATGGTGGCATTGATTTTGATTCGTTAGCTGATTTGCACTGTGAGCACTTCAGGCGTCGCGAACCAATCGGCGGCGAGCTAAAATAAAAGTTCACTACAGTAAACAATGACACGTGTGTTTACGCACATGGGAGACGTTCGGTCAATTCTTTCATTTCCTTTCCCTTGTTTACACGGATGGTAGGAAATTTGACCAGCTTGGATCCATCCTTTCCACCCCTGTCATAACAGTCAATTGCAATGCAACCAACAGGCATTTTAACCGCTATTTTATCTCGAAGTTACACTCGTCAGCCGATCCACCCGCCATGTCGTTTGGCGAAAGAACAAAACAAAAACACTCTGTGACGTCATGCGCATTCTACCCATACTTGTTATGGTCCCTTTCATTCTTGCCCTCCAAATCTGCTTCTCTGGTGAATGTTAGAGTTAACACAAAATTGTTTCACTTTAAGTTAGACTCCCTCTGTCGTACTTTCTTGCTCTCAGTTTCCACACATTAAAAGATCCTATGCCCCCTGGTAATACTGCATTATTTTGTTATAAATTTTTTGCCAAATTTACAAACCGTAGACCACTTTTTACTCGCTTGTGGACATGAGATAATTAACCAAAAATCAAAAGTACTATTTCACATACACAATCGGATACATACATATTCAGGTATACACACACACACACACACATTCACACAAACAAACACACACACTAAGAAACACACGTAGTCAAATCTCCATGTTAAGGGACCGTGGTGTTTTACATAGAAAGTTCTGGCTGAACAACGAGCACAACTCACTATTTTCTCTGTTTAGCTTTGTAATGAGACCACCAATAGCCAGTGAGAAAAAAAAATCTGGCCGTCCAAAAAACAAAACAATACGTCAAAACTTGAATGAGTCGGGCGCTTTTATTCTGCATGGAGTGCAGATTTCTTCATTTCCTCCTAATAAAACTTGCTTGCCTGTTTGGTTTTAGTTGGCCATCAAATAATCATGGAATAATTTGAAGAGCGTTTTCCCACAACTTGTTGTCAAATTTTCCATGAGTTATGGCCCCTTTCAGATAGTCATTCAAAATTAGTGTAGACAAGGTGTAAGTGTCCAGTCAGAACTTGCTATGTCGAGTCTTTATCGAAAGTTTTAACTGAACACTTACACCGTGCCTTACACTAATTTTGAATGGCTTTCTGAAAAGGGCCATAACTCATGCACAATTTGACCCACCCTCTCCAATTGGTGGATTCTCCTGTTGGGAGACTAAACCGCTCATTAAGACCTGTTTACGCTGGTGGGTTTTAGGAATAGAAAAAAGGAATGGGGGGCTGTGTGGGAAGAATTCTCCTGGCTTTCCGTCTTTTGTTTTCCGGTTTCCCCCTTCGAAACATGACCAAAACAAACGATGCGCATCATTTCTCATTCATAAAACGGACCAGTGTCAACGAACAACGTTTCGAAGAGATCATTGTATTTCACAGTTTTACAACTTTTTCTTAAAAAATTGCCTGAAACTTGAATGAACACAACAGGCCAATACAAACACGATTAGGCCAGATTAGTTGATACTTGAGAAAATTAATGTTATAATTTTTAAAACTGACATTTAGACTGTAGCTTTGGTTGCACTACAATGAATTACTCCCTCCACTATTTTTCTTTTTTGGTCTAGAAGGCTTCCCATATTCTACAGACTTACTACAGAGTTCATGGACAGCACAGCACTACTCACTCATTTCTGGTAGGGAAACTGTGCGCACGGAATTGAACGCGTATTAGTACCGTTTCAGGTGCGATGGGCTTATTACAGGAAGCCAAAATAAAGATCATTGTATTTTACACTTTTACAACTTTTTATTTAAAAATACCTGAAATTTGAATCAACACAATCGGTCGATACAACAGCGATTGGACTGGATTAGTTGACTCTTGAAAAATCAATTTTATAATTTTTGAAACTGTCATTTAAGCTGTACCGTCGAGTAAAAAAAGGGCCAAAATTGCACCACAATGAATTACTCCCTCCACTATTTTTTATTTTTATAGTAAGATAATAAATGAAGCTGTGGTGAAAATAAATAGAAAGGAGTGCACTAATTTACTGAATATAAAATCTAGTAATTTGTTTTGCAAAGCAGCAGAGAAGCTAGTAAATTAAATAATCACATTTAAAAAATGAACAATTTAAAATACCAGTTATTTCATGCAAAATTCGATTGCTCTGCGGTTCTCACCTCTCCGAACAATTCAGAAAGGTTGGCACATAAGAAGGGAAGTAACGACATGTGGCTTTGTTTAGTATTAAAAGTTCAGGATTTATGTCCCCTGGTGGTTCTTCTCCCCACCGTGTCGTGTCATTGGTGACGTAGTGAGGTTGCCATGATGTCAAGTGAACTGTCCTTTTGTGGAAAAATTTGTCAAAAACGCCGTGAATATGGACAGTGGCCTAATGACAAAGCCAAATAGAGAAAAGAGAGAGTTGTGTTCACTGTTCACTTATAGTTTATTATAGCAAAGACCACCGTCCCGTAAGAAGAACTTTCTTGAACAGTTTCTCAAAGTTTCAGATTATTTTAATCCTTGTCGTCATCATTCTGTCAAGTGACCAAGAGGAGAATTCCACCAACTTCATTCACTAGCTTTTTGGGATGGAACATTTCCCATAATTTTTTTTTTTTTTTTGGTATACTAGAGGAAGTTCCCGGCATTATCCGGGATAACCCTGTGAACCCACTGTTCCATCTCTCTCATTTTGGTCTAAAAAGCTTCCCATATTCTACAGTCTTACTACAGATTTCATACGCACCAGAGCGCATTCATTTCTGGTAGGGAAATTGCCCGCGAACTGAGCGCGTATTAATACATCGTTTCCGGTGCAGTGAGCTTCTTACAGGGAGCCAAAACAAAGCTCATTGTATTATATTATTATATGTTTACAACTTTTTTTTAAAAGTACATGAAACTTGAATCAACACAATCGGTCGATATAAAAGCGATTGGGCTGGATTAGTTGATACTTAAGAAAATGAATTTTATAATGTTTGAAACTGTCATTTAGGCTGTAGAGTCGAGCAAAGAAAGGGGCAAATTTGCACCACAATGGACTGCTCCCACCACTATTTTTATTTATAATAAGATTATTATTTTTTCTTTCGTCACGTCAAAATGCACACGAAGATGTTCAAACTCACGAGGCAGGCGTTAGTGCTAGCAAACCACTGCCTCGCCCGTCACTTTCTGCCCTCTCTACACATGTCTCGGCAAACCGTAATAATTCCCAAAGCAAGCAGCAGTTGTTACTGTCATTGTTTATTGTTGATGTTGTTGTTCTTGTTCTTGTTGTTATTGCCATCGTTGTTGTTACTGATGATGTTATTGTTGTTGTAGTGTACACGTGTGATATTACTTTTTTAAAATTACTGTAAAGCCAGGTGTACTCCATTATTAACTGACAAGCCTAAACGTGAGTGGAACCAATAGAGTCCCGCGAGATTAGGTGTGATATTACTTTTTAAAAATTACTGTAAAGCCAGGTGTATTTCATTATTAACTGTCAAGCCTAAACTTCAGTGGTACCAATAGAGTCCCGCGGGATTAAATCAATATTTATGTCATTCCTGCGTTATCTTGAGCATGGGTATTTCATATTGTGCACCACGGGGGTCTTCAAGTTACTCACTGATAACAGTTTTGCACTGGAATCGGTTATGATAGGCGAAGATCGAGTTTTGACCAGGCACAAATACGTTTTCACAAGCGATTATAGATAGCAAGCTTTTGGTATTGAACATAAAATAATGATCAACAGAGAGAAATCGACATTTGTATTTGTATTTGTATAATTCTTTAATCCCATTTGGGAAATTTGCCTTCTTGCCAATGCAGCCCAGTTACAACTGGAGCAGGCACGTTGTCGCCACAGTGCAGCGCCGGTCGGCGGTGGTAGGGATGAATTCTATTTAATTTTGCCCAGTTCGGTCTGCTCTTTACGATTTACAACTACCAAGGTACCTTTAACGTGTGCAATGTGCGCACGGGCCCTCCGAAATTTTTCGTCCACCTTTTAAATTCGAATTTTAAAAAAAGAGAAATATTTGAATGGGTGGGTGTGATTATACATTCAGATAAAATTTGTATCATTGACTGCTGGTATGATATGAGGGGAATGAATCAAAAGTGCTGAGAATTTATCATAGGACACGTTCATGACGGTGCTCCATGACCTGTTCCCTCTTCCGTCACCCCTACACCTAAATTCATTAAAAATAGAAAGACACTTTCCCATTGAAAAGGCTCGGACACCTTTTAACTGCATTAATTTTGCTATCAGAATGCACTGGGCTTTCCTGATGAAGTCAACATGACCTGATCTTGTGACGTAATGGAAATTTCAAAATTAGAATAGAATAGAACAATGTTCCTACTGTTGCTTCTTGTATTCTTGTTATCGTTGCTGTCGGCGTAGTTGTTGTTGTTGTTGTTGTTGTTGTTAGTGTAGTTGTTGTTGTTGTTGTTGTTGTTAGTGTAGTTGTTGTTGTTGTTAGTGTAGTTGTTGTTGTTGTTGTTGCTGCTGTTAGTGTAGTTGTTGTTGTTGTTAGTGTAGTTGTTGTTGTTGTTGTTGCTGCTGTTAGTGTAGTTGCTGTTGTTGTTGTTGTTAGTGTAGTTGTTGTTGTTGTTGTTGTTGTTAGTGTAGTTGTTGTTGTTGTTGCTGTTAGTGTAGTTGTTGTTGCTGTTGTTGTTAGTGTAGTAATGTTGTTGTTGTTGTTGTTGTTTTAGTGTAGTTGTTGTTGTTAGTGTAGTTGTTGTTGTTGTTGCTGTTAGTGTAGTTGTAGTTGTTGTTGTTAGTGTAGTTTTGTTGTTGTTGCTGTTAGTGTAGTTGTTGTTGTTGTTGTTAGTGTAGTTGTTGTTGTTGTTGCTGTTAGTGTAGTTGTTGTTGTTGTTGCTGTTAGTGGAGTAGTAGTTGTTGTTGTTAGTGTAGTTGTTGTTGTTGTTGTTAGTGTAGTTGTTGTTGTTGTTGTTAGTGCAGTTGTTGTTATTGTTGTTGTTAGTGTAGTTGTTGTTGTTGTTAGAGTAGTAGTTGTTGTTGTTGTTATTGTTAGTGTAGTTGATGCATTGTTGTTATTGTTGCTGTTGCCGCTTCATGTCTTTCGAGTTGTTGTTGTTTTTCTTAGTGGTGTTTGTCCTGGTTTTGTGTTCCTATCGACTCTGCAATGTGCCCTGCGCTGTCATGCATAGGGTTAAAAGAATACCACAAATCCTTCTGCAGCGTACACAGAGTTAATTTTTAACTATGAAGCCGTGGTCTAGAGGTAAGGTGCTCACTTCTCATGCCGAAGGCACTGTGTTCGAATCCCGGTCGGTGCAGGCAAGTTGGAATTTTGGGATTTTTCTCATATTATCCTGTCCCTGATCCTAAGGGAGGTAGGATCGAGCACCTAGTCTTCTCGGATAAGGACGAAAAATTCGGAGGGCCCGTGTGCTCGTTGCGTACGTCAAATATAAATTGGCAGTTGGAACTCGAAAAGAGTAGGCCGAACAGGCCGCTGCCTGGGCAAAATTAAATATAATTTAATCCTACCACTCCCTCCCCCTCCCCCCCCCCACCCCCCCCCCTAAAAACCCAAACCGCCGACCGGTGCTGTACTGTGGCGACGACATATCTGCTCCAGTGTAACTGGGCTACAATGACACTAATAAAAAAATGTTTATGTGATGAATATTATAGTTAACATTCCTGTATTGATGCAAGTTACACAGAGAGACAATTCCACGTATAACCCGAACACCGCACAGATACACGTTTCACAGTTGCACATCTAGATGTACTACCCCGACCGACTGAACTTCCAAAAAATATCCGGCATATTAAAGTGAAACAAGAACAAAGACCACACTTGCTTTCTCGTGCTTAGCGCATAGATGTAATCCATGTCATGTAGTATAATTATCCATAGCTTAGCGTATGTACAAGGAAAGTAAGGCAGATAGAAGGAAACAAAGTTAACCAGGAGGGTACTGATCATGAACGGTACATAAATATGCCAGTGTCACACCTTTTTTTTTTTGTTTTAGTTATTTTTATATACATCTAACAATAACATCCCTTTTGGGAAATTTGCCTTAGTGTTATTGCAGCCCAGTTACAAGTGGAGCAGACACGTCGTCGCTACATTTCAGGGCCAAGTCGGCGTTTTCGTTTTTTTTTTTTTTTTGGTGGAAAGGGAGGGGGGGCGGAGAGGCGAGTGATAGGGTTGCTGTTTTTTGTTTTTAATTTTGCCCGGGCAGCGACCTCGTTAGACCTGCTCTTCTCGATTTCCAAGTACTACGGTATTTTCAACCTGCCCAGATTTTACACACAAAAAAACCACTAATCCCTACCATAAAAAACAAAACAACAAAAGACCCCCAAAAAAGTGACCTGCGAATGCCAAGAGCAGCGAACCTCCTAAAATAAAGACCTAAAACCTGAAGTGTTATTGGGTGAGAGGGTGGTATTGAGGGGTAGGCTAGGGGTAAAACCTCGGGTGTCAGAAAGTGAAAGAATTGTTACACATTCTTTTATCAACTTTAAAATCTAATTTCAAGTATCTAGTGATCTCCCCGCCCTGCTCCCCCCCCCCCCCCCGTGCAAAGTAAAAGGTAAAAGATTAAATTAAATCAACAGTACTTCAATGGTTATCGTTGGCTTGCTCCAAATCTGGGTTATATTGCTTTCCCCGGATCAAAAGGGTTAAGTGTGCAGTCAATGCGCAAGCAAGGTGTGACTCACCTTATCTGTAGATTTGAGAAACCGTAAATGGCGAAATGTGGTTTGTACGAAGTCGGGGGCGGTTTCCCCATTTTCCGCCATCAACTGCAGTCAACGTTTAGCAAACATGCAGCTTAACCTAAATCCAGGGAGTTGTCAGCTCAGTATGGTAATCTTGAACTAGACCTAGTTAGCTGTCACACAGCTGTGGAAATTTGACGGTGACTGTCAGTCGGAGTAGGGGCAGATACAGTTTTCTAAATGTGTTCGTAGAAGAGAAGGTTACCAAATTAGGACAAGAAGCCGAACGTGCCAATCTAAGTCAAATTCATTTCTAACATCAGTTTATAGAATGAAGTGTGTTCTGTCTTTCTGTCTGGGTTAACATTCTGTACGGCAAAAAGTTGTTTTGTTGTTTTTTTTGTCGAAATTAAAATTGAACTAAAAATAAAAGGGGAGCTCAGCACACAATCCCGACCTTAGTTCTGGTTTGTTTTATCTCCATATTCTGAAAAAACTGGAGATCTTTTTGTGTGTATAAAGCTTCCTTTTTTTTTTTTAAATACTTTTTAGATTTCCTCTGCACAGCAACAAATAGATCTTGCTCGATGCAAAACACACTAACATACACACATACACATACGAACTCACCTCAAACACACACACTTGCATAAAAGGTGACCAATACATTTTAGCAAGACATCATCATTAGATCACAGTATATATAAGGAGCTTCATTAATCCTAATTTCTAACGGCAGAAATGGTGTACGGGTTATGATACTGCCCACTTACAAGGTGTAGATTCAGAATAATTATTCTGAAAGGAACTCGATTACTCGAAAATCATTAGAAAGTGACTGCTCGTTGCCAAAGGGCTTAGATCAGAACTATCCATCCCGGTTCATCCAAAAGCTTTAACAAGTAGCACACAAGAGTGCCACACAAATCCAAGTTCCCATTCAGGGTCAAGGACACAACTGCAGGTGACTTCGCGTGCTTGGCACCCAATCAACCATGAGTTATCGTTACGTGTTAATATCTCCAGAGAGTTAAAATTAGGTTAGGATTTAAATTTAAACTTGTAATTAAAAATTGAATTTAAGTGTCTTTAAAGGAGACGTGAAGAGTGTTCGCGTCTTATCATCTGAACAGCATCGGAATTCGAAGTGGATGAATAAATTAAATACGATAGATCATTCTGTCAGCCGAGAATTTGTGACAATGAAACATCTCCTACGTCTCAGGGTGATGAATGGTAGTTGTATTGGTGAGGGGGCGGGTAGTGGATTTAGTGATCATGGTAGCGATTATAAACTAATGTTTTTACTTTCTGTTTGTTCACTGCTTTTCATTTTTATGATCGCCAGTTGGTCCGCTGACTCAGGCAATATACAGATGTGAATTTTTGAAGTTGAGTTTCGATCACCAATGTGTAAATTAAGGTGCAGAACGAAATTTCCTGTCATACTTTTTAATTCTACTTGAAGAAAATGCGCCATTTTTTTCAAACTCAAAACATCGGAACACTTTCTTTTGTTCAACCAGAGAGTAATCTATGTAGAGCTATGTATAGAGAAGTTTCACTGTTGGTCGATTTGCACTGCGAGACACGGGAGGCTCCGCGAAATCACTGTTAACATGGAGCGGAAAGTAGGTCGCTGCGGTAAACAATACCCATTTGAGCATTTCCACTTGGCGTTAGATCTTACAAACGGCTGTAAATAGTTTCAATCAGCCCAAAAATGTGAGATTAACGTCTGTAAACAGATATGCACACTATCGTTGGTGAAGACGGTCTCTTTCAATTCTTGTTACATCAGCGAAGAAGTTTCGCGATTTGGCGGAAGTGAGATCTCTCTGTAAATAAATACTCTCTGGTTTAACTCAGTTGTTCAAAATCAACGAAAGTATTAAACATATAGCGAACTTCAAGACCTTTTAAAATATGCCCAAGTACATCTTCAAGTATTAACTTTCTATGCATGATATGATATTTTGTAGAATTTAAGGCTCAACGGTTAAAAAGCATTTTCTGATGATTACATTGGAGGCCTTACTTCCTGCAGAATATGATTTTTAACCTAAAACTGGCCGTGTCCATGCAGGGTATGATTCAGCCTTAATCTTGATCCATCATTCCAAGTTCTAATTTTAGCAATGAGCGTCATTCAGGAAGCTGGAGCCAATCGATTCCAAATTTTTCTGTTTGTTTTATGTCAAAGATCTTGTGTGGTATTGATGTGGAGAAACTTGAGTACTGAGCTGAAGTCGATTGGCCTACTTTTGTTCTCGGGCGGTCAGAACTTGTGGGTGAGCCGAGATAACAATTATATAATGTCTCGCCCATCTTTCACTAAAACCAATCACTTTTAGTGTTTCTGATTCAATTCAAAACATGCATACACACGCACGCACACACAAATTTGTTTATTTCCATTAAATGTACCTGTACAGTAAACTAATGAAAACATAATTATCACATTGCACAGAAGCGGAAATACGTGCTATGGTCTCTTTCATTGTTACTTTCCAAATCTGTCGATGTGGTGAATTATATTGATGTAATGCAGTGATGATGTCATTTTTCAGAATATTACTACATGTATAATGAAAAGATGGTACACATTAAGAGCGTTTTTATTTTAGTGAAACTGTAACTTGATGGGGGAACTTGTCGATGGTCAACGGTTAATGTAATATTAAATTATAGTTTATGCTAGGATTCTTAAACCGTACTGTCTTGTTTTCTACTTCCACACAGTAAAGAAACCACTTTCACCACTGATACTGCAGTATCTTGCTATAAACACATACACGACATGTACACAGGTATAAGAATATACACATAGGCACGAACACACGCACGAACGGACACACACACACACGCACACACAATTCTTATTCCGGGCTTTACGGTTCAACCGACGGTGACAAAACTGGTTTCAGAAGAGGTGGATGTTGTAGCATGCATCATCGGCATTATTTGCTCCACAGGTCTAACTCGTCGTGGGCTCTTTGGACAGCCAGGTCACCCCAGGGGTCGGTTGTAAGGAGGAGTGGGAATATGGGCTACAAAGGATCATTGCCCCAGACACAGCGCACTGGTGAACGCAAACGCAGAAAAAGGACGTAACTCCATATCTCTGGGTTATCGATTCCTCCTGTATGAGAAAAAAAAACAAAACAGTTGCTGAGGTGTGTATTTTTACTTGCATTCGCCCGCACAAAGATAATTTTTTTTTCAAAAAAAAAGGGGGGGGGGGGGGCTATGCAAATATAGATAATTAAGCTGATGGCTCGTCTCTGCAAAGAATCGGGTCACTTTACCCAGCTATGATTTTTCTTCATGCACATCAGACAAAAATCTGCTCTGATATGCCTGTTGGCGTCGGCTAAAACAGGATATTACGAAGTTCACGTGAAATGATGTTACAGCCGGTCACGTTTATTGTCGTCGGTTAACTTTTTTTTTCTGTCTATCCTTTCAAAATTAGCGCCGCCCAATTTTATCTGTTTTACTCCACAAACCGCTGGAACCAAATTGAGATCATTGAGAAATACCATATGTGACGTCAGGGGAATATCCTCCCTATATACGGCATGCCCTGAATGTCAACTCTTTTTTAGTCAGACAGCAGGAATTGGGCTCTACATTGCACTGCAGTGGTTATGATTATCCAAAATTACAGAAGAGATTTATGTGCATTCTGGGGAGGGCAAGCAAAGGTTCGTTGTGTATGCCGTTTCGTTGGACAGACTGACTGGCACGAACCTGCACTCTGCAGGGAAAATAAATCATTACTGGATATGATGGGGATCGAAATGAGTTTTAATTATTAATGAAATACGATACGATAACGTGACCTGGACTGAATGCATGTAACATCAATCAGTTCTTTCTTATCAGTAGTCTAGTTTGACCATTTGAGAATCGATACCGCTGTGTAATCAGTATCCGATGACAGATTTGAGAGATTAATAATTACAAGCTGGATTTTTTCGACATTGGATTGATCTGATGAAGACGGTTGTGATATTTTCGTCCCACTCATTGATTCGTGTGCTTGAATTCTACTTTTGACAGTGTGCGCGCCATTTTGATTTGTTGCAGGTCACAGAATTTGAGAAAACTGGCTGTCCACGTGCAGGGTGAGGAAATTCTTTGTCCAGAAGACGTGACCACAACGCAGCATGAACTTTCTATGCAGCTTTGACAAAGACAGATACTCGCGCTCTTTGGAGAAACATCACGACTTTCATAGACAGCGTTATTTGCTGGGTCATGCTGTTGTCATGGCAACAAGCGCTGCGTGACCAGAGTGGGCGCGGGGAAGATACTGAGATCAGAGAAAGCTTTATACTGCCATGTTACCGAAAAAGACCGCATATACCAAACTGATAAAATTCACTTTTTAATATCATTTTATAGAATGAAATGTGCTTGTCTTTCTGACTGGGTTCTAATTTTGTACGACCAGATGTTCCTTTTGAATACCATGAATTGGAAAATGAACAAAAATGTGACCGAAGTGTTCTTTGTATCTCCTGCAAAGTTCTGGTTTTAGCACCTACGTTGTTTTTTCATCAAACGGCTGTATAGTTGATTGGTACCCGAAAACTGGTCGGGTGGAGAGTGAAATGCACACCGTCCTTTTGTGACTGTCGTTCGCATTTTCATCAAGGTTCTTTCTTTCCCATTTCAGTCTTTGGTTCCCCAACGCCTGTAGCCTTTCTTCTTTTCTCGCCGTGCACGCAAATACTCAGGTGGTAGAGCGATCGCACGACAACGGGACATTTGGGCTTCCACAATTGATTGTCCATATACCCTAATTTTTTCAGTACAACGATTATTTCAAATCTTTCGTTTTCGCACATCGGGTATCATTCATGTTCCAAATAATATTATTATCCTCGACTCCGCCTGGGTGTACAAGAGGTTTAAGGAAATGCACGCGCTGATACAGTGAAGGACAGGAGTAGAAATGGATGACGTGGGTCCCTTCACCAGGCTAATTGTCATGGTGCTGACCTTTTGGCCTTAGTAATTTTTTGCACTTCTGAGAAAATCGAAAAAAAAAACAACTTATTTATTCTTTTGCAATGCAGTCAGACAGGCCAAAATGACTCTAGGTAAAAGTGGCCATCATCTCCGTTGGGCTGAAACAAGCCCAGAACCAAAATGGCATATGTCTATTAATGAGTTAGGCCATTACACTTACAGAAAGTTTTATTTCCAGGATAATGGCTTGGCACTTTTGAATGATGTTTACATTAATAGATGCACCATGCCTAAGTCTGACTTAGGCCAAAAGGTTAGCACCATGACGTAATGATATTAATTGACATTTAGTGGATCATCTGTAGACACCCAGAAATGGTGCCTTACCCACCCATTCACCCCGCTCCCCCACCACCACTGGTACCACATCTTAAGGCTTTGGGCTTTTATCATACTTACTAAATTCATACTGACATACTTTACAGTACAGGCATTTTCCCGTTAGATTTTAAACTTCACTTTTATTTCATCTTACCTATAGGCCCATTGCGAATGACGTCACAGAGTGTTTTGGTTTTGTACTTTCAATACCTAAAATGGCGGGTGGATCAGCTGACGAGTGTAACTTCGAGATATGTCGAAGCAGTTAAAATGCCTGCTGGTTGCATTGCAGTTGACTGTTATGTCAGGGGTGGAAAGGATGGATCCAAGCTGGTCAGATTCCCTACCATCCGTGTAAACATAGGAAAGGAAGTGAAAGAATTGACCGAATGTCTCCCATGGGTGTGAACACGCGTGTCATTGTTTACTGTAATGAACTTTTTTTTTTTTAGCTCGCCGCCAATTGGTTCGCGACGCCTGGAGTGCTCTCAGTGCAAATCAGCTAACAAATCAAAATCAATGCTACCATCGCAACGGTTAAGCGTCGGTTCTGACAACTAATATGGCCGATATCCGCAATGGACCTAAATGCGTCTGAGGGCTCAAAGCTAGCCCAAAGTGAGAAGATCGACGAACCATGAGAGGCGCAAAGTGGCCGTTGTCGTGCCCAGGTGCCCTTCCACCCAAACTCAAACTCAGATTCAAAACCTCAAACCAAGGCTGAGACCGTCAGTCGAACCATCAGCTGACAGTAAATGGATATGAAAAGACCACCAGTTAACCATCAATAAACCATTGGTGGATGGTCAATAAATAGTCACTGGTCCAGTGTTGTCAGTGGTGACCTTGGATGGCACTTGTCATATGAGCTTGTTTCCATCACCTTTTAACTGTGGTTTTTATATTGTGGAAACCCAAAGTTGTCAGCCAGAACTCTTAAAATAGATAACTTTGCCACTGAGTTGACTCATTTCCACTATTTAAAAACTTAGATACCTTTCTGTTCCTTGCTTCATTTCCAGGATGGTTACGATCAATCTTTCGTGGAATTTGGTATTCCCGACCTAAGTTCTTGTTCGTTCCAGCTCCAACTTTTGCACAACTGAGGAATTCGTCGTTAAACGTTTGCGACCATAGTAGTCCGACGAGGACTTTTAGAATAAATCGGAACGTGTGAAACAGCTTGAGAACTGTCACAACGCATTTTAAACAAGTGTCAAGGCAGGTATTTGCTATACCTCTTTTACATACTAAAAACATCTCCAGTTTCGTCAGAAAATGGGGACGGAACAAACAAGAACTACGATCGCGATTTATCGCAATTTTATGTGTAGTTTTTATCGTGCCTGCTACATTGTCTCGCGCACTTTGGGGATTAGTTTTACATTCCACGGACATATAATGTCGGCCTCCTAGTCAAGGCCATGTACATAGTCCTCCAAAGTTATTCCCCTTTTAGTGTTTCTGAAGGGGGCGGTAAAACCATTTCCCCAAACCAGTACAGCTTCGATAGGGCAGTTCTTATCGTGTCACTGCTTGATATTTCCTCTCCCTCTTTTTTTTAAAATATAAAATCGCTTGACAACAAAATGTATGTCACTCATGCTGCCATGTTGCCACCAACACTACGGTATGCGCCAATCTAGGTCAAATTCACTTTATGTTAACGTCATTAATTTTGATAGAATAGAATCTGCTCTATCTTGCTATTTGGGTTATAATTTTGCAGGGCTAAAAGTTCCACTGGTCCATCACACAAACTTGGAGCTGAGCAAAGAATAAATCTTTGGGGACACGTTGGTCTGGAGGCAAGGTGCTCGCCACTCATGCCAAAGGTACCGGGTTTGAATCCCTGTCGGTGCCGGCTTATCGGAAATTTGGGAATTTTCTCATATTTTCCTGTCCCTGATACTATGGGAGGTAGGATCGAGCACCTAGTCTTCTCGGATAAGGACGAAAAGCTCGGAGGACCCATTCGCACGTTGCGCACATCAAGATACCTTGGCAGTTGGAAATCCAGAAGAGCAGGCCGAACATTCCGCTTCCCGGGCAAAATTAAATAAACTCTATCCCTACTTCTCCCCCCCCCCCCCCAAAAAAAAAACCGCCGACGGCGCTGCACTGTGGCGACGACGTGTCTGCTCCAGGGCAAATTTCCCACAAAGGATGAAAAAAGTATACAAGTGCAGAAAATGCAAATCTGGTTGGGAGGGAAAAATGCTTGCTCCGTCTCCTGGTAAAATTCATTTTTTGAGGAGGGGGGGGGGGTCAATACAGACTTGTTCCATATCATAGCAGTATGCGTGTCAAGGAGTGCTAGTTCAACTTGATCAAATCCAGAACTCTGGATTATCTGAGACATCAAAAAAAGTGGATGGCAGATTACACAAAAATTGCTTATCACGTCTCACTGTGTAAACTATTCACATTGTTGCCCAAGGGTCGCCTTGTTGGGTCTCATATCAGGGCTCTTGTGGTACAATTTGTTGTGAAACTTAAAAATAATTTACTAACGCCCACCCTTCCTTCCTCTCCTATCTCCACTGAATGTGTTGGAAGATAAACTGTTGTTTTCTAATCAGACGCCAGAAAAGCCCCAGAAACATTTGGAACACAGGATCTACGAACAAAATCTTCAGAGTTGATCTCCTACCTTGGTTACTATCAAAACCTTTCAGTATTGACCAAGCCAACTTGTGATAAGGGCAAACCTTTTTTTTTTCCACTGCGTCCAAAGTTCAGGCTCACCTGGTTTTATTTTCTGACATCCTAAAAAAAATGAGCCACGGAATGTGTAGGAATGCCATACCTGCTGTGTGTGGTAAGTTACATGATTGTGTCCTATATATTTCGTCAGTTCAAAGTACTGCAAGCTGCAATTCGCGGGTATAGAGCAAAATTGTTGTATCTCCAGTGATATGAATAATTGGAGCTTACTCAGAAACACCACAATATTGGTCTCAATGATCTCATTTTTAAGGGAGATACAACAATACTGCTTCTTTGTGACTTGGAACTGGTTAAAGATAGCGGAATAACGAAAAAATTGCAAGAAGCAGTTTGTCATTATTACAGTATTGCCATTATGAACCCCAATTCATCAACCTGGAGATACAACAATTTTGCTCTATACCTGCGAATTGAAAAGCGTTTTTCCAAAAACTGAGTAAGTTAAATTTTGCATTAGTTATGGTCCCTTTCAGATAGTAATTTTGTGTGAGACATTGTAAGACGTACGATCAGTTTATATAACGCTTGCTGTGTTTCCTCTTTATCCCGAGATATGGACGGGACATTGCAAGTTTTAACTAAACACTTCCATAACTGATGCAAAATTTGACTTACCCAGTTTTGGAGTAAACGATCTTCAATTACCTCATTTGCAGCAAAACAAGAGGAAATAATCACTTCTTGCACTGATGCTACGATTTCTTTGTTTACTAAGGTTATTAAGTTGAACTATTATGACCCTCAAAGTAGAACTCACAAGTTTATTATCAATATTTGGAAGAGATTTGAACTTCCAAATTCAAAGAGCTTAATGTTGGTGAGCGTTTTTTTGTAAAGTGGGCTTCGCAACATGCAAATTTTTCTTTTTGCCCAATTTTGACTTTGCTTCAAGCCTTACTGCGTCTCCCCCATAGTTTTTCTGTGGTTTTTATGATATTTTGTGACTAGTAGGCCGAGACTAAAATCAGGCCATAGTGTTGTCAGTTTCTTCTTCAAATGGAGAGCGAGTGGTGGGCGTTTGTGGTAGTCTCCTTCTAACCTGTCATTCTGTTCTATTCTTCTGTCTACCGTTTTGCTATTTTCTAGCATAGGGTGACAATTATTCAGTCGAAACATGGGGGGAAAAAAAGTTGTAGGTAGCAAAGTCTCGCGTAAATACAAAAACGATACAACTTGCTACCTACAACAATAGGAACACGGTGGTCTAGAGGCAAGGTACCGGGTTTAAATCCCGGTCGGTGCAGGCATGTTGGAATTTGAGATTTTTCTCATATTTTCCTGTCCCTGATCCTATGGGAGGTCGGATCGAGCACCTAGTCTTCTTGGATAAGGACGAAAAATTCGGAGGGCTCATGTGCACGTTGCACACGTTAAAGATACCTTGGGAGTTAGAAATCGTGAAGAGCAGGCCGTGCAAGGCCGCTGCCTCGGCAAAGACTCTATAAAAAAAAACAACGAATCCCTACCAGAATAAGACAAATAAAAACAAGAAAAAGTGAGGTATAAATGCCAAGGACAGCGCGAACCTCCTAAAATAAAGACCTGAAACACCTGCAACTTTTTCTTATTTGGCATATTTGGACTTTGCTTCAAGCCTTACTGCGTCTCCCCCCCCCCCTCCCCCCTCGACCCCCGTTCTGATTTTCTGTGGTTTTTGTAACATTTCATGCTTCTGTCGACGTGCTCTCTCTCTCTCTCTCTCTCCAAAGTCACAAAGTCAAACTCAAAACTCGTCAAATAATGGAGAACTGAGTTGATGAAGAGCCTGTGCTGCATGACGTCACTGGCCCGCCAGTAAACCCGGGTGTGTGTGTGTCTTCAGTTTGTGTGTTTGTAGGTGTGTGATTTTGCAGGATTCAGTGCACCACATCCACCCACCCCATTCCACCCGCCTGCGCGTGCAGCCACCCTGTCAACTGTGCTCACATAAAGAGCTGGTGTCAATTTCTGGAACAAACCAATGAAATCAATAATTGATTAAGTGATCGATCTTTTCCCCATCTTGACTGTAGCTTTGTGGACGCCTAGTTTCTGCCTCGCCATAGCTGAGCAACAGAGAGATTGCGCAATCTGTACTTATTTGAACTTGCAACAGGCAGTCGGGGTCCCTGGATGAAGCCTAAAGTTTCTTTATCTTTAAGACTATCGTAACAAAGGAGGGAATGGCTGAATTGTTCAGCAAGAGAAGAACAAATCAGTTCGGCTCCAAAGATAACATTGGAACAAAGTTATTAACTATTTCGTTATTGGAGCGTTCTTATTTCCACCGTATTATAATGTTGGATCACTTTAGTTAACTATTTTGTTATTGGAGCATTCCTGTTTCTAACTTACTATAATGTTGGAACACTTTAAAGTTAACTATTTCGTTTTTGGAGCTTTCGTATTTCCAACTTACTATGGTGGAAAAAGTCAACTATTTAGTTATTGAAGCTTCCTTATTTCCAACTTGCTGTAATGTTGGATCGTTCTTATTTCCACCTTAATATTATTATAAAGATAAAAGATACTTTAGATTATTTACTTTACAAGCTGAGGTATCCAGCGTTGCCCAGAATAAACCTGCTTCCGCCCTCTGTCCGTCTCCTCTTTCTGCCTCTTCCTGTCCTTCCTCCTCTCCCAACATCTCTCCGCCCCCGGCCCCCTCCCCTTCTCCCTCTCTGTCTCTCGCAGATGATTCTATAACAGATCTGCCCATATTTACCTTACACTTAGGTTCTCCCATCTTGCCGGAAAAACGCACCAGATTGAACATGTATCAAAAATTAATACGATCTTCCATGTTGCTTTGGCGCCTTCATTTATTTATGGCTTTAGACATGAACCGCTGGAAAATGAAGTCACCGGAAAAATCATTTTCCTAAAACTTCGTAGGAAACATCTAAAACTGGCAAACTTTCAACCAATCATCTTCACTCTGAAAGTGAATAGTGTTGTTGTAAATTTCAGGTGGATGAGTGCAGAAATGAAACCTCCGTGGGTGATACCAGTTTGAAGTTGTCTTTTTATTACACTTTTATCCTTGAAAAAGCGCGACCACATTCACAACACGCCTTCACTGAAACCGTAGTGATAATTACTGAGTTCCTTTATGGCCGTTCTTGACTTCCATCGATACTTGACAGATCTAGAACTGTAACTTGAAAAATACGCAGTGTGATATCTTGGTAGGGAAGCTCTCGAGCATTGGAATGTTACAGGGCTTCTGAATTAGAGGTTCTCAGATTATAGTGGGTCATGAACCCTGTGAGAATCTGAAAATGACTTTGGTGATGTCTAGTGAGCACATTGTACATAAACATTGAAAAATCATGGTAAAACACAGTCATGACGTTGCTTTCTTTCTCTTCTACTACTCCTTCACCTCCAACCTCTTCTCCTTCTCCCTCTCCTTCTTAATCTTCTAATCTTCTTCTTCTCCTCCGTCTCTTCCTCCTCTTCTCCTTTTCTCTTCTCCTCCTCTTCTCTTCTCTTCTCTTCTCCTTTTCTCTTCTCCTCCTCTTCTCTGCTCTTCTCCTTTTCTCTTCTCCTCCTCTTCTCTGCTTTTCTCCTTCTCTTCTTTTCTCTTCTCTTTTCCTCCTCTTCTCTGCTCTTCTCCTCCTCTTCTCTTCTCCTCCTCTTCTCTTACTCTTCTCTTCTCTTCTCCTCTTTCTCCTCCTCTTCTCTTCTCTTTTCTCCTCCTCTTCTCTTCTCCTCCTCTTCTCTTCTCCTCTTCTCCTACTTTTCTCTTCTCTTCTCCTTTTTTCTTCTCCTCCTCTTTTCTATTCCTCCTCTTCTCTCCTCCTCCTCCTCTTTTCTCCTCCTCTTCTCTTCTCCTACTTTTCTCTTCTCCTCCTCTTTTCTCCTCCTCTCCTCTTCTCCTCCTCTTCACTTCTCTTCTCCTACTCTTCTCTTCTCCTTTTCTCTTCTCTTCCTCTTTTCTCCTCCTCCTCTTCTCTTCTCCTCCTCTTCTCTTCTCCTCCTCTTCTCTTCTCTTCTCCCCTCTTCTCTTCTCCTTCTTCGTCTCCTCCCTCCTGTTCGCCTCCTTCTCCTCCTTCTCCTTCCTCTTCTCCTCCTTCTCCTTCCTCTTCTCCTCCTCTTACTCCTTCTTCTTTATCCCTCTGATAATGTGAATTTCCCAGATGTAACGACATTAGAAAGCAGCGACCTCCAGCAACATTTGTGGGTCTACCTTCGTATGTGGATGGTGGGCTCTTTTGGCAGGGTCGGTCTCCTTCTGTCCTAGGGTTTTGTATGTTGTATTCCGTCTATCGCCTTTGCTTCTTTCCAGCACAATGTGACCGTTGTCGTGTCCACGTCCTTTCTCTAACTTCGAACTCAAACTCAAAGCCCTGTCTTTACCTCTAAAGAAAAACTGGAGAAGAAATTTGTGAACAGGCTTCATAGACCGATGTGCACTCTGCACGGCTTTTTCAGGTGAATGAATGGCGTATGTAGGCAGGCATTTCTAGATTCTACAATCACGTGGAAGAGTGACAGCAAGTCAACGGGCTGGCTGGAATCAATAGAAAATTCATGGATCATTGACAAAGACGTCGTGTGTTCATCACAACATTGGAGCAGGCCGGGAGGGTCCCGGAACTAAGTCAGACCGGTCGGCGAAGGTGTGGAGTGGGGGTGGGAGGAGTCAGCTAGGAGAATTGGGAGTGTGAAAAGGGAAGCATTTTGTGTGGCAAAGTAGTAGGGGAATGTGGGATTGAAGGAGATCCGAATATGTTATAAAATATATGCGAAATATTTAGCCAAACGGTTTCGAAACTATTCATTGAAAATGTTTGAAAATGTGTGGAAAGAGGCAAATTTGCTTGCAGGTTTACATGCGCGTATTTATATGAGAATAATCATATTTACATAATGAAGGACGTAAGGTCCACAATATAATCATGAAAGGCGTTTGGCTGCTGATCCTTAAATTCTACAAAATATCATATTACGCATAGAGAGACGACCGTGACGGTGTCAGTGGGCAAAAATTATTCTAAAATTTCACTACTTTTAGTGAGTATGAGCCACAATTGAGTTAAACAGAAGAAAGTGTTCCGACATTTCCCCGACGCGCCTGCAGGCTAAGTATACAAACTTTGGACCAGATCAAGTCGCATTTTTTGGAGTAAAATGGCAGAAATAGCCGTTTTTCGCCTCATTTTACGGTGGTAGGCAGTAGGTGGAACTGATCTGTTGTTACACTTTCTGACCTT